>JAHVYB010000053.1:0-141352 GCA_020623695.1 Calonectria henricotiae | reverse complement strand
CGTGTGGGCGCCAGCGCATAGGTCGACCTCGCCTCCAAGGCAGAGACGCGGCGGAGTGCCTCCATATCGCCATGCCCAGAGCGGACGCCACCACCGCACCGGCGGTGCAGTCCAATACCCCCGCGCCCCCCCCCCCCCTACCCCACTCCACCCCTCTGCCCCCCCCCCCCCCCCCCCCCCCCCCCCCCCGGGGGGGGGGGGGGCGGGGGTGGGGGGGGCCGGGGGGGGGGGGGGCGGGGGGGGGGGGGGGGGGTTTCCTCCTGGTTCCTGCAAACTCGAGTCAAGGCCCTGCTGCGCCATAGTCCAATGGCAATCGTCCGATGCGGTGCGGCTACCATTCAAGCTCCGAGGACCGATCCCGGCCGCGGGCGGGTAGTCCAACGGAGAAGTGGGGGTTTTTGTCAGTCACATGGACCGGATATGCACCGGCCGAGATAAGATTTTTAGATGCGGTTCGGTCAGGTTGGCCAACACCAAGAAGAAAAAAAGTTTCAGGGAAAAAAGCCGCCTTTCTCGGAAACAAAACTCGGGACATTGATTACAATGGCTTGAGCTTGCGCGGGCATACTTTCCACGATAAACTGGTAGACGATTGCCGGCGGAGGGGGGATGCCCCCTGCCTTAGCTCCCCGTTCCCGCTCCGCATGCCGTATCAATCTCATATGATCCAGATCAGGCGGACAAACCCCCAGGAAAACCCACAAACCCAACGGTCGTTCAGAGCCTGTGCATGTGCGCGCCCCGACTATCTCTCAACGCTGGGCGATCTATGAACGTGCTGCGATGCTGCGATATGCCTGCATGGCCAAAGTCTCATAGCCGCCGCTTGTGTGCTCCTCCTCCGCAACACGCGTCGCGGTTACTTATCCTGACTGGCTCCGTTCTTTTTTTTTGTTTTGGGGGGGCCACTCTAAGTAAACTACTGGGGCCACGCCTCTCGGTTCGCATTCAAGGACGGACAGCGTGGCTTGAGAATGGCTGGAGCGCTGGGGGAGGCCTAGATTGTCTCTCACCTCCCACCTCGTGCGATCCCGCAATCCCGCAATTACTTGCCAAAATGCTATCCATGACACAGTTGGGCAACAAAGAAAAAGGCGTGCCCTCCTCTGGCGCCATCAGAGGGTACAGGTCACTCGACACCCACCGCCCATTGCAGAGACAGGGCGGTCTGTCCAACTGGTGCGCCATGTGCCCTTGCATAATGTACCTGATTTAAAAGGTGCCTAGTCTGGGGCCCGGAGAGATCTTGGCGCCCGCGGGCCCCTCCCAGCAGAGGGGCGTGCAAGGCACTGTTGGTGCCAGATGATCCCAGATGGTCCTTGAAGCGTCTCCACGAAAGAACTCTGGCCGTATCAGGAAAAATAAGGCGAGCGGAGGGGCAGAAAGAAGAAAAGAAAGAAGCGACGAGAGACAATTGTTTTGTTTCAACCAGGCCATGGTCCAGGCATCATGGAGCACAAAGCGCTGCGTTGCTGGGCACGACGAAGCAAGGTTTATGGGCCAATGATTACTAGATAAGAGGGCAACCAGCGCAGCAGTCACTCAAGCCCAATGACCCGCGTTTAACAAAAATTTTGTGCATGGCCCATCCCGGCTGCTCGCTCCTTGATCCACACAGCCTGGCAGGGGTTCCGGCGAGAGCTGGCCCAGCTGGCCTCAAGGGCTCCACGGTGAGCGGCGAAAGTGACAGCGAAGACCCGTTGAGAAACTGTGGGCTTTGGAGCTCGGCAGTGGATGCATGCAAGTTTTTTTGGTGGTTTTTTTTTTTTTCAGCTTCGAAATCCACAAGCGGGACACTTTAGGCCTACTTACTCATCGGGTATTCTAGTGCCATCGCACGATGGAGTCGTTGAAAAAAAAATCTGCAAATGGAAGCGAGAAGCAAAAGAGTCATACAATAGTCCGAAAGGGGGGAGAAGCCCGCCCGCACCGGCCCTACGGCGCCCTTCGGCCACCGGATGTCAAAATAGATTTCCTTGGCTTGGCTGGGCAAATAATACATAATCAAACCCCTTCCTCTCGGCCAATTCTTAGTCGGCGCCGGGGCTTACCAAGCTCCGCGTGTCGTGTCCGTGTCGTCGTGCTGGGCGCCAGGTTTAACTTCTGTCGGCTTCTGCGATGACCTAAGCACTCTCGCCAACCCAAGACGAACCCCGGCTGGCGGGCTCGGTGTTGCGGTGACAAACCATGGCTGAGCCGGCTCGCGATCCATGAGCGAACGAACCCTGATGTTAATTGGGCCGTCACCGGGGGTGTGACTCATATGAGGTGTGTCTGTAGTAACATTAGAACGGACTCTTATTGCGCCCGCCCTTCCATGGGCTCATCGATTGTCCCCGAGCGCCGCCTTATCAAGATCGGATAGAGATTCATTGGCAAAGAGCGGTCACCCACCCACAAAAGATGACAAGGGCGATCATCACCATGTCACATATTGCAATGTCAAAGAGCTCGTAAAATGTAATTTTGAAAATGTTTTTTATATTATTGTTTTTGTTTTTTTTAGTTCGGTGCTGGGCACCAATGCTTCTTGGGTTTGCCCCATCTGTATCTGTTTTCGCGAGCTATCTACCCTTTCATGGGGCCTCATAATTGTTCAGACTGCCACTCAACCAATGATACCCAACCAGTGGTGCTCCAGGGAGCGGCGTTCCTGTGTATAATCGTAATCCCCAATTCCCATGGCAAATGACCCTTTCTCTTGAGTGGTGAAATCGTCCTGTAGTAGTATGCCGACATAATGAAACAATTGTATCCGTGAAATGCACAAAAAGAAAAATGCTTTTTAACCAAGTAAAAGTGTCCCGTGGTATCCGTTGCCATAAATATTGTTGTAAAATGACAAAACGCCAACCGATGCCCCGCCATCGCTTATTGATAAATAAAAAATAATGTCGTCAAGATAGTACAGTTCTACAAATATTCATCAAGGAAATACAATCTTTAGTAGACCGCGATGGCCGACACCAACCTCGCGGGGTTTCGAGGTGGCAGATAGTAATCCTCTCCGTAGATCTGTTCGTCTTCCGACTCCTTCTTGGCATCCTTGGCGTCGAAGTTCTCGAGGGCTGGTTGCGGTGGTGATGGGGGCATCGACTCGTCGTCTGATGATTCAGAAAAGTCCTCCTCGACAAGCTCGGGAGGTGAGTTGGAGTGCGAGTGTGTTCGGACAAGCTCGAGCTGAGCATAGTCCTCCTCCAGATCATCCTCCTCCATGTCGTCATCGTGGATGAGGCGGGGAGAGACAGCCTTGATGGGCTGAGGTCGGATGGTGACGTTGTTGTTGGACATCTCAATGTCCTCGTCGGATTCGTAGTCGTCAGAGTCTGATGAGTCGGAGTCGTACTCCTCGTTGATGGCCTGGTCGGCCCACTGGACATGTCGGTCCTTGGTGTTGGTGGCACCGCGGACGGACTGGTTGAACCATCGCTCCTGTTCCCGCTCGGCATCGGCAAGCTCAAGCATCAGTGAGTCGAGGAGGTTGGCGTGTCCAACAAGCAGGCGAAGATCATGGTCGGGCTGGGCAGCCTCGCGAGAGAGCTTGGCCCGAGCCTTGTGGGCGAGGTAGTAAGTCTGTGTGATGGACATGTTCTTCTTGAGGGCGGCTTGTCGTAGGCTTGATGGCCGATGAGTGTTGTTTGTCGATGTGAAGGCAGACATGATGAAAGTCGAGGTGGAGGTGTGTGACCTTTTTGATGTTTTGGTGCTTGGTGTTTGTGAGTCAAGGCAACAATCCCGATTGCGGCAAAGGAGGCTAGTGGCAGGGGCCCCCGATGGTGACAATGCCTTGTGGATTAGGTGATGCTAGTCCGGGTTATCTTGGGAGTACAAGAAAGCTAGGACTGTGGGGTTGAGATGTATTGTGACAGATGGATAAGGGTTGGCGTCAGAGATAGTCGAGATACTAGAAGCCGATGTCGTGATCTTGGATTGATGAGATGACTAGACTGTTTGTTGGCTTGATGCTATCGTCCCGAGAACGGGGGGGACAGGATCTTTTATTATTGTGATCTCAACGGGCTCGACGGCGGTGCTTGGGAAGCAAAAGACCCACTCCTTTGACGGGACGATGTCTAAACCCCGAGAAAGCGAGGGTGTGGACGGAGTCGATTAGTGACCAGGATGAGGAGGGGTGTGTGAGTAAGTGCGTGTGAGTCGTACAGCGTTACGGTCCCCTCTCAAACTCCGTACGCCTCCGGGGATTGGAAAAGTCCGGCTTGATGCGATGGATGCGACGGCTGCCTGGGTACGTACCCTCCTCCCCCCTCCCCCTAGCGAAAGCGAGTGACCCCAGCAGCTTCGCCTCTGGCTCGGCGTTCCGCGCACTCCAGGTACCAGCAGAATGCCCCCCCAGATGGGTTCCCAAAGCAGCCTAGGGGAGTGGTGGGCAGCACTCGCAGTTGATTCCTAAGCCACCATTCAGTTGTTGCTCGCTCACTCACACGCGCACTCGCACACGAATGCCCATGACTGCTCTGTCAGCTGCGGGCACAATTGATCATCGTCCCCCCCCAAACCCACTGTGCGCTAGAGGATGTTGACCGGCAACACTACAAATCAGTCCTGCAGTGTATTTCCAAGCCTTATTTTTTTTTTTTTTTCAATTTCTCAGCAGCACTGAAGCTTATCATTCTAGCTCCGCTCCGGCTCTCGCTCTGGCCTGTGACTCGATATCATCCGCAATCGCCCTTTTTTTGACATTTGACGGGCTTGGAATTCCGCACTCACCCGCCAATGTTCGCTTTTCACAAGCAAGGCGAATGCATCACAGCCAAGACAGGGCAAGGCAAAGGCAAGCCATGGCATGGTCCGCCTATTTGGCTCCCCACATTTGTGCTCGCTCTGCGACCGAGATATGATTCATACATACATGGCAAGCCGAGTGCCCTAGACAGCCCCAAAACGCACAAACATAACCCATGGCCCCCAGGGCGTGCTGGCACAGGGCCCACCTTGATGGAAGGGAGGATGGTGAATCAACCATCGTATCTCTCCGCCATCATGGAGTCGTGTATCGTGTCCGAAAATTGAGTCCCTGGTACGAGAGGAGAGCGAGCGCCAGGAGAGTGGGTCATGCGGACTCCCCGGCACCGAGGCGGAGGGCGAACTCTTTGGTGATGAGCAACAAGGGGCTCCCTCCGCACCATTTAGGCAGTAACTCAAATGAGCGAATCCGAAAGGCACCATACCGTACATCATAACTCCGACCATAACCCATAGCACAACGTAGGGCTGAGCATAACGGGGGGTGGAGGAAGAGCGCGAATGCGACCAACCCGAGCCAATGACGTGCTGCACTAACACTCGCTTCATCATCAATCACAATGCGCCCACGTAAGCGTACTCGTCCCCATCTCAGTGGCCTTTCTAGGCGACCCCCCAGTGCCAAAGCCGCCCTGGGCCAAGACTCTGCTGGGTGTGCCGTCGCCCCATTTTGCTACATGCCACGGCATAGGATGGCTCATAATGATGAATGTAACTATACGTTTCGACCATCGTGGAGGCTTTGTCCTACTGCGCCCCCACAGCCCACCACGTTTTAAATTCACAAACCCGTCTCATGCTGCCCGTCACTCGGCCCAGCCGCGCATTCCCCTACGTATGTGCTGGGCACCGTCTCAACCAGAAGGCGAGAAATGCGAGGGATGCGAGGGGGTCTTGTCAGCCGAGCAAGGCAGCAAGATTGGAATTGCAGGGCTTCACCGCAGCTGGACTGAAGCAAAAGCTCATCTTCATTTCAGTGCAGCCCGCAGTCTCATTTCAGATGATGTTCATTCCTCCAGAAGCAGCACCATGTACGGCGCCGAGTCGGCCCCGTCCCCGTCCCCGGGAGTCCGAATTCCGAAGCCCACAGCCAGAAGGGGCATAATTATGTCACCAGAGTGCAGCGGATGCGACGCTGCGCCGCTTAAGCAGCAAAAACTCTGGCCCAAATTGCCGATTCCTCCTTCACCTCGCACCAAAGCAAATCGTAGCCAGCGTGTTCTCACTGGCCGGCCCGTGGTGATCACGACTAGTGCGCACGACACCTGACCTCTCGATTGGCTTCTCGCAGCTAGGTACGAGATTCTTCTTTGCTCTCTTGGCTTGGCTGGCCTCTTCGCATCATCGTCACATCCCGCAGCGCGCCCAATGAGGCCCTACATTATCGCATAGACGCACTAACCTGCAAGCCACAATGACACTGACAATGACAAACGGCGCCGTGTTGGGGAGCGTGAATCATGCCCTGTGATCCAACGCTGACCGCTCGTCTGGTTAAGGTTTCATGGGCAGTCAGCGTCTCCCTCAGCAACGAAAGGGCGGAGCGGCGGAGTTGTAGACTGCCCGCCCACCCCTTGGCCATCCTGGGTACCTAGTGTGCCGCAGTCCGAGGGCTTCTTTGTCCATTTCCGTCGCCGCACCGCACCGCATTCACGCCTGTACGTACACACATGCTCCTACCTATGCGTGCATGGATCGTGGCCTTATTTTAGGCTCCCTTTTGTTGCCGTTTTGTAATCCACCAACCCGGCCGAAAAGACGGTTTGGGTGCAGCCTGGAGTGTGGTATTCCTGCTGATTGATGGCCCCATTGCCTACCCCACTCCCCAATCTCATCTCAATGAAAGGAAGCCAAGAGAAAGAAAAATTCAACCAGCTGGCGTTGGCGCCTGACGGATTCCTAATGAGATGCTTAGGAAGCTTCCACGATGTACTGTGGGGAACCTTATCCATGACGCCGGTAACCATGGTTCCTGCTCCACCCACGCTCTCAACTCTGTCTACGCCGCAACGCTGATTTCGCTTTCGGGGTCGTCAAGAACCCGAGGTGCCTGACGGCCTATTGCGGGGAGCTACGTGTATCAAAACCAAGGCATGGAGGAAAAAGCAACTTGTCAACACTGTCTGTATGTCAATCAATCTCAGTCAACCTGCTTTCAGGTCCGAGTCATCTCTGCGCACCCTTTCCCAAATAGCTCTTCCCTTGTCTGACGCATAATTAGTCTGGGGTTATGGTGACAAACCACTACAAAGTGTTGACGTCGTTATATCCTTGATATCTCCTACGACCGAACGCTAGCCAGTCAGTCCTGTTAAATCCGCTGGGCGATCCATCCCCGCTAAGCCAAGCTCGTGGTTGGTGCACTGCAGCCCGGAGGATGCATCGGCAACACACCCCATCATGATCCTTGGCCCTTGAGTGCTTATCCCAAGCAAGGTATGCCATTCGAGGAACCCGCTCTCATTCGCTAAGCCCTGCTGCTGCACGGCGGACATCCTGATATCATCCTCCTCTGACTCCGTGCCGTCAAGTCCGTCCACCCTCTGGAGGAACCCATTCGAGGAACCACCGCCATGTGTCGCAGCCACATGTCCCATACGGCTGGGTTGCTCCCACCATCATCATGCTCATCAAGAGTTGGCCCGGGCGTTGTGGACTTACTGCCCTACGCCCAGGATATCTCGTGTTTACGGCACCTTGGCTGACGGCAGTGTGTAGTGAATGATGACTGGGATGCACGGCTTTGGCCCAATGCTGGCGCAAACTCCCCCACCGAAAAGTCCCGACACCAACGTTCTGAACCCGGCCAGCAGGCCAATCACCCTCAGGACGCTGTGACACTCATAAGGGTTTCTACGGAACATGAGGCCAACTGAAAATGGTCACTTGACCATCCAGGTCCGCGGGAACTCCATGAGCATGAGTTCCCCATGGTTTCCGGTTTCTCACGGCAACGGCCCAAGTAAAATGCCTCTCTGCACGACAGCATCACCATAAGCGCATCTTGGCTTCGCATTGGTCCTCCCCTTCGCCGTACCTGACCGAGCAGACCATTTAATCCCACGCCTTCCTATGTGCCTTCAACCCGACAAAGGCCCTCGTAGACCGAGTGTCCGAGATCTACCGTCCAGCCAGTGACTGCATCCGGGCCGGTCATGATCGGCAGCTCGGGCCCGGACGGAGCTACTGTGGAGAAACTGATCTCCAAGACATGGCATCTCGGTAAGACCCTCTCTCCCTGTGTAGACTGGCCAGCCTCTTGGCCATTTCGGCATCGTGTGACACTATGATTGGCCTTGCCCATTGCTTCACGCAAAAAGTCTCCCCGTGCGTGCGTGTTAAGCGTCTTTGTATATCCTATCCTGTGCAATATCACGACGGTGCTGCAGTCGAACATGCAGATGGATTTTTGTATAATGCCATGCTACGTTACTCTTTTTTTTTCTTCTGCACAACAAGCAGGGGATATAATTAGGTGTCCACCTGTATGCAAGGTGCGTATGTACAGTCAGCGCTTGATCTCGATCAGTCCTCCCTACATCCACAGGTGAGTCTGTATAGGGTATGTGTCCCAGCCAGCTGGATGAGACTATGTGTGGAATAATACGTCTAATATTGAGACTCTGTTGTCCAATCTGCCCAAAATTTCCTGTTCGAGCTTTTAGAGTCTCACGTTCTTATTCTAATCAATCTTGAGCTCCCTCTAACTGATGGTGCATTCTCTCGTTTGGGATTATGCTGCAGCCCCCACATCTCATCGATTCCCAAATCTCACTCCCCTTCAGCGAAGAAGTCACGGACATAGCAGTGGTGTTGATAATTGAGTCCCTCTATTGGCAACTCCGCATCCATGCCACGGTACCGACTCAGCGGTAGTTGCTGACCACCTACGGGTTTGTGTGACAGCCAGTACAGGGGGGGGGCACATGAGGCCGGCTACCGCTGCCGTGGCATTGTTGAGTTGAGACGCCGCCAATCACCCAACCGAGACACCGCATTGGTGGTTTTTTTTCTCTTTCTTAATAATCCTGTCTTGCCTCCTTTGGGACACTCCTCACTTAGAAATGGTCTAAAACGTTGATTACATGGAGCTTCTGCTGTGATGTAGCCCCCCGTTTCTCTCTCGGGCAACATCCTTATGCCGGTCTACGCCCTTGTCATCAATAAACTCCTGCCTCAACCATCGAGATACGGTTGCAGCATGCCGTCACAATGCGCCGGCTGAAAGAGACTAATCCGCAAATTTCGTATAGATAGTGACGGCAGTCACTTGCGACACGCCGCAATACCCGCTTTGCCTGCACAGCAAGCGGCGAGACGACGCCGCAACGCCGCCGTGCCGTCCAAGCCAGCCTCTCGATGTAACAGTCCAGTTCCTTGGAGAGCTCGCCGAAGCATCGACCAAGAGGCCCGCACTTTTTCCCCATGCAGATGGCACAAAAACACACCCCCAGCTGCATCCTCGCGAATTTAAAGCCCTCATCATGATTGTTCTGGAAAACATCTCTGCAGCTGCGCTTGCGTCTCGGTATGCCCGTGCCGAATCAGAAACTGCAGGGGGGATTGGAAGGGGTGTGGGTTATTGCGTTCGTGCTGCCATGGGTCTGGCTTCTGGAAACCATACAGAATTCCTCGGTGACGTGACTCGCCGAGCACGCCGCGCGGTGTGTTGCACATACTTTTTTTTATTTTTATTTTTTATTTTTTATTTTTAATCTCATCCCTTCCCCTCTACCCTCGCTAGTTCATCTGCTCGGCGTTCGGCATCGGGGCAGGGATGGCTGGGAAGCCGTCCACTAAATGAGCTACTTCTCAGAAGGCTCGACGTCGGATCGAACGGTGTTATTGCTGCCTGTGGGGGTTTGTTTCCGTAAATCGGGCCGGTCTCTTGCTCCCTCGCCCTCGGGATCGACGCGAGCTGGGTGCTTGTGTTTTAAAAACTCATCCATGCCATGTTACCCACGAGGATCCATTTAACCGGCTACTCGGAGGGGGAGTCGACCAAGCGAGCGAGGTATGATGTATGATGGGGCTATTGAGAAGAAAATTGATGATAAGGGGTCCCTGATGGGAACATCGGCTTCTAGAATTTTTCTTCTCCACTATGAAAGGTGAGCACCACGGTAGTATGGCGTTGGACCCTGTCCAGTTAGACGTTGGCTGCAGCCTTGTGGGGACGGACGCTGAGATTGAGAGTTCCGTCATCGGGGCTTGCTCCTCGCGCGAGCCTCTCAGAAAGCTTTGACGCTGGCGATGACCGTTGATGGGCCCGACGGGAAGTCCCCTTGCAGAAATGGACACAGAAATAGACCCAGAAATACATTATGGAAGCGACAAAGCGAAAAGTTCTACGCCAGCCTGGCATCCGCCCGTCGAGGTGTATTCATGGTAGTGAGATGACGGAGCACTGGGTCAGGTCAAGAATTACTGTCACAGAGGGTTGGGATTGGTTATGTTACTAATAAATGCCAAAGGGGGAATATCGAGGCAGAGGGCTGGACAAACACATGACTGAAATTGTCGAATTTTTCATTTGGTAAGACTTGGCCGTGGCAGGGCTCAATTGCTCCTTGTGATTCTATACTCTGAAGGCATCGATCTAGATGACATCTTGACTGGGTTTAGGCGACGTGACCTTGCCAATTGCTTGAAATCTAGATGTACTCTACCCCCCCCCCCCCCAAGGCGTTGGCCATAACCCCATCAAGCCAGAAAACCAATTCACCAAATCATTCCAATCCTCTCTCTAGTTGAATTGCCACATGGAAGCTATCTTGTGACTGGTGCCACAAGACGCCCCGAACGTGGAAGAACTCAAAATGTATTAATGTGTGGTTCTGACCGTCAACCTCCTCCCACAGTGAGGAATCAGTTTCCAATGGAGCGCTGGTTATGCCTCTCAGCACAACAGATAGTATCCATGTCCAGCGCAGCCATGAGATCTGGCATGAAAGAGAGGAAATCGAACAAGGAGTGAAAAACAGCGGGGTCGGATGGTCGCCTTTTTGCTACTGTGTCCACAAAGTTCTGGGCACTGGAAACAAATTCATTAGCCTTGCTAGCAAAGTCTTCGAGCCGGCGCTTCTTGAAGAGGTGGCCTTTAGGGGAGGGCGCGTCTGAATTCGAAGTTTGGGCGTCTGAAAGCTCCCCGAGAGCCGCTTCTCGCTCCTTGATCGACGACAGCAAGTCTTTGACGACGTTGTGGTGGCTATTGGCAGCCATGTTCTGGTTTCCAAGAGCACGCTCGAGTTGCCAGATGGTGGCGCTCTGGCTTTTGTTGACCCTGCGGAGCTTTTCGGCCTCGAATGTCAATTGGCTGATGGTCTGGGCGTGGCTCTTGTTGACGGCGTCCACTCTCTTGTTGGTGTAGGCGATGCGAAAGTCTGCCGATTTTACACTGTCGGCGAGCCGAGTGCACACCAGTTCCAACCCGGGCTTGACGCTCTGGTGGGCTGTCCCCGTGATGCTGTGCAGGTCCCGCAGCGGCGCTTCTAGAAGCTTGGCGATTGAGATGTTGGCCGCGGAGACAGTCTGGTTGTCGCCATCCTCAGTCGCCATGGTCAGGAGCTTGCGTGACTAATGTGCTATCAGAACGTATTTGGTTGGTGTATCAATGTAGATATACATCACCTACCTTTGTAATTGAAAGAGAGTGTTGCCCCAAGAGCGCTTGCATTTGCTGGTTCAAGTTGTGCGGTCTTATTGGGCTGCTGTGAAATCAAGCTATGAAATCAAGCTATGAAGACTAGAGTGCCCTCTTGCAATGGAGTAGAGGCGTTGAGACTCTGAGTTGAGAATAGCGGGTTGAAAGGAGAGACGGAGAAAGGCATGTCTCGAGGAACGAGTACTAAATAGCCCGACTTGCAATGATTCACTGGTTCCTGTTAATAATGAAGAAGCCTTTCTCCTTCTACCATTTAAACAGGTTTCCTTCTTAAGCAACTTGGTGAAGCAGAAATCACGCCTCTACCCTCGATTGGTTTAGTCAATCGCCCTCATACGGTTTGACCAAATATACGGGGAGGTTATGACTTGCTCTTGTTTACGTGTTGGCGTTCTGTTCACTCACAGTTGCACTGCTTCGGCCGCCCTAATTTGAGACGAGCGTGGCAAGTGATCGCCGTTTGTATAATTGATGAAAAACACTTTTCTCTAACAATTCAACCAGATACATTTTACGTCAGCTACTCCGCACGGAGTTTCTGTTTTGTTCGTTTTCGTCTCCCTCCTACTTCTCGCCCCTCCTCAACCTCTAGTAGAGCTTCGCGCTTCTTCTCACCGACCGGCTTGAGGGCATCCCGGATCACACGCGTCTCCAGGTTGACGCCCTCTTCTTCCCAAGCATCCATCTGTCGACCGACTCGCTTCTCAATAGCAAGTACTAGATCCACATCCCTCTGTCCAACGAATGTGACGGCCTCACCAGAGCGTCCAGCACGGGCCGTACGACCGACTCGGTGGATGTAGTCGTCAGGGTCGCGGGGAATATCGTAATTGATTACGAGACCTACTTCGAGGATATCGAGACCACGGGCGGCAACATCAGTGGCGACAAGAATTCGAGCTGCCGAAGCGCGGAACCGGCCAAGGTTGTCGATTCGCTGTCTCTGGGGTAGTTTGGAGTGGAGCGATGTTACTCGGTGGTCGAGCAACCGAAGAAGGTGGTGGAGGTAGTCTGCTGTCGAAGTGCGGTTGCAGAACAAGATGACTGATTTGTCCACGTTGGCTTCGGTAAGCAGGAACATGTGCAAGTAGTGCTCCTTGTGGGTAACGGGGATTTGAATGTGCATCTGCTTTAGCGTGGCAGGAATAGCTAGCATATGGGTATCGACCTCGCAAACAAAAACTGGCTTCTTCCCTGGCTTGATGGGCATATCCTGAAGAGCTCGGACTTCTGGTGTCATTGTGGCAGTAAAGAGAAGCGTCTGGCGCTCTATGGCTGGTGGCAAGACGGAGAGGCACTCCTCGACGTCGGGAAGCATGCTACCAGGACCAGTGGCATGAAGCAGGCGATCCGCCTCGTCCAGGACAACGAAGCGAACTCGCCTCAATCCGCAAATGGTGTCCTCCCCAGAGGTTCGGACATGGTCAGCCAGACGACCTGGGGTCGCAATCACTACGTGAGGTCGCCGAGCCAACTCAATGGCTTGGGCTCGCATGTCGGCACCACCAGTCACGAGAATGGCCTTGAGGCCTTGAGGAGAGGAAATTGCCTTGAATTGCTCGTAAATCTGGAGGGCAAGCTCACGTGTAGGCGTTAGCACGACGGCAAAGATGCCGGTGGGATCTTCAGCCCATTTTTGGAGGATTGGCACGGCAAATGCGACAGTCTTTCCTGAACCTGTTCGGCTACCGCCAATGCAGTCTCTACCCTTCAGAATTTCAGGAATACAGCCCTTCTGAATCCCCGTCGGCCTCCTAATCGCCATGTTTCCGAGTGACTGGACAAGCCACGGGCGAACATTGAGGGCAGAGAAAGTAGTGTTTGGGTCGGTGGGAGCAAGGATTGAGCTTTGAGGAGCAGCCTCTGACTTTGCCGTGACACTCTTTTGGTCATTTTGGACGTTCTTCCTGATTCGAGAAGGAGCCGTAATGGTGGCCAGGACTCTCTTCAGCTCCTCGTCATCCTCGTCATCCTCGTCATCATCCTCGTCGTCGATATCGTGGGGCACGGAGGGCGAGGTCCTTCTGCGCTTGCGAGAAGCAGCGTTGTCGAGGTAATCAGACTCATCGGATGATGCAGCGTCTGATGCATCGGGGGAGTCTGACGCATCGATCGCGTGTTCGGGATCAGCAGGCGGCATCATGGCTTTAGTTTTATAAATTGCAGGAGTTGGACGAACCCATTGAGGATGCCCATTGGAAATTTTTTGGCGGTGGCATCCGTCGTAAACGGGGACCCAGGCGGGTATGGTGGGGCGGTCTACGTGTGGTGGGTCCAATCGCAAGCCGGAGATCGTAGACGCGCGCTTACACGAGGAATCTCGTGGATGTCATCACAGGCTAGGAGCCATGGCGAGTGAAGCATCTCAGGCATGTGGCCCGAGGGATTTACCCGAGCTTCCGTCATGACAAGTTCAAGTCGGTATGGTGCAGATGCAGGAAGCCGATGGGTCGAGCGCGCCCCCTTGGTTGTGTCAAGATGCGGCGGATGAGATGGGAACCAGTGACTGCTTGGGAGGGTATGGCTGCATGTAGGTAAGCGGGATGTGATTGTGATTGAGAAGCAGAAAAGTGGGATAGCAGATGGTTGATTCACTGATTCATGGCCTACGTCTGACTGTATGACACACGACAGCTGTAGCGTGACGCCGTTCAAGACAAGACATGAGACACAAGACTCCGAGTTGACAATGCTGCAAGACAAGCCTGGTGGTAGCTAACCTAGCCGGTGAGAGGCGAGAGCGCCAGGGTAGCTTTGTGGTGATACAGACTCAGGGCCCTCATGGTGGGTGCTGAACACTGAGCTCTGATGGGCCTTGGCCTGGGCCGGGGACGGGCGGTTGGGCCACGTCGATGCATGGCGAGCGCCCTGTTCCACATCCCCACCATGCAATGCGCAATGCGGCGTCCCGGGATGTGACCCGGGCATGGGAATTGGACCCTCCGGTGTTGACGAAAAATATGTTGAATGAGTTGGGCGAATGCCAACGAGTGATTCGTCCGACGGAATGGAAATTGCGTGGCGCCATCATTGCCAAAGCCCAGCACAGCGTGGGAGCGGACGAATCAGAAACCAATAGGCAGATAAGGACAAAGATGGCATACCCTTTCCTTAGGGCATCAGTATGCGTGCATCGCATGGTTCTCAGCTGCGGCGTTTAGCATTCAACGGGTAAAGTCTGGCCATGTCCAGGCCCGGGGAACTCTCAACCCCCCGGCTGAATAGTGTGGTCTGGACTGGCGTACCGCCCCCACCGACGGCGAGTAGCATGGTGAGATGTGATGGACGAGTGAGAGTGGGCAGTGAGGGGAGATGCTGGTGGGAGACGCGGGCGAGTAAGATCAGAGCGGAGCCATGGATCGGGGATTGCTTTGTCGCCGTAACTTGATGGAGGAGGGACGGAGTCGTGTGTTGTTGGCTCATTGTTGCATTTCCTTGATTTGATTTGATATGATATGCGTGCAATGTGTCTTTCCTTTTGGCCTCTTCTCACCGTGCTGTCTCGATCGCACTAGGCTGCTCACCGAGTGCTAATCGTTGTTGCTTTTGGCGCCGATAGTGGCCTTGAACTTTGATCTGGTTCATCATGGCCTTCTCTAACCGCCCAAACATGGCATCAATGCGCGTGCCGCCTGAGCCATGGTGCGCCGGGGCCTGCAGAGTGACAGCTAGAGCGAGCCCCAGTTAACCTCTCGCCGACTTGACTAATCCCCCCAGGTACAGTACCTCCGAAGATTCCCCTCCCGCCCCCAAAAGTCAAAGCAGAGGGGGCCAACAGCGAGCATCCAAGTGCGCCCGAAACGTCCCCCGCCCCGACCCTAGCGCCCTCCAAGCGACAACTGGAACTTGAACCCACTAGGACTAGGGACCAGGACGCTGGGCCAGGGCAGTTAACCGCCCTGATCGACTGTGTCCATGGGCGCAACCACCACTCACATCGCAAGCCTCACTGACGGGTGTCCAGGTTACCTTGGTATCTGATGGTTGTTGGTACCTGTATGTTTTCTTAGTCCTTGCTGGGCAGCATGAAGTCCAAGCCAGGTCCTACATGTCAGGTACTCTACATGTATGTACCTGAAATACGCATTAGATGGGAGGGAAACGCAGCCAGTCATGGATTGGACGGTATGAGAGCGCTGGTTCAATGCCCTCCCTTCCCCTCATCCACTGAGAGTGTCCTACCAGCGTCATTTGGCCACCGACGCCTAGGTCGCCTCCAGCCCACCCCTCCACTAAAGCCCAAAGGTACCTTACCTTGGTATCTTGGCGTGCGTGTACTTGCCTCTGGTACTTGCTACACTACTACTTACTAACTCCACCTGCCCACTGCCCACCAGAGTGCCCCATTTGCCCCATTTGCCCATGCCCACTCTTGACCCTCTCCATCCTCTCGTCTCTCTCCTCCCCTCGTTTCGGATTCTCTCCAAAAGACGTGTCGCCCGTCGCCACGCTACATCACTGTCACTGTTTCGCCATATCTTGTCCTCGTTGCCTTGGGCTTTGATCCCCCTCCGCTTACCGTCGAGCTTGACTGAAACCCATTCTGACAGTCCCTCGGCCTCTGGCACGACCCGCCTTTCGATATCTCCTCGCGGATTGCAATATCATATCACCGGCCGCCCACACCTTGCCTCTCGCTCGAACCACCAAACAACCCTCTACCAACATTCCCTCGTGCTTTGTGAAACGTCTTCTAGCGAAATTTCCCTCCGTTATTAAACCTAATCTTGGACATCTCAGAAACCCTCATCCTCTGCCGCGACACACAACTGCCCTCCTAGCTGCCAACACCGGCCTTGCCATTTCTTTCCCGCCACCGACGACCGGCAGTTGAATACCTCGCTCTGTGAGGCCGTTGCTGTATCTCCAGCTACGGCCTTGATATCCCGACCACTCCCCCATCTTATTCCTTTCATAATCTGCGAGCTGCCCAAGCCAGCCCAACACTATCAAAATGTCTGAGCAACAACCTTCAGGTCCGCAGGGCATCGATCCTACCGCCCAACCTGTAAGTGGCCATGCCCTAACCATTGATATAATCTTTTACTGATACCCGATTCAAGGCGGCCGCTCCCATCCCCATTTCTCTTCCTATCTCCAACACCGGCCCCGCCCCGGTCCCCCTCCTCCGTCCCGCCATCCCCGGTGCCAGAAGTGGCGGACGAGGTCCACCCCGTCTAGGACTCGCCATTCCTCCCTCTCCAAATGCCAAGCCCGTTGGAAACCAAGGAGGCGCACCCGCCGCCGTTTCCTCAAGACCGCCCCTGCCAACACTGCATCTCGCGACCCCCATGGGAAGCCAGACAACCCCATATGAGCAGCCTCCTCGATCCCAATGCGCAAACCAGCCAGGCCAGTCAGCGGGTGGAGGAAGTGAGAGCAGTGCTGCACATTCGAGGTCGGGTAGCTTCGGTCCTCTGGACGGCAGAGCAAGCAACCCCACCTCCGCCGGGTCTCAGTACTCGGCTCTATCATTTGCATCCCAATATGGCATCGGTGTGTCGAGGGCGCAAGGCACCCCCGACCCCGTGTCCGCTGTTGGATCCATGTATTCCGAACGAAGTGAAGGTGGCGTTGCCATGGAAAGGGATGGCAGCCTGCAGGGACTTGAGGCCTTTGACAAGCTGAGTCTTGAAAAGGGTAGAACCCTTGATGTTGACGAGCTGGACGAGGAAGGCTGGAGAATTGCCAGCATGGAGAAGAGAATCGTCGAGATTGGTAACCTTGGTGAAGGTGCTGGAGGTGCAGTCACCAGGTGTAAACTCAAGGGTGGAAACACGGTCTTTGCGCTAAAGGTGAACAATACGCCTCTTCATAATTTGAATACATTAACCAATGATGGACTAGGTCATCACCACGAATCCTGATCCCGACGTTAAGAAGCAAATCCTCCGAGAGCTGGGATTCAACAAGGAGTGTGCTTCTGATCACATCTGCCGTTACTATGGCGCCTTTGTCGATCCCGCCACAGCCACCATTTCCATTGCCATGGAGTTTTGCGAGGGTGGCTCACTTGACAGCATATACAAGGAAGTTAAGCGATTGGGGGGACGAACAGGTGAAAAGGTGCTGGGTAAGATTGCCGAGGGTGTCTTGGGTGGATTGACTTACCTCCACACTCGACGAATCATCCACCGAGACATTAAGCCATCCAACATTCTCCTATGTCGAGACGGCGCCGTGAAACTTTGTGATTTCGGAGTTTCCGGTGACTTTGGAACCAAGGGTGAAGCCAACACTTTTATTGGAACCAGTTACTACATGGCTCCCGAGCGAATTACCGGCCAGTCATACACCATCACCTCAGATGTGTGGTCAACCGGAGTGACACTTCTCGAAGTTGCACAGCACCGCTTCCCCTTCCCAGCCGATGGCACGGAGATGCAACCTCGAGCTGGTCTCATCGATCTGCTCACCTACATCGTGCGGCAACCCGTGCCTAAATTGAAGGATGAACCCGATATGGATGTGTATTGGAGCGACAATTTCAAATACTTTATCGAGTGCTGGTATGTTTCTGTACTTTGCCATATCAAACACTTTGCTAACAAGACGATAGTTTGGAAAAGCAGCCTCAACGCCGAGCCAGTCCTTGGAAGATGATGGAGCACCCCTGGATGGTAGAGATGCGCTCCAAGCGTGTCAATATGGTCAAGTACCTATCTTTCGTGTGGGGATGGGAGGACCAGGCTGCTTAAGCATCTTCGAGGCGTCCAAGATTGGGATCACAATGATAATTTGAACAATGTTGCACTCCCGCAGCTGTACGCATGAGGGGTTGCAGCTTATACCCTGACATGTCTTACCCATGACGACATTAAAGGCTGGGCCTAGGTCATGCGGAAGCCACCCGAAATGTGAATTCGTCAGTTTGTGAATTGGATTTTCAGATCAGCATGGCATAGTGGGTTGGATCATCACACAGGAAACAGTGAGGTCGACTTGCGTACCTTGGAAAGCCGGGACAACAATGACGGTGATGATGTTGTGCAGCTGTAGGAATCAGCTCAAACTGCAAGATTGATATGTTGGAAATCTGCATGTTCCGAGAAAGGCGGGGAATATCCTTTCATCTAGCAAGCGCCTTGCGCTTCCAACATTGATGTATTTCCCACTAATAGATGGGCAGCGGGTTTTAGGATACAAAAACATTTTTTACGTTATCATCGCTTGTGTGCGTGTGTGCCCATGCTACATGAAGGTGTCCCTTTTTTTTTGTTTTGGGGGGGGGGTCCGCAACCAAACCTGACCATGGTACAGAATAACAATATGTTTCTGGTGTAGAAAACAAAGCACTGATATATAAGCGCCAACCAGAGACTGCTCTTGCTTATTCCATGGTTGGGAATAGGAACGAAGGACTTAGTAGAACCTCGAATAGAACCATTTCCACTTTAATTCACTGATATAGGGGTATCTATCTGTCGACAGCCGTCCTTTCACGCGGACACTTCCTCTCCGGGTGGGTCACCCATAAGGTCTCGGAGGGCAATTGTTGCATATGCGCTTCGACCCAGCTGGAACTTGACAACTACGGCAACCTTGGTTGGTTCTTGTGGAGGGGGTGCATCGGCACCCGCATCCTCCGCCGCAGAGGGGGTCTCCTTGGGTGCGTCCGTCTCCGCGTTCCCAACCTCGCCAGCAGCTTCATCTCCTTCATCTCCTTCATCTCCTTCAACCTTGGCCTTCTTGGCCGTTGGCTCGCCGTTGGCATCCTCACGTCTCCGCTTGCCGGCCCCGTTGGCCCCATCGCTACGGGCGTCCTGTTTCGCCGCCTTGATGATGTCCAGGTCCGTGGGGTGCATCTGCTCGGTGTCGTCCGCATAGGCGCGGACCTCGACCGACGGCCGGGCCAGGAAGCGGTTCATGAGCTTGCGGTAGCGCCCAGGCAAGCTAAACTCACGTCGCATGCGGCGCATCTTGTGCGGGTCGAGTGAGCCGTTTTCTTCGCGGCCCATAAACTCCTCGTAAAATATGCCAATCTCGTTGTCCGGGTACACAATGTCGTATCCCGGCGTGGGTAGCACGATGTCGTAGACAGTGTAGCGGCCGCTAGCAGCCTCCTCGGCTGTCAAAGGCCTTGCCCGTACGGGGGCGTCGTCGTCATCGTCGACGGGGTTGACAATGTCGTCGCCGTCCTGGTCCTGGCCACTGACGAGCGGGGTTGACTCAGCCTGAACGATGACCAGGTCGCCCTTGGCCACTGCCTCGCCGTGAAGCTCCCATCGCTTGCTGGCAGCGTGATTCCATACGTAGGATTGATAGGCGTGCAGATACATGGAGCGCAGGCCCCGCGTGATGTGAACCAACGCACCGACAAAGTCCTTGCGAGATTGCGCGCCCTGTCTGTTGAGGTGGCGGAAAATGCAGTTCTCCGCAGAGAAGCGTCGAGGTAGAATCGAAGCAGCTCTATCAAGGTCCTTTCCGGTAAGGAACAGCATGCAGGCCTGGTTTCGAAGGTAGTCGTCTCGCTTGGATGCCTCCTCGGGGACTTCCCCAGCCTCCGCCTTGGCAGCAATCTCTTCATTGTAATGAAGAAGCGACTTGACCGCTCCTTCGTAATCATCATTAAGAATCAACTTTCCGATCTCATGTGTGCCAATCTGGTGGGTTCCAAATCTCTGGTGGCCAAAATAATTAATCCATCCATGGTCAGCCATATGAGCCAAGGCAGACTCGACGTTTGCCTTGAACTTCTCTACTCTGTGTGACACAGGTTCGTCCTTGGGTTCACCAATCATCTCACAATTCTTGATGGAAATGACAAACTCGTTGCCTGCGAGTTGGCCCAGATAAACCGGCTTCTCGTGGTATTCATAGTTGCCCGTTGAAACGCCCCACAGACGGCCATTGATGCCTGCAAGGTTCCTCATTCGCATATATCGCACGGAACAACGTTGGACAGTTGCGGCTCTGCGGTCCTTGGTTCCGGCATATCCAATAACCTGAGGCTTGACCTTGAGAAAGCGCGCAATTTGGTTTACGGCGTCCATGGTGTCGCGGTTTTCCTTGTACAGAGTAAAATGAAGATACTCACCTGCAGGTTTCTCCTCACGCCTGTCACGGTTACCTCTGTTTTTCCTTCTCTGATTTCCCTTTCTCTGAGGAACAAAACTGGCAATTATGGCGCCAGAGTCGTCGGTGCTGGTTTCAATCTGAGATTTGAAGATGCGACGAATCTCCTGATGAATTTGGCCTCGCTTGGGCCGGTCATCTACAGGCTGGGAGGTGACAGATTTCTTCTTCTCGTGGTCAACGCCAGATCCTGCTTTGTACAGCTCGACGAGCTCTTGAGCAAAGGCAGGGTTAGTTAGGGCCTCGAGAGCGGCTGCGTCCTCGGCGGATACGTCTCGCAGTTGCTCTGGTCGAGCGGGTTCGTTTCCATTTGTCGATGCTTCCTTCTTTTCATCCCTTTTGTTCTCTTCTTGTTTCGTTTGGCCGCTCTTTGGCTGGTCATTGGACTCAGGCTTGGCCTCAGCCGCCTTCAGTCAATGTTAGCCTATGCGGATATTGTGGCAAACAAAAGCATTACCGGTGTTTCTTCATCGAGCGTTCCAACATGCTTCAAGTGCAGAACTGTTCCGTCTTCCGTAATCTCATTTACTTGGAAGTCGGAAAATCTTTCGAATGTCAGTCTTACTGCGTGGCGAATTGGAATAAATGCTGTCGCTTACCTCGCGCGAATGTCGCCAGCCCATGCTGTGGCCAATGGGGTGGCCATTTGAGTAATTCCGAGGGTCTTATTATAGGCAGCGCCTCCGCGCGCCATAAAATGAACTTGTTCCGTCATATCTCCTTCAAATGGCAGCCAGGTACACAACTTGCGACGATTCTGTGAAGCTGCGACGCCTTCGCGACAGTTAATTTTTCCACGGGCAGTAAATCTGTAAGTACCAAGTCTGGAAGGCGGTGGGCCCGGCTCACCACCATTGGAAAGCCACCGCCTTCTTAGATTGGCGCATGCACAGTGTTATTAATTCCTATAAACGGTGGTCAGCAGTGCACTCTACTCTAGGGTAAGTAGCGCACAGAGCATCTAGCATTTATGTTTAGTTAAAATACAAGCAGGAGGCTCAACCAGGCAATTCTGGGAGCGGATACAATTAGTGTTTAAACAACTATGGTGTTGGTCTCTTTTCGCGCATCTAGCATTATTACTATACAACTACTAAGAATCAAGATATAATATTGTTGGAACGTTATTTGCCCTGTCAAATAGCGTGTGTTTTCGCATTTCAGCCATTAGCAACAAGGCTGCTAAATAGCCTTGCCCGGACCCGGAAGAGGTATTATTCCGGATCATATAATATAATCCTAATACTATCTTTGGGCCTTATAGCCCTAGCTAGCTAGAAGAGATAGAGATAAATATAATAAGAATTCCCTTAGTAGCTATTATACTTATAACTATAAAAATATTATAATAATCCCTAGGATAAACCTATACTAATTAATCTAGAAATAATTTATATTATTTCTTAAATTAGTAAAATATTAAATAAAGAAATATAGTTTTAAGTAATTAACTAAGAAATTATTAATAAAAATACTTATATATTAATTAGAATAATATTATAATTATTATTATTAATATATAAAAAATTAATATAATAATTATTAATAAAGTTCTTTATATTTATTATATAAAAGATTTTTTATTTTATTTTATTTAAATAAAATAATCTTATTATTTAGATAAAAAGAGAGCTAAAAATATAAAGAAATCTTAAGCTAATTATAAATAAAACCCTTTTTTAAAAAATATAATTATATTATAAAAAGAGATTATTTAAAGATATTAAGGGAAAAGAAAAAAATACTAAGAATTTACCCTAATCCTAGATTACTTTAAATCTTTAGTTACCTTAGAAACTTAGGGTTTATATTATAATCTTAATAATAAAATAAGTATATCTAAAGATATTTAAATAGTAATTTAATATTTTATTATTATATATAATAAAGTAGAATTTATAGGAAGAAAGCTATTTAAAATATACTAAGTATACTTTAAAGAAAAAGATAAAGTATATTAGAAAAAAGTAGAAGGTATTTAATATATTAAAATATAAAATTATTTTCTTTTTAAAGGAATCTTCTTTAAAAAGAATAAAGTATTTATTTTACTTAAATTTATATAAGCTCTTTAGTTTAAAGAATTTTATAAATAGATTATTAAAAAGATTAAAAATATAAAATAAAAGATTAGAATATTTTTAACTTTATATAAAGATAAAAAGTTCCTTAAGAATATTACCTTAATAAAGGTATTTTAAATACTCTCCCTAAAGAAGAATAAAGAGGAATGTAAGGATGTGCGGCAGCGGGCGTTGCCCGACTGTATGGCGTGCCTTATATACTGATGTGAGGTGCAATTCCCGCACAATATACAAGAATTGGTTAATCTTTTGGTCTATTGGACTAGTGAGCACACCTCTCCTCTTGTTATAATTATTCTTGTACATTGTGGGTCTTCTGGCTGTGCGGAGGCTGCGGGTTCGAACCCTAGGTCTGTGACCGCGTTAGGCTTACGTTGGGCTCACAAGGCTACTGTGTACAGTTGCTGCTGTGGCTAGTCTTGGGGGTTAACATTAGTTGTGTATTCCTAGGCACTGTGTTGGTCCATTTCCTTAGCAGCCGAAGTGTACGAGGCTGGCGACTAGTTGCCTGAGGCTAATGGCGTCCTTAAGTGAGACTATTGAGACCAATAAGGAATAGCGCAGCTCGGGACGCGCTGTTATTGGAAGGGGGATAATTGTAAGGATGTGCGGCAGTGGGCGTTGCCTGACTGTACGGCGTGCCTTATATACTGATGTGAGGTGCAATTCCCGCATAATGTGCGAGAATTGGTTGATCTTTTGGTCTATTGGACTAGTGGGCACACCTCCCCTCTTGTTACAAGGAAAAGATATACTAAATTTTCCTATCTCTACTAACTCTCTTAACTCCCCTAGCTCCCCTAAAAAAAAGGGAAAAATCTTATAATTAAGACCCTTACTACTAGGAAAATATACTAGATAATATACCTAATATAAGAAAGCTTACTAATCTTAAGAAGCTTTATATAAAGGAGATAAAATATAAAAAAGAAGAATATAATATCTTTAAAAGTAAAGCTTATATTTTTTATATAATATATAAATAGTGTAACGGCTATACCTAGCTAAACGGTCATAATAAAGATAATAGCAATTAGCTGGGCAGAATAGTATATTAACTTAAGGTATAAGACTAAAGCTTACTCCTCTTTCTCTAGCTAAAACTATACTAAGCTCTTATAGAGAGCGGTTACTTGTAAATCCCTTACTTAACTAAGCCTATGCCCCCTTATAGGGGCCAGGTTATAACTATCCCCCCCCTTAAGTCTATTATCCTTAGCAATAATTACTTATTCTAATAATATAGCCTTATAATTTATAGCTAATAAGCCCCTATAAGAAGGACTTATAAGTTCCTACTTATCTTTAGTAAGACTAGTCCTAATATATTAAATATTTATATATTAGATTAATAGTAAATTATTATTACCCTTAAGTATAAAGTAATAAAAAATCAAAAGATTATTTATCTTCTAATTACTTAATTATTTATTATTTAAATTATTATTCTCCTATAATAATAATTCCCTATCTCTTTTTCCTTTATCCCTCCTTAAATTTTAGGATTATTTACCTTTACCTATTATATTATTATATTCTAAGCCTTTCCTCTTATTTTTTAAATATTACTATATCTACTCCTTCTACTTATACTATAGGCACTAGTAATACCCTTATCTAATATATAAGGTATACTTAGAGTATTCTGTAAAAGGAGACTAAATATATTAAGAATAAGCCTAAGAATATCCTAATTATAGTAACCTTTATTAAGTATATTTACTATATTTCTAATATTATTTACTATATATACTATTAAATCTTTAGTACTAATTATTATTTATATATCTTTATTATTTATTAATATATAATTATTACTTATTTACTAACTATCTAGGCCTATTTCCCTTATAAAGAGGGATACCTATAATTTATATAATATATAGGCTTACTTAACTTATTTACTGTGTATAACCTTCCTAAAGGAGGTTAAGTCTATTAATTTATAGATAAAGGCTCTTATTATAATTACTAGGCCTTTCTATTACTTTACAGAGAATATTTATTACTTATTCTACTAAATAGGCTTCTAGTTACTAGATATATTCCTTGCTATTAAAAATTATTTATCCTAGGCTTATAATCTAACTAATACTAAGAAGTATATTTATATAAGTATCCCTTAGGTATACTTTTACTATATTCTTACTATTTATTTATTTTTTCCTTAGAAGGCTTATATTACCTTTATTAACTTTAAGGTAACTTATTATTAAATATAAGCTTATTAGGCTATTATTACTTACTTAATAGGTTTTTATTATCTCTTTTATATATTATTTAACTTACTAACTTATTATTCTTAGAAAGAGGAATTATAAGAGTATACTTATACTTTAGACTTTTACCTTTTATATAATAATACTAGCTATAGTGCCTAGAAGGTTACTAAGAAGTAGATTATAAATAGGATCTAGAAGCTTTTTAACTTAGGCTAGTATTAAGGTAGAAATACTAATAAGGTAATTCTTCTTAATACCTATTCCTATATTATTAAGCTAGGATATATTTTTTTCCAGTAACCTCTTAAGGCAAATAAGTCCTTTAAATCTAGGTCTAATACTAGGGCCACTCCTCCCCAGACTTCTGCCCAAATTAGCAATAGCCCTAGCTATAGTAGGACTCCTACTTATAGTTATAGAAACTCTATTTTAACCCCAAAGAAATAAGATTTCTTCTAGGTATAATTTAATTATACCTTTATTATAGCCCTTTTAGGGCACTTAGTTTTATAGTAATTACTATACTTATATAGTTATTTTTAAGAATTAACTTCCTTTTATAATCTTTCCTATTTTTAGGTTACCTTTGCTTATTATTTAAGGTAATCTTAAATTACTTCTTATATATTTATTAATTTATCTTTATATAATTACTAATTATATTTTGCAGGCTAATCTATCTATTTAATTAGGTAATATATCTCTTCTTTATATTTTATTTTTTCCTTAATTTATTCTATCTCCTATTCTAGGTTAGTATCTTCTAGGTTAGGTATTAGAAATAGTTTATTCTTGCTAGTTTTATGCCTTTTTTATAGCTCTAGTAAGCTTATATAGAATATATTATAAATATAACTATATTTTTCTAGGAGTACTAATTAATATACCTATATTCCCATAGCATCTAGTACCCAAAAAGGCCCTATTTATCTTAGGGCTAGCTTTCTTTTATATTCCTTTAGGGAGAGGTTCTTTATAAATAAAATAACTAAATTACCTCTCTTAAGGGTTAGAGATTAATACTTTTAATTATAGTATTTCTATTACTTATCTAATGCCTTTCGGTATTAGTTCTATAATCATTCCCTTAGTTCTATAAAGCAATATACTTATATATTTACCTTTAGTATCTCTCCTTAGATAATATTATTCTTAATATAGATATAAAACTCTAGGTAATAGCTATATAATACCTAAAAGGTATTATATTCTATAGTTAAGTTCTTTATATTATTATAAGCAAATTAAGTAATTACTAGGAGGGCTATCTAATTATTCTATTACTTATTACTAAAGTACCTTAAATAATATTTAAGTATTTAATTTATTCTTTTTATTTAGTTATTAATTTAAAAGTAAAAAGCTATTAAGAGCTTTTATTTTATTTTTATTTAATAGTATAGCTCTAATTAAAACTTACTTATAAAGATTAGTTTCCTATTAAAGATAATCTTACTTAAGAAATTAAATTTAAGTTTAATTTTATTATAAAAGAGCTTTATTAGGTCTATAATATTAATTTAGGTAAAGATTAGGATTATATATATATATTTTATAAAGCAATCTATAATTATAAATATTATATCTACCTTTATTCCTTTTTATAGTAAGAGTAATAATTCTATAATAAAATCTATTAATATTTCTTTCTATAGTTAGGAGGATATTAGTAAGGACTTAAGTTTACTATAAAGGCAATATCTTTTGTAATTAGCTCCTTAGTATACTATATAGGTCTAAACCTACTTTAAAATATCTTTACCTATACTAGACCAATAGAACTTTCTCTAGATTATTTCTAGGGTTCTATCTTACCTAAAATGCCCTACTAATAGATTATTATAGTATAATTATAATAGCTACTATTTTATAGCCTTTTTATTAGGTATAAATAATTAATATTTAAAGTAAAGGAAACTATATTTATTTATAGACTAATTACTAAGGCTTCTATCTATTATCTCTTGCTTTATTCTATTAATCCTTTGCTATATCTTAGGGTCCTTTTCCTAGAGAAAGTATATTACCTCTTCTAAGGGCTTTAAGGGGTTTTCTTTAAAGATCTCCTCTCTAACTAAAGCCTTCTTAACTATAGATACTAAGATAAATAGGTTATAATCTATCTTCTCTTAAACCTAGCTTACCTATGCTTAGGTAAAAGCTTATGGATTTACTACTAACTTAGATTTAATTATACTAGGAGCTATACTCCCTAATACCTTAATATTATACTTATAGCTATTTTAGGCAATAAAAGACTTATTCTTCTATATCTCCTTTTCTAAGGCCCTAGCTTATTTATAAGTTAGGGTATTTTCCTTCCTAAAAGACCCTAGGTCTAATTTATCTTCTAATTCTTATAAAAATTAGGTTGCTTATATTTTGGTTAATCTCTCTTTAAGTAATACTAATAGGTCTAAATTATATAGAGTATCCCCCTTATAATCTGGTTACCTTAATAAGCTATTAATAGGGTTTTATTTGCCTAGCTAATATTTTATAATAAAATTATAAGGCATTAGGTATATATACTATCTAGCTTGCCTCCTATTTAGCTTTAGTATCTTTATAAATAATTAAAGGTTAAAATAATTACTAAGGACTTTTATTTAGTTTACTGCCCCTTTAAGGTAATATTACTAATATTTAAATAACTTTATAATAGCTATTAGTTCTTAGTCTAAGGTCCTATACCTAAACTTATAGTTAGTATATTTTTATAACCAAAAAGCTATAGGGTAAAAACAGCTATTATTATCTAGCTATAATAAGATTCCTACCATTATAAATAATAAGGCATCTATTTTAAGCTAAATAGGTTTAGTAGGGTTAAAGTAGTATAATAAGGGGGCCTTCTAAAAAGCCTACTTTAGGGATACAAATACCCCTCTTTCTATATTATTTAATTCCACTTTGCCAAGCTTTCTACCCTTTTAGCTCCCCTTTAATAGATTTATTAATAGCTTTACTAGTACTAAAAAATTAAAGATAAATCGCCTATAGAAATTATAAAAGCCTATAAAGACCTAGATCTCTTAGTAGGTTTTCAGCTCCTCCTATTAAGTAACTATCTTAACCCTTTTTAGGTCTATAGTAATCCCTTTTATAGAAAAAATAAATCCTAAGAATTCAATTAAAAATTAATAAAATATACACTTAGAGAGTTTTATATAAAGTTTAGTATTCCTTAAGTATTTAAGTATAGCTTAGAGATATTTTATATAGATTTCTTAGTCTCTTAAGAAAATAAGGATATTATCTAAATAAGCTATATATACTATATCTACTAGTTTACTAAGAGCTCTGTGGATATAATCTTAGAAGGTTATAAGTATATTAATTAATCTAAATAGTATTACTAAGTACTTAAAGTACCTATAATATATCTAAAATACTATCTTCTATTTATCTTCTTCCTTTATATAAATATAATAATATATATCCTTAATATTAATCTTAGAGAAATATTTAGTTCTTTTAATTTAATCTATAATTTCTAAAATTAAAAGTAAAAAATATTAATTTTTTATTATTATTATATTAAGTCCCTTATAATTAATATATAATCTAAGGAATCTATTGAATTTTAATATAAAGAGGATTAAGACTCCTATAGAGCTCTTTAAGGGTTAAATTTAGCCCTTATCTAAGTTTTCCTTAAGATATTAGTATAATTCTTAGAGCTCCTTTTATAATAGGGGATATATTAGGCTAAATAGAGGGATTTTACCCTTAACTAAGTTAATATTATAATTAGTAACTTTATATAAGGAAAGCATTCCTAATTCTTCCTCTAAGAATATCTATTTTAGGTCAAGGATTTTAAAAGGGATAATAGGATTAATTAAAGGCCCTTCGGAGGGGGAATCTCCTAGTATTTAGTAGGGTTCCTTATATATTATTATACTATAAATATTTATAGTATTCTTAGCTAGTTTCCTAAATTTATAAGGGGTAACTTTTTAAAAGCTTTCTTATATAATTTAATAGATCTATATCTAATTCTTAATATCTATTAGGATATTAAGTTAAGCTAAGATAGGCATTCCTAGTAATATAAGTTTACTCTTAGGGTTTAAGTCCCTATTAATACTAATTACTACCTAAGTTATCTTCTTAATCTATCTATATTAATCCTATATTTTAATAGGTAAATACTAAGTATTATAAGCCTTTACTCTTTAATCCCCTATTAGAATTAGATTAAGGACTTTATTAGGGGCCTTTCTTAGAGCAAGGCTAATAGCTAGTTATTAACTAATAATATTAGTTTTACTTTTTATATCTAGGATTACTTTAATAATAATAGGCTTTTAAGGGAAAAAAATAGTAATTAAAATAAATAAATACTATATAATCTTAAGTATAAGTATAAGAATATTAGTAGGATTATTTACTTCTACCTTTTACCTTTTCCCTTCTAGTTAATCTAGGTTCTCTAGACTCTTAGTTCCTTATTATAATAGTTTATAAAATATTCCTTACTTCTATAGTTATAGTACTATTATTATTTTTTATCTTCTTCTATAGGATTTTTATTATCTTAGAGGTTAGTTTATATATTTTTTAAGTAGGAATTAAAGGGTCTATTAAATCTCCTTTAGTTCCTTTGGTAGTTAAATAGAATATTATTTTAATTACCCTTTTATCTCTTTTAAGGTAATTAGTTAAAGCCTAGGTAAGTTTTTCTCTTCTTATTATTTCCTATACTTATATCCTAGTATATTATAGCCTTAGAAACTAATCCTAGTTAGGTTATAGAGAGTTTAAGGAGGACTTAGATAATATATTCTTATAGCTCTTTTATTAGCTTATTTAGATAATCCTTTGTCCTTTATACTTCTAAGTAATTTCCTAGGTCTCTTTCTAGGGAATTAAGGTAATTATAAAAATTAAAGGGTAATTATCCCTCCTTTTATACTATGTTATAGTATACCTTAGATATTAAAACTTAGAGGTTACCTTAGTCCTTAATAAGGGTTTTTAACTATTCTAGGAATTTATTCTAATTTTACTTAAGATTTACTTATTCCTCCTTAGAGTATTAATAGAGAAAATTATTATATATAGATCAGGCTTTTATATTTAAATAGTTTTTTACTAATAGGATTTTAGCTTTATTAGTATAATATTTTTAAGGTTTACCTTTAATTATATACCTAAGGTCTAAGAGCTAATCCTAATATTTTTAACTAGTAATTAAGACCTCTAAGATAGCTATATTAATAGCTTTTACTTAGCTTCCCTTTTTACTATTACTATTATCTTTATTTAAGTAATTACTAAACCTTTAGCCTTATTTTTATCCTACTTTCTTTTATATCTAGCTAATTATTATAATAAGAGTAGTATTTTATTCCCTTAGCTTAGCTATTTCCTACTATATTTATATCTAGGGAGCCTATATATTAACTCTATCTTAGCCCACTCTTTGTTAATTTAGGGAGGTTTTTATTTAAGTTAGGGTTAAATGCTTGCCCGTAGTTTTATTAGGGTTAGAGTTAAGGATCTCCCTCTCCTTCCCTTTTTCCTAGTTAAGGGGTTCTTTATATAAAGGGTTATCTAAATTATTATCCTTAATAGGTATTTATTTTACCTATAAACTCTCTCTACTTAAGCAGATAGCTAGTCTAGCAATTATACTTATAATTATAGAGTTATAAACCCTACCTTAAGGCATATTATCTAGGAAGCTATAATAGAAGCTTTAGAATTATAATAGCTATACCTAGCTAAATAGTTATAATAGAGATAATAGTAATTAGCTAGGTAGAATAGTATATTAACTCAAGGTATAAGATTAAAGCTTGCCCCTTTTTCTTTAGCTGAAACTATGCTGAGCTCTTATAAAGAGCGGTTGCTTATAAATCCCTTACTTGACTAAGCCTATGCCCCCTTATAGGGGCCGGGTTACAAATAGGCTAATATCCCTTAAGTATAATTTATAGGAGTATTCTTTATTATATTTAAAGGGAAAGCTACTACTTACTATTATAATAATATATATAACCCTTATAAGATCCTATCCTTCTATTAAATAGGAAGAATAATATAAAAGAAATATAAGAATAAGATAGTATATTAAAATTACCTTAGGAAATAATAAGAAGCCTTATTTATTAAAATACTCTAAAATAATAGGAAATTACTATAAAAAGAAGTCCTAGAAAAGCTTTTCCTAGAATTAGAAAACCTCCAAAAGATAGTTTCTATACTTAACTAAAGTAAAGATATACTATAAATATAAATTATTAGTACTTATAATAATATTTGTTAGATTCTAAAGGGAACGGATAAGTAATATTACACTAGTACTATTATAGGGGGTTAGATTGGTATATTTAATAATACTTAATTCTTCTATCTAATCTAGCTACTATAAGTTATATTAGTGTTTTCCCTAGGTTATATAACCTAGTAGCTTACTGCCTAAGGTAGCTAGTCCTATAGCCAATAGGGTTATAATACTGCTATTTATAATACTAGCACTTTTTCTTTTGTACATTAAATAACATACCTATATATAGTATTTAAATATATCTAATAAGTAATAAAAAGGGAATATATATTATTACTAAATATATATACCTAAATAATATAAAGAGAAATATATATCTCTTCCTCTAGCTATATTATATAGGCTTAACTATATATATTACCCTCTATTACTTATATTTAATCTATCCTTTAATATAAATTATAGCTTTATTTATACTAATAAATTATTCTAGTACTTTATTTAAGTTTACCTTAATTATTATATCCATAGGATTATTATTACTATTAATCTATCTAATCTTATAGATTTTATATCTTTTATATAATTAATATAAAACTATAATATTAATTATTAAGTATTTCTCCTTTATTATACTTAATTTAATAAAATACTTATAAAATAAGTATAAATTTATATTAATAATTATTAGGATAAGTAGTATACCTATTTAGTTAATAATTAGCTTAAGTATTATTTTAAGAGTATATCTAATATTAACACCTTAAATTATTTTATATAGTTCTAAGGTAAGTATACTTTAGGTTATATACTAGCTCTTTATTAAGCTATATATAATAATATTACTTTTTATTATAAATTCTATATTATCTATTTTTTTATTACTAATTATAATAATATAGCTAATCTATAAGCTAAGGTCTTTATTATTAGCAAATAATCTATTAATAAATATAAAGAGTTTTACTATTATAAGGTTAAGTAAAATATACTTAAGTTCTTAATTTTAATTACTTATCTACTATTTTAATTATTTATTTAGCTTTTTAATTTCTTTATTAAATAAGTCTTAGTATTATATTATAATAAAAAGATTAAATAATACTTTTAATTAGTATATTATTATAATATATATACCTTATACTTATTACTTAATATATTTCTCCTTAGTAATCTTCTTTTTTAGATTAATTATTCTTAATCTTAATACTTATTCTTTTTACTTAAGCTATAATTATAAGTTTTCTCTTAAGGTTAATTTATATTTATTAAAGAGAAGGGGTTATTATTTTATTAATATTTATTTAGGTTTTACTATAAACTTTACTTTATTAAATTCTTTCTTTTTTAAGTTATATAATAGTTAATTATTTAGTCTAAGTATATTATCTATTTATATTCTAATAATACTAAATATTTCTCTTAATTTAGAGATAAATAGGTAAGGATTAAAAGTTAAGATTATTATATTAAGCTTATTTTAATAGTAATTAAAATATATTACCTATTAGTATATACTTACCTTAGCTATTCTATAAAGTAGTTTAATAATTCTTATAATTATTCCTTTTAGGAGGTTATTATTAATTTGCTTTAGAGGGTATATTAGGATAGTTTTATTTAATTAGGTATTTAATTGTATATATACTTAGGTAATATCCTATAGCTAAATAAATATTTCTTTCTTAATTAATAATAAGGCAATTATAATAATTAGCCTCTAGCTACTATATTAGATAATAGGCGCTTATATAAGTATTATACTTTTCCTGTTATTATTATATCCTTAAATAATAAGTTATAACTTCTTATATAGTATTACTTTTCCTTTTTCTTTGATTTTATATACTAATTATATATTAAAGATCTATTTACCTTAGTATTTATATTTATTATATTATTTAAATATAAATATATTATGGTTTTTTAAGGCCTTGATTTTGTTTTTATTAGATTGTTTAAATAGTCTACCTAGGGTAGTAATCTTTCCTTCTTATTATAGTTATAGTAATAGGTTCTAATCGGTTTCTTCTTTTATAATTAAATATATAGTATTTATATTAATATTGTTTTTTAGGTTATCTAGAAGTATTTTATTAGTAATAAAGGTTTAATTAATTAAAGGTATTTTCTTTAGTCTTTTATATCTTTGCTTTAGTAGGTTATATAGGTTAATTAAGGGTTTAGTAATTTAGGGTACTAATAATTATAAATCCTCTTTTTATTCTTTATTTTATAGTTAATATAGAATTATATATAATAGTATTTTTCCTTTATTCTAAAAGAATAATTTAATAATTATTACCTAAAGATTTATTAGGCTATTTAGTAATTCTATAATATATTTCTTATCTTTTATACTAATTAACTTAAATAGGCCTTATTATCCTTCTTTCTCTTACTATATATATACTTTTAATTAAAGTAGCAGGGAGTAAGTAGGGGTAGTATCTAAGCTATTCTAAGTTATAAGGGCCTTCTTAATCTAGTAATTTACAAGGAGTCTCCTTGCTTTATTAGTAGCTTTATAGATAGCCTTAGTATATTATACTACTTTAAATATAAATAGTAAATTATCTAATAGGTATAGGTAAGTACTAAATATAAGTAATATTAATATAAGTCTATTAGGGCCTACTAAATTATTAATAGCCTTAACTACTATTTATAGTTTCTAATTATCTATAATTATATTACTAAATTTGTTTTTAATAATATTATATACTTGCCTTAATAGGCTATAGTAATATTCTACCTTTCTAATACTATTATATACTTTAATAAGTACCTTATCTATATTAATTACTAATATTTAAGTATATTATTTAAACTCTCTTAATATAAAGTTTATTTTAGTATTATAGATAATCTAGTTAGGTAGTTCTAAGTAGCTATTAATTTAGTATTTATATAATATATTCTATATATTCTTTGCTTTCTATTATTTAGGGTTAAGAAAGTATATTACTTAAAATAATATTATAATATTAATAATATAAATTATAGGTTTATTATTAATTTATATAATATTAATAATAATCTTATAATTAAATTTATAATTATTCTTTAGTATAAAGTAAAATCTACTTAAGGCTTTACTATTTATTTAATAATAATAGTATACTTTAGTAAGTTTCTTTAATACTTCTAAATTAAACTCTTAATCTATTTATTTAAGTATTTTCTTTAAATAATTAACTAATAGATATCTAAATTAATAATATATCTAATATAGCTTAGACTTTATAAGATAAAATATAATAGTTTCTTTTGCATTAATAATCTACTATAGATATTCCTATTATCTAATTATAGGGACTTTAATATCTCCCTTAATAAGTATATTCCTTAGATTATTAAGTTTAATACCTATTTAATTTATATTATTAATAGATAGTAGGAAAGGGGTATATATTAGAACTAATTAAAAGTTAATAGTACTAAGGATTATAGGTATAATTATTATACTATTTAATATTATTAAGCCCTTATTAAATTTAATTTTATAGTCTTTAGTTTTGCTAATTAATAGTAAGGGGATTAATTTTCTTAGTGCTTATACCTAGGGAAAGCTAGTAATTAATATACTAATTACTTTTATATTAAGAATAATCCCTTGGAATATTTTATAATTATATTAATCTTTAGTAAAGTATACTTTATTCTTTGCTTTCTTAGTCTAAGGATCTTTTTTTATAAGAGTATAAATAAATACTTAGTTATAAAGAATAGTAATTATATCTTTATTATTTAGTTTATAGGTCTTAAAGAATTATTTAGTTCTATTTATTATAATAGTAAAGTTTATAGTATACTATAGGTTCTCTAGTTCTCTATTAGAGTTATTATTATTATCTCTAAGCTATTTTATTTCTTAGATAATATCTTTTATTTACTAGTTAATATTATTATTATTCTCTCCTTTATATATTATTAAGAAGGTTTAATAAGCATTATTTAATAGTTTTATTTTATAATCTTATATATTAAACTATTTCTATTTTAATTATTAATACTCTTTTTTAGAATACCTAATTAACTAATATTCTTATTAATAGTATATAAAATATTACTATTATTTTTATTATTAATAGTTATTCTATTTAAACACTTTCTTCCTATAATATTATTTATTCTAAATAAATTTATAATTAATAAAAAATATTATATTACTTATTTTATTATTATTTACTATCTTTAGTAGTATTTAGATATTACTAGCTAATCCTTTAAATATACCTATATATTTATATTAAGCTATATTATACTTTATAATACTATTAATAGATAATAAGAGGGTTTAGTAAAATTCCTTCTTATTCTTTTTACTACTATAGATCTTATAATAAATCTATTAAATATCCTAGATAAATATCTTAAAGTTCTTAAGTAATAATTTATTCTAATACTTCTAGATAAGGTTCTTTAATATTATTATCTAAAGATTATTTTAGTAAGCCTAGATAATCTCTTTTATCTTAAAATAGTTTTAAATCTTCTTATATAGTATTTTATATAAATATCTTTTCTAGGTAAGTAAAATAATATAATAATCTTATGCCTTTCTAGTAAGTATAATTAATAGTACTTTAGTATATCCTTTAATTAGTATAATAATTTATTTATATTTATCTTTAAAGAGGGTAATCTTAATTAATTAAAAGTTATATTATTTATTATTATACTAGTCTTTATTTATATAGATCTTACTTAGTTTTATTATTTTCTTTATAATACCTTTATTAATTATATTAATAAAGATATTATATTACTTAGTACTTATTAGTATAATAAGTAATTTTATATATAAAGGTATTATTACTAGGATAGGTATAATAACTATAAACTCTCTTAGTATTTTTATTAATACTTAGGGAATATTTTATTATAAAGGTAATTAAGTATTATATTATATTAATTATATATTTATCTTAGAGTTTAAGAGATTAATTAAATTAACTATTACTCTTAATTTATCCTTTAAGATCTTTACTCCTTTATTAAAAAGAGTATTTTATAGCTCTTTAATAATTACTACAATTCCTTTTTTAAATATTACTTTTTTCTATTTATTAAAATTATCTTAAAATACTTTAATTATTTTATTATTATAATCCTTAGAGTCCTTATAAAAGTAGATTATATAAATAAGGTAATTATTAATTTATATTTCTATAAAATTTAAGGGATTCTCTCTTAATAGATCTACTTTCTTTTAATTAATAGTTAGAAGGGAATTATATTTTATAATCTATTTAAAAAGGTCTTATTTAATTTTTTCTTAGTTAAGATTAATAGTAATTCTAAGTATATTCTTTTCTTTAGATATTTTAATAGTTTTATTATAATATTCTTTATAAAAAGGATTATAGGGCAAATTATAGGATTTTCTATTATCTTTAGATCTAAGCTAATAATAGGTATCTATCTAGATTAGTATTTCTTATAATAAATAAGGGATTTAATAAAGTCCAATAAAAGGTTTTTATTAAGAATATTACTTTCTAAATTACTATTAAACCTAAGAGCCTACTTTTATAACTATATCTAGATATCTCTCTTTAATATATCTTTTGCACCTATATTTAATATCTCTTCTTTAGGGCCTTATTAATCTATAGAAAGCTTTACTAATTAATATTAGATTCTAAAGAGAATGGATAAGTAATATTATACTAGTGCTATTATAGGGGGTTAGATTAGTATATTTAATAATACTTAATTCTTCTATCTAATCTAGCTACTGTAAGTTATATTGGTGTTTTCCCTAGGTTATATAACCTAGTAGCTTGCTGCCTAAGGCAGCTAGTTCTATGGCTAACAGGGTTATAATGCTACTATTTATAACAATATTAAAGATTTCTCTTATTATCTCTAAAAACCCTTAAATACCTATAAAGGTATATATTATTAGCTTTAAGTTATACTAGGGAATATACTTATACTAAAGGTAATAATAAAAGAAGTCCTCTAAATTAATAATTTAAATTAGTTTTAAACTAACTAAATATACTAAGAAAGGACTAAAAGCTATTATTAGTACCCTTAAGCAAATAAGGGTAATAGAGCTTAAACCTACCCTATATAACTAAATTAGAAAATATACTATATTTATAAGAAGCTAGGCTATTAGTTAAGAAACTATACTATAAAAGAAAGAGAGGAGTTATATTATAAGTTTAAGAGGAGCTATATTAGTAAGGCATTTTTAATATTCCTAGCCTAATATAAAGAGCCTAATAATAACTTTAATAATAATAAATCCCTTACCTCTAATAAGAAGAAAGACTAAAAAGAAATAGGCAAAGCTTATTATAATAATAATATATAGTATACCTTCTTTATAGGCTTAGTAAAGATTAATATACCCTTTATTTTAAACTAACTTACTAATTAAGCAATCTTATACTTTTTTATTAAGAGTAATCCCTTTAAGAAGAAGAAAATAAAACCTTATAAGCTAGTATTATAATTCTTTCTAAATAACTAATATTTAGTAATAATATTCTAAGGTATTATCCCTAATATAGGTATTATAAGCTTCTTAATTAATAATTATAAGTAATTTATTATACTATAAAGAAATATTACTTTCTCCCTTAAGCTTAATATAAAGATAATAAGAAAAATAAGAATTATATTTAGAGAAAGAACCCTAATAAAATTACTAGGTATAGCTACTATATTAATACCTTTTAAAATTATAATCTTTTATATTATATCTATAAATACCCTATTCCTTCTATTATTTTATAATATAAACTAATTAGGTATTTATTTTTATAATATTAAAAAGTACTTAGAAAAAAGTAATATTTAAATTCTAATAGTATATAAATAGGGGCACCCTTAGATACTTCTAAAGATAGAAGAATCGCTTACCTAAAGTAATCTTACTAAGATTAAATTATAATAAATTTACTATTATTTTAGTTATCCCTCTATAAAAAAACTTTATAAGCTCTTAAATAAAGTAAGCTATCTAATTAAGTAAAAAGCTATTAAAAAATTTACTAAAGTATATAAAAAATACTAGCTTTATATAGAGTAGCTTACTTACTTTAAGTTTACTATCTAAGATAATTATAATTTTAATTATTATATTATTACTAATACTTTCTATTTAGAAAATAGGCTTATTCTCTATATTATTAATTTAGCTATTATATTTAATATAGCTTATTTCCTTTCTAATAAATCTATAAAGACCCTTTAAAAAAGTCTTAAGCTATATTAGATTAATATTTACTAAGGACTATCTAATTAGATTATTATAAATATTAGAATAAATTATATATTAAGAGAATTATACTAAGAGATAGGAATTATAAGTATCTCTATTAATATAGTACCTATTAAAGCCTATAATTTAATTAGTAAGATTAAATAATACTATAAACCTCTTTATAGGGCTTATAAGATAATTTAAAAAAAAGACCCTTTTCTTAGGATTAATAAAGCCCTCTAATTTATAATAAAGGTGTTGGTTTATTGGCATAGTTAAAGGAATAACGCTCTATAAGGTAGTTATGTGGCTCTTTATATAACCCTTAGCTAAAGTAGATATACTATAACCCTGCCTAAGTAGGGTTAGAAGAGAAGATTAGATATTAATAAAACTATTACCAAAGAACCCCTTAGTAGCTACTAAAGACCCTTATTATAACCTTAGCTAGTTTATATTATAAACCCCTGGGATTTACCTATACTAATTAATCTTAGAAAGTATGTAAATATAATCCTATAGATTAGTAAGGTATTAAATAAAGAGATATACTATTAAGTACCCAGTTTACTAGCAATAAAACCTTATATACTAATCTAGATTAATATTATATTCCTATTTAATTATAATTACTATAATTACCTAAGAAAATATAAAATTATCCTTTATATCTATTATATAGAAGATCCTCTTTATTCTATTTATAATAGATCTATATACTGCCTTAGTAAATAAAAAAAGTATAATAAACTAAAGAAGTTTAATCTTATATTCCCTTAATTATACTTTTCCTAATATAATTATATTAAGCCTATAAGGAGATAATATTAATATTAAAGGATTAGAAATAGACCTAGATATTATTATTCCTTAATTGCCTAATAAATATAAAGTATATTAAGGTAGAGCAAGAGAATTTCTTAAATAGCTTTTAATCCTAATAAAGCTTGCCCCATAGGTAAACCTATAAGCATAGGGACTTTACTACTTAGTATATAATTATAAGACCTATAATAAAGAGAAAGTAAATACTAAAATTATATACTTTATAGTACTTAGTAGGCAGAAAGACCTAAAGGGACTTTAACTTTTTAATATATTCTAATTAGACTTTAGCAAAAGAAAAGTGGAATACTAGAAGAAGCTAAGAATAGTAAGGATATTTTATAATTTCCTTAGAAATTATAATATTAAAATTACTAAAAAAGGAAAATCTATTTCTAAAGTCCTTAAAAAGGTTACTAACTAAAAGAAATTCTACTATTAAATAGAAGAAGAAGCTAAAGCTCTTAAAAAGACTAGTAAAGAATTCTAACTCTATTACTAAGACCCTTACTTTATTTATAAGATTATTAGAAAGGCATAGAAATTATAAATAGTACTACTATAAGATACTATACTATTATAACTAGTTATAATTTTACTAATATTACCTTCTTAACCAGTATAGACTAGGGTAATCCTAACTTAAAATATATAAGTATTACCTATAAATAATCCTTATAACTAAAGTTTAATATACCTTTAGAATACCCTATATTACCTATAATACCTATCTTAATCCTAAATATTATGATTAGTAGTAGTGGTATCTTTTTATTAATAAACTCCTTTGCCCTAAGATTATACTTAAAAAGTCCTAATAAATAAGAAGCTAGATAGTAAAAACTTTACTTAGCTTAAAAAAAACTACCTTAATAATTTAAAGTATAATAGTAAGAAATATAAGAACTTTGATTTAAAACTTAAATACTTTTATAACTAATACTTAATTATAAATATTAATAAATTCTTATATATATAGGTATTCTAGGTTATACTTAAAGAGAAAGCAAAGGAATATTACTTTAATATAATAATTATTAATAGTAAACCTATACCCTTTAATTAAATACTTATAGAAATAAGGAAGGAATTTAAAAATAAGTAAATTCTTAATAAATATTATTAAAAATAGTAAATCCTATATATTTATACCTAGATAAAGTAAAACCTAAGTATAGAATAATAAGAAGCCCTTTAAAAGTTCTTTAATTAACTTAAAGTACTTTAGTAGGTATTATAAAGTATTCCAAAGAATAATAAGATAGCTTAAGTATAATTACTTGGTGTATATAGTAGTATTAAAGAATTATAGAGTATAATACTAAACCCTTCTTTAATATATAAGAAAGTATACTTATAGATTTAATATATCTTTATTATTATAAGTATACTAGTATAATATATTAAGTTTATACTAATTATATTAAAAGAATAGTTTATAATAAAATAAGTATATAAAGGCTATAAAAATAATTAATAAGGACCTTTATAGCTAAAATACTAAAGTAAATATTATAAAGGTAACTTTACCTTAAAGTAAGTATATTAAAAGAATAATAAATACTATATATACCTTAAAGAAGGATATTTCTTAATAAGATATATAATAGAAAAAAGAAGAGAGGTATATAAAAAATATAAGAAAATCAAAGAGGACTTTTATCTTAGTAAAGCTATTTATAACCTATATCTAGCTAAACTTAATAAGTCTAATAATAATATAAAAACTAAAGAAGGAAGAGAAAGTAATAATAATAAAAATTAATTTAAAGTAACTCCTATAAAGATATATACTTATTTTATAAGTACTACTAATACTATTAACTTACCTCTCATTTTAACTATACTTATAAATTAAATAATTAATATAAAAAGGGGTCATATAGTACTCGTGACCTAGGCAGGCCCTTAAGGCCTGCCTTTACCACAAGATAGCAAACAATCATCATCCTTCTTCTTACATCTATTAAACCACTTACCTTTTTATATTATATGATAGCAATTATGCTTACCTATTAATTTATACTAATAAGACTTATTAAGAATACTTAATTTGCTTATACCATAGTATAAGCCGACTAAAACCACCCTAGTAAACTAACCAATGATCAGGCTATAGCTAGATTGCCTATTTAGAGCCCTTACTCTACCCTTATATTACTATAAATCCCTAAAACTTGGGCTAGTAGCTATAATAATACTATAGTACTAATTCCTACTATAAACCAGACCTACTATAGACTAATTTTACTATTTATACTATTAAACCTTTTTAGAGAAGATTGTATTATTTTAAATAGATTAGTTATATAAATATATATATATATAATTTATTTTTCTAAAGGTTTACCTAGGGAGTAGGGCTATTAGAGAATATTATTATATTTAATTCTTATAATCTACTATACCTATACTTAGAAGATAACTATATATTACTTTAAAAATAGTATACTCTTATTATAAAAAGAAGAGCACTAGTTCTTATTATAAAGAATAGAAAGTTAGTTCTTATTCTAAAGATTAGGAAATTAATAAAGCTTTTACTAAATTTAATAAGTTAGGTAATAGTAATAAAGAGGCTATCCCCCTAAAATTAGTGCCTAATCCTTAATATAATTATTAGACTTTAATTATTATATTACTAAATAATCTACTAAATAATAACTAAATATAAAAACTTATTAACTAAGGAGTATACTTCTATAAGTTAATTATAAAACTTAAATTAAAGGCTATTATTTCTTAAATAATTATCTAAGATTTAAAAATTAGCCTTTTACTTTAGAACTAGGTTTATAATTAGGCAAAGAATAATAACCACTAAGCTTAAATTATTCTAGATTAGCCTAAAGCTAGTAAGGGTTATATATAATATCTCCTAGAGTAGTAAGAATATATATAAATTACCTTTAAGTATAATAAACTTTCTAAGGCTATAAAGAACCTATTATCTTTAATTATAAATATAATATAACCTAAAGTTATTAACTTAATATAATAGACTATTCTACCTATTAATAATCTACTAAACTCTAGTAACTTCAATACTAATCCATTATCCTACTAAGATAATAAAGGAAATAGATACTATAAAAATATTAAATAAGAAAAAGAGAATCCTTTATTATTTAGTAATTCCTTAAATAACCTAGATAACTAGTATTATAGCTTAATCCACTATAAAAGCTTTATACTATAATCTATAGTATTATTAGAGAGTAGATTTTATTAAGTTAAGAAAGATATAGTTAGTACCTTTAATCTAGATTATTATAATCCGAATTATCTAAGTATAGTATCTTCCTATAAAAAGCTAGTTTATATAGATATCTACCTCTTTTATTAGTATCTTTATACCTTTAAGCACTTTAGGAAAAACTCTCTCTAAAACTATTATAACTCTATCCTTAGTAGCAAGGCTTAGGATTAATTAATAGGGAAACTTTCTAATAAGGCTCTTACAAAGCTTTTTAATTTAATTATTACTAAGTTTTATAATAAGCTTATTAAATAATTCTAACTTCTAAATAAAATATTATATTATAAACTATATATATCCCTATATATACTTAAGCTAACTAGGAATAATATCTTACTTACACAATAGACACAGTAAAAAGCAAATCTAGCAAAGTAAGCAAATACTATAAAGGATAAGTAAATCCTAATAATAATCTAATTAATAATTAATCTTAAGATTTCCTATCTTTTAATTACAAAGAATTCCAAATTAACCAAGTTTATTAAAAAATATAAAGAGCTTTACCTAGTAATTAAGATATTAGCTCCGTAAGATAGTTATTACTATTAACCACAGAGATCCTATAATAATTCCTTTAGCCCTTCTAATAACTATAATTATAATTATAACTAATCTTCTAAAAACTCCAGATCCTATAATTATAATAATAAGTATAATTAAGATCATAAGCAAGACTATGACCATGACCGGGACCAGGACTATGACTATAACCAAGAAAACCAGTATTATAATTATAATTATCCGCAGGAGTAAGATAATTATTATAGTAATTATAGATATAAGGCCTAAAAAGAAGATAAGAGGATTAGGTTTAAGAGGAAATATTATATTAAAGAGGTAAGCTATAGTAGTATAAATACCTTAGATAAATAAAATAGTAGAAAGTTGGATTTAGGATAGTCCTTATCTTATAGTAATAATAATAACTCTAGAGGTATTTATTATACTTATATAACTAAGGGCCTATTTACTAACTAATTACTTAAGTATTAGTATATATAATATAAATAGAGATTTCTAACTAGAGAAATTTTAAAGGAATACTAATTAATAAAAACCTATATAAAACTAGGGATATTATAATATAAAGGAGTAATATTTATACCTAAAATAATATACTACTATAACTATAAATATTCCTTTCTTTTATATAACTAACTCTTTATATACTTAAGTAAGAGCTATAAGAAAGAAATTGCTTTATTAGTAATAGTTATTACTAAGATTAAAACTAAGATTAAAACTAATCCTATCTTAGGTATTAAAGTACTAATTCCTAAAGCTAAATTTACTAAGGGTATTAAGTATACCTATACTTAGATTAAGATAAAGATATTTCTAATAAGTAAAAACTCTATAAAAATCTACCTAAATACTAACTATAATAAGGTAATAATTAATTAGAAATTATTATAAACCCTTTAATATATAATCAAATTAAAACTACTAATAATTATTAAAGGTATTTATAAAGATATTTAATTAAAAGAGTAAGCTACCTTCTAATTTTATATTAATAGGTTTAAGAAAAATAAAACTACTTAATATATTACAAAGTTTATAGCCTCTATATAAGTATAAGATAATTTAAAGCTAAGAGCCTTACTTAGTATATAATTAATAGACTACTATAATATTAACTTCCTTACCTTATAAAGGCACCTATAATATAATACCTTAGAAGACTTTTATATTCTATTCCAAATTAAGCACCAAGGAAAAAGGATTATCTATTAAGTTAGAGTTACTTAAAATACTATTATCCCTATAAATACTATATATATTATTCCCACGATCTAAAAGGAAATCCCTAAAGACTATTATTTTGCTTTCTATACCTTACTTACAAAGGCTATTAATACCTTAGTTAATTATAGCTTACCCCCAGGGATAGTAATTATTAATAATACCAAGGAACCTCTTAAGCTTTATTATAAGCAAAAGCTTAATAATATTACTAAGTATAAAAAGGATAAAGTATATCTTACTACCTTATAAATAAAAGCCTTTATTATATTAGTAATAATACTTATTACTATAGATAATACCTTAGGACTAAGCAATAATAATAGAATTTCCCTAACTACTATAGTTACTAATTTTAATTTAGCTAAATTACTATTAAATATTAATAGTATCTTTATACTTACCCCTAAACTAAATAATATTATTTCTAGGGAAATAAAGCTTAAAATAAAACCTATAAAACCACTAAAAGATATTAAGATACTAAGTAATATAATCTTTATTAATATTTAGAATACTAATCTTCTATAAAAGCAGAGACAAAAAACCCCTTTACTTATAGCTATATACCTAATTACTAATCCTAAACCTCCTAATACTAATCTAAATAATAAAATAATTCCAAAAAAAAGCAATAATATAATAAATCTCTTAATAGATAATACCAGGCTACCTAATACCTAGGCAGATAGACCAAGGATACCATTTTAGACCCATATTTAATATACCCTAAACCTACCAGAGAAGATTATAAAAGCTAATATATATATCTATACCTAAAGCAAAAGGTTTATAGTAAAAGCAAAGGCCCTAGTATAAAAATATACCTAATTATAAATTAATATAAGCCTAGTAAAAATACCTAAGCAAAAGGAACTATAAATCCTACTTATTAATAATTAGTATAAATATATAATTTCCTAGAGACCCTATCTAATAAGATTAAAAGATCAAAAGTTTATTAACAAAAAATTCAATTTACTATATTAATAAGAAAAAATAGAATAAATATATAAACCCACCCTATTCATAGCTCTAGTCTTTATAGTCTAGAAGATAGTAAATAAAGAGCTAAAGGGATATATAGTTATTAATCTTTGCACACTTAATAAGATTATTATCCTAGATAATTACCCCTTACTAAGATAAGAAAATATTATATAATCTCTAAAAGGTATATAGTATATTATAATAGTAGATATTTCTTTGTTTTTCTTCTAATTTAGTATAATATTAGAATATAGAGACTATTTTATAATTATAAGTTATTATAGCCTTAAATAATTAATAGTAACTCCTATAAGATTTCACAATTCTCCTATTTATATTTAATAATATATAGATTAACTTCTATACTCTTATAAGTTATATTATTAAGCCTTTATTAATAATATTATAATCTTCTTTATAACTAAGAAAGAATACTTATAATACTTAGAAAAATTATTTAAATTATTCTAATCTAAAAACTTAATAATCTTACTAAAAAAGAGCTAGATTAGCTATCTTAGTACTTAAGTCCTAGGCTTTTAAGTTAATACCTTAGGTTTAATTATAACTACTAAGAGAATAGTAGTCTTTATAAAGCTTAATTTTTCTTAATAATTAGCTAATCTTAAATATTATATTAGATCTATAGAATATATATATTATTTAATCCTATACTATGCTTAACTTATTAAATTACTATAGCATAGGAAGATTGTACTATTAGCATAGGGGCATATAAAGAGTAAGATAGTTATTAGTAACCCTAATAAAAGAAAGGTATTTATACAATCTATAGTATATAAGGCTATAGAGGCAGAGTATATTATATTTAAAGCCCTTTAGGATAAAATAGGTAGTAGCTATATACTCTTATACCTTAATCCAGATTGCTAGTTATTCCTCTAATTTAATACTAGTTTAAAAAGAGGCTTTAGTACTATATTATACTATATTAAAAAAGGGTATAAATAGGAACTAAGAATAGATATTCTATTAATAGCTATATAACCTATTATATTTCTTAGCTATACCCTAATTTCAGTAAAGCAATAATATAGTCCTACTAAGCTAGAGATTACTTATTTAGTTTAGGCTATAAAAAGACTATAAATATATTTTTAGTCTTTATTACTATTAACTATTATCCTAATAGATTATTTAGTAATAAAATAAATTATTAAAAAGATAATACTTACTATATTAAATATTAACTAAATAAATTATTACCTTATAATTATATTTATATACTTCTTAGAATATAATCTTAAGATTTACTATTTACTGGGAAAAAAGAACTTTATCCCTAATACCTTAAGTAGACTAGTAATACTAAAAATAGACCTAAATAAGGGATATTTATAGCCTAATTATATAGCTCTTAATAATATCTTAGTAATAATAAAAGTATTAATATCTAATAAATCTAAGCTATAATTTTAAAAGGAATACCTTAAAAATATATACTATAGTAAGATTATTAATATAATTATTAGCAAGGCAATAATAAACCTAATAAGTTTAAATAATAAGGATATTATAAACTCTTTAAAGCATAGGGTATTTTTCGAATTCTATAATAGATTACTTTATAACCATGGCCTAAATAGATACTTATAGCTCTATATACTATATTACTTAGTAGAAGATATACTAAAGATAGCATATAATAATTAGTATTACTTTAGCCTAGGTTAAATAACCAAGAAATTATCAGGGCTAGCTATACTAAACCTTATATATTAAATAAAAAAGTATATCTATAACTATAAAACCTACTACCTTAGCCAGACTAACTAATAATAGCTTATTAGTAATTATTAACTAAATTAACCTCCAATAAAGCCTATATATACTATTACTATAAACTTTATTATTAAGCTCCTACTAATACTATCTAAGAATATACTATAGGCTCTAGAAGGATTTAATACCTATAACTAATTAATAATTATAATCTATCTTATAAATAAAAGAAGTCTTTTAATATTAAGTAACTCTTAATATACTACTAAAGACTAGGCTATAGTACTAGCTTACTAGCTAATACTATTAAATTAGGAAATACCAAAGGTAATTATTTTAAACTAAGATAAAAAATTTACCTCTAAATTCTAAAGAGGGCTATAGAAAAATTTTAGGACCTAACTAGCTATAATTACTATATATTACCCTTAGGCAGATAAGCTAGCAAAATGCTAGAACCAAGTAATAGAAATAGCTATATAGTTTTACTATATAGAGAACCTAGAAGAAAGATAGATTAATATACTCCCTATACTACAGTAAAATCTCAATAAAGCATTTAATACTAGCACAGAAGCATCTACCCATAAGTTTATCTATAGATATAATCTATAAAGACTACTAAAAGTAATCCAATCTAAATCCAAGCTTACTAATATTCCCTTTTTAAGAGAGGCTATCTATAAAAATATAAGATTAGCTATAGATTTTATAGCAATAAAAAATAAATAATAGTATAATATAAAGCACTATCCTATTTAACTTAAGGCTAGTAATTAAGTCTACTTATAACTATATTATAATTATTATCTTCCTAGAAAGCTACCTAGGAAATAGTCTTAATAATATATAGGTCCTTTTAGGATTAAATAAATAGTAAGAGATCTTACTTATAAGCTAAAGCTCCTAAAAAATATAAAAATTTATCCTATAATTTTATATTAATAATTAGTCCTAGTATAAGCTAATAACTTCTAACCAAAAGAACCTAATCCTATTAAGGAGGATAATAATAATAACTAATATAAAATTAAGTATATTATATAATAAGAAATTCAGAATTAAGGCAATAACCATAAAAAGGATCCAAAGCCTTATATTAGCTATTAGATTAAATAGAAAGGCTAGGGAATATACTATAATTAATAGGTACTAGCTAAGAATATTAATATAAAGATAATTAAGGAATTTATAGCTAAGTATCCTAGTAAATTAGTAGGTACTAAAGCTAATTAGAATAAGAATAAAAATAAAATAAAGCCTAAGGCTAAGGAGAATAAGGCAGAGGAACCTATAAAGCAACCTTAAGAATACCCATAAAAAGATACCTAACTAATTTATAGTACTTTTTCTTTAGTACCCAAAAGATAATATAAAAGCCCTAGGAAACCAAAATAAGTAAACTAGGTATAAAGGATTATAAGAATATAATAGGAAAATAATAATAGTATATATAATATATAATAAATATAATAAAAAAAGAAATCTAGAGAGTTAGTAAGAATACTAATAGCCCTCTTTAAGGGCTAGGATATAATATAAAAAGGGGTTACATAGTACTTATAACCTAGGCAGGCTCTTAAGGCCTACCTTTACCACAAGATAGCAAACAATCATCATCCTTCTTCTTATATCTATTAAACCACCTACCTTTTTATATCAATAATTACCTATTATTTTACATAAAAAGACCCCTTTTATAACCTTTAAAAGGAACCATAAGAAAAGATAATAAAGTTTATACTTAATAATTACTATAGCCCAAATAAGTTCTATAGTATTATACCTAATACTAAAGCTATAAAGGTATCTATTAATAGCTAAGAATAATAGCTTATATTATAATAAATAATAATTATACTAATTAAATTAGATATATCTAGAGCAAGAAAAGTAATTATTAGATTTAGAGGGGGAATACTATAGCTATCCCTTAGTATAGTAAATATTATTATATTATTTAGAACTATCTTATTTTATATTATTTCTATAAATATACTATTTCTCCTATACTTATATAATATAAATATACTAAATATTTATTTTTATAATTTTTATAATTATCTTAAATAAGGCAATGTTTAAGTGCCTATTATATAGAAATAAGGATACCTATAGTAGCTATTAAATAATAAAAAAGCCTTAGTATAGTATAATTTTACTAATATTAAACTTTGGTAATTATACTATTAATTTAGTTACCCTTCTATTAATAGGCTATATAAACTATTAATAAAAGCTAGCTATTCTATAGAGAGATAAGTAATTAAGAAGTTAACTAAGATCTGCTAAAAATATTAGTTAAATACTAGAGTATTCTAAAGGTTTAAGTTTATAATTTAAGATAATTTTAAATTTAATTATTATATTATTATAGATATTATATATCTTAAGAGTAAATCTATATTATATATTATTAATAAAGTAATTGTATTTAATATTGCTTATTTTCTACCTAATATATCTATATTAACTATCTAGAAGGTAATGAAGATATGCTGGATTAATACTTATATAGAACTACTTAACTAGGTAATTACTAACCTAGGAAAAAGCTTTATTAGTAAAAAATTCTACTAAAAAGCAAAAACAAGAGATATAACTATATTAATTATGCCTATTAAAGTATATAACTTAGTTAGTAAAGTTAAATAATACTATATACTAATCTAGTATATATATATAATTATTTAATAAGAGGATCTAGCTATAAAAGCAAAAGAAGCTCTTTAGGTAATAATAAAAGCTATTAATAATACTACTAGCTTAAATAGCCTTATACTTATACTCTTAGTATTTAGATTATACCTATAAATAATAGAGGACTTTAAACTTTTACTAAGTATAATAAAATATACTAAAGTAATCTAAAAAATAATAATAAAGGTATTGCTACAAATTGCCCCTGTGAGCCCTGTTGGCACCAGGGCTATAGGGCTTAGTTAGCTGTGTTTTGGGCAACCAAGGCACGGTAGACCTTTTGCCGCAGCGGCTAGGGCTGCGGGCCGCCTTTATTCGTGACAGGTATATAAGATCTATACTTAAAGGCAAGTTATTAATACTCTTACTATATATAATAGCCCTAATATCTCTACTGTCCTAAATCTCTTGATATTATTATAGGTTTATATATATTAAGAGAAAATAAAATAGATAGGACTATATATATTTATTATAATTAAAGGAGAAACCTATATTATTAATAGTACCTATAGACCCTTTGAATTTTAATTAATAGCTATTAAACTATTCCTTGAAGACCCTAATAATAAAGAAGCTCCTTAAGAGGTACTAACTAAGTAATCTAAGGAAAGTAAGTAAGAAGATAATAAGGACTTTGCCTATAAACCTTAACCTCTGGCACCGACAGAGAAAAAAAGAAGAGAATAATCTTAAAAGAATATTACTAATATTACCCTAATATAGCTAATCCTAAAGAGAGGTAGAGAATAATTATAAAAGAATCCTATTATAATTAATATAAACCTAATTAACTAATTTAAAAATAAGACTAAATATATTAAGATATTTATATTAATAAAAGAAAAGTCTAATCTTAAACTTATACTTAAACTCTATAAAAAGAAGATTATTATAATACCTAGACTACTATTTAAAGTATTAACTATAAAGGAGATTAAAGGATTAATCTAATATAATATATTTAAATTTATCCTATTTAATAAGGATATATATAATAGGATTAGAATCTTTAAATTATATATTATAAATAAAATAAAAGGCAAGAATACTAAATTATTATATAAGAAGTTATACCTAGTTATTTAAGGCTATACTAATAAGGGCAAGGAGGTAATTCTTATATAATCACCTATAATCTAAAGATATAATTAGAAACTAATTCTAATATTAATACTATCCCTAATTAAGAAAGGTATTATACTTTAGCTCTAAGATATTATATAGGCTTATATATAATTAAAAATAAAACTAAATTATATAATCCTTATATACCTCCTAATAAATATTTAATATAGGTATCTAAAGAATATAATTATAAAGGTAATTATACTATTTTATAAGATACTAGAGGTAGGAAATTATTAGTAAGTAATATATAATAAGTATTATTTAAAGAAGCTTTAGATAATTATATTTACCTTTAACCTATACTTATTAATATTATTGCAAAAGAACCCTAGCTTTGTAATTATTAGAATATAAATAGATAATATAATTAGTATATTAAACTAAGTGTTCCTAAAGCTAGAGGAGGAGAAGCTTATAAAAGTTGCTTTTAAAGCTAAGCTATAAGAAATACTAATAATTAAGGAATTACTTATATTTAATAGTATAATTATTACTTTATTAAAGAATAATAATATTATAATATAATAAAAAGGATAAAGTAAAAAAATTATACTAATTAAAACTAAGGACCCAAAAGCTACTAAGTAGCAATATATAGAATAATAAGTATAAGGAGTATATATTACCTTAATTTGCTAACTAGAGGCATACTATAACCTCTCTATTATAGTATAATTCTAAGAGCTTAATAATACGAAAATTAAGGTCTTAAATAAGTACTTTAAGTGGTAATAAGAAAACCTTAACTATAGACTTATATTTATCTTACTTAACCTTTTAATAGCAAAGCTATTTATATTTATTAATAGTATATTTATAAATAATACTAACCTTTCTTTATAACTTAGATTTATTATAATCCTTGCTAATAAATAACTAGATAATAGAATATTTAGGATAGATAGGAATATTATTTATTATAGCTTAACTAAGTATAGAAGAATAATCTAAAGTATATTAGTATTAGAGATCTATAGTATAGTTATAGGTATAAATATTACTTATACAATTTCTATAACCCTTAATTAGATTACTAACTAACTAGAAATACCTTATATTCCTATGATTATATATATAGATTCTTACTTATTCTATAAGTGCCTTATAAAGCTAGGGATAATAAAGGAGAAGTGCTTAATAATTAATATAATAGCTCTATAATAATTATATAAATAATAAGAATTATATAAAATTAGATAGATTAATAGAGAGGATAACCTAGTTAATATATTTATAAAAGGGAGCTCTAATTGAGCGCTAGAGCAGTTTATTGATAATAATAGTATAATAATTTAAATAGAAGGTTAGGTTATATAAGAATAAATAGTAAGCCTATGCCTAATATAAAAGATTAAGGGAGGAATAGAAGGAAGGAGAAAAGGGATAATATTATAACTTAATTATTAAAACTAATGGGAAGGGTATATATTATTCCTATAAAAAGAGAAAAAGTCTAGTATTAGTTTATTAGCATAGTTAAAGGAATAATACCCTATAAGGTGGTTATGTAGCTCTCTATATAACCCCTAGCCAAAGTAGATATATTATAACCCTGCCTAAGTGGGATTAAAAGAGAAGATTAGATATTAATGAAACTATTACTAAAGAACCCCTTAGTAGCTACTAAAGACCCTTGTTATAACCTTAGCTGGTTTATATTATAAACCCCTGGGATTTACCTATAAAAGGTAATTAATAATATAGCTAGACCTAATAATCTTATTTTAATCCTTCTAGTATTTAAGGTATACCCTTAAATAATATAAAAATTACCCCTTTTACTAGGAATAATAAAGTAAATAAAGGCTATTTAAAAGGTAATAATAAAAGTATATTACTTTTATAATAAAAAAAGAGTAAATAAGGCCCTAGCTATTTATAATAATCCTAATACTTTAGTAACTATTAACCTCCTACTAAAGTTAGTAGTATATATTTAAAGAGAGAAAGAAGGCTAGATTAGCTTATATATACTTATTACTAATAATAGAGAAACTTATATAATTAAAGGTATAAAAGGACCTATAAATTTTTACTTAATAATAATTAAATTATATTATAAAGATTCTAAGGTATAAAGTAAAGTAAAAGAGGAAAGTAAAAAGCTATTTTTTTATTCTTTTAATTATAAATCCTAATCTTAGTCCTTAAAAAATAAAGGTATAATTTTACCCTTAATAAAATAAGCTATAAGAATGCCTAAGAAGGAAATTAGTAATATCTTTTTATAGTTTCTAATAATATAAAAAAGAAGTAAAGACTACCTAAGAAAGAACCTTATTATAATTAATAAAGTACTTTCTATATAAAAGCAAAGAAAAAAATAATCTTAAAAGAATCTTACTTTACCTTTTATAATATATATTACTAAGTAATTTAAACCTAAAATTAACTATAAAAAGTTATTTCTTTCTACTAAAAAGAAATCTAATCTAAACCTAATAATCTAAATATATAAGAAAGATATAATCTTTATACTAGGAAGACTATTTAAAAGATTAATAAAGAAAAAGATTAAAGGTTTAATTAAGAAAGATATATTTAAATTTATCTTTTATAATAAAAAATATTATAAAGGAATTAAAGTCTTTAAATTATAAATTATTAATAAAATAAAAGGAAAGATATCTAATAAACCCTATAAGAAGTTAAGACTAGTAATCTAAGGCTATATTAATAAAGAGAAGAAAGTTATTTTTACCTAGTTATTAATAATTTAATAATATAGCTAATAGCTAATCCTAATCCTAACCCTTTTACTTCTAAATAAAGATATTTTCTTATAATTAAAAGATATTACCTAGGCCTATATATAATTATAAACTAAGCTAAACTAAATTATCCTTACTTAGCTTCTAGAAAGCATTAGAGATAACTACCCTTAGAATACTATTATAAAAATTATAATATTACTTTATAATATCCTTAAAGCTAGAATATACTAGTAGATAATATATAATAAGTACTATAAAGAAAAGCTTAAGATAATTATATTAATCTTTAATCTATACTTATTAATCTTATTAAAAGGAAAAGAAGATTTTATTATTATTAAAATATAGACTAATAATATAATTAGAGTATTTAATAAGAAGTTCTTATAAAAAAAGAAAAAAAAGCTTTAAAAAGTATTATTTAAAGCTAAGCTAAAGAAGAAGTTATTAAAGGAGAACCCCCTTATTTTTAATAGAGCTATTATAACCCTTAAAAAAGGAAATATTATTATTATCTACTAAAAAAGCTAAGGGAAAAAGATTAAGATAGTTAAAGCTAAGGAACCTAAGCTTATAAAGTAATAGTATATTAAATAATAGGTATAAGGAGCCTATATAGCTTTAATTTACTAACTTAAAGTATATTATAATTTATTAACTATTATATAATATTAGGAGCTTAGTATAGCCTAAGTAAAAGCTCTAAATAAAAGGCTTAAATAATAAAAGGATAACCTTAATTATAGCTTTATATTTACTTTACTTAATCTTATAATAATAAAGCTATTTATATTTATTAATAAAATATTTATAAATAATCCTAATCTCTTTTTATAACTTAGATTTATTATTCTTATTATAAATAAATATATAAATAATAGAACCTTTATAATAAAAGGAAATATTATATATTTTAACTTAATTAAATACTAATAAATTACTTAAAGTATATTTACCTTTAAAATCTATAATATAATAATAAAAGCTAATATTATATATACCCTTATAATAACTCTTATAAAAATAACTAATTAGCTTAACTTACCTCCTATTCTAATTATTATATATATTAATTTATATTTTCTATATAAATATTTTATAAAAATTAAAATAATAAAAAAAAAAAGATTAATAATTAATATTATAATACTTAAATAATCCTATAAAAGGTATAAGCTTTATAAAATAAAATAAATTAATAGAAAAAATAATCTAATTAATATTCTTATAAAGATAATACCTAATTAAGCCCTAAAGTATTTTATTAATAATAATAAAATAATAATTTAAATAAAAGGCTAAATAATAAGAAATAAAATATAATAAGAAGGGCTACTTAATATAAAAATAAAAAGCAAAGGCTATTTACTTTAAAATAAAGGCTTATTCTAACTAGAAATAAAGGCCTTAATATAAAAGAGAAAAGCTTAAGTATTAGAATATTATTTACCCTATTAAATAGTATATATTTTCGCATTTTAGCTATTAACAATAAGGCTACTAAATAGCCTTGCCTAGACCCAGAAAAGGTATTATTCCGGATCATATAATATAATCCTAATACCATCTTCGGGCCTCACGGCCCTAGCTAGCTAGAAGAGACAGAGACAAATACAACAAGAACCCCCTTAGCAGCTGCTATACCTGTGACCATGAAAACATCACAATAACCCCCGGGATAAACCCACAATATAACTAAGTAAAGTTGATTTTCCTGTTGGTCAGAGCGAAAATATACCAACAACCATAGTTGTTTAAATAATAATTATATCTGCTCCCGGAATTGCCTAGTCGAGCCTCCTGCTCGTATTTTAACTAAACACAAATATAACTAAGTTTATCTTCTTATATGTATATATTTATTTATTTAAATTTTATACTTATTTATACCAGGTCTCAGAGGTGACAAGATATTTAGTATCATTAGTTTCTAGTATCTCAAATTCGGGATTTAATGCTATACCCCAGGTTTGTTCGAATGATTTGGATGTCAACCAACTGCTCCTTCTCTAGGATCTCAACCATCCTTACGACCGGAAGGGTCTTTAAATGTCTTTCCATGGCGTCTTGATCATCATACCTGTGTTTTGTGTTAGACAGTATTTTTATTGAACAAGGAGTAATTACCCTTCTAGGACAATGAATTGCTCCTTGCCGTCGTTGAGATGACTGATGCCCTTATGCAATTCATATCGATGCACGTAGGGTTCATTTTCCTTGACATACTGGACGCAGTCTTCAAAAAGCTCCAAGAACTGTCGATATGAGTGATTATGGGATTGTTTGATGCTGTTTGAGCGCAAACTTACTCGTGCGGCTTTGCCGGGCTTAGGTGTGATGACTGCAGTCAGTTGAACGGGCGCCATGATGATTGGGGAAAAAAAGGATGCTGAACAAAGGAATTGAAATTTAGACGTAGATGGAAGCTGTTTCAAAATTTCATCAAAGGGACATGAGCTGGGAGTACTTATTGAGAGGGGCTACCGACCAGGGCGGACTTTTTACCGTGGCTGTGGAACTGACACGGAAAATGATTGCCTGCGCAGTATCATGGAATGCTACCGAACTAAAACACCAACCACCAAACTAGTGTCCAGGCTGGAGAGTTGACTATACTGTACAAGAAGCAGATGGTTTCTCCCCTCAAACAAAGACTACAAAATATCCAACAACAGTTGTGTTTTCATGTTGATAAAATGTTATATTTGGCTGAATGGGCTAGCTGGTATCGTGAACTCGCTCATACAAGATGTTACTGTCCTACCAAAGCACCAAGTAACTGTATCATGCACGTTAGATGACATACCAAAGATGTTTGCTGTAGATTTTAGGAAGGCACAGCCAGGACAAGACCGGTTTCGGCGACGCATTTGACAACACTTACCTATCTGACTTCAGTTATGTTTGGACTCACTTGCCAGCCACTGTGCACTGTACACTATGGATCTGCTTAGTATACCTATGACCTTATATTTTCTTTGATTGCCGCGCTGGAGATCTCTGGCCTGCCAAGTACTCCATGTCACCTCAATTTGTCTTTGATTGTGGTTCGCTATTAACGTAAAGCGCAGATCATGTCTGACACGCCAAACACGAGTAGATAAAGACATGGCTCCTCGAAATTGGTTCTAGACCACATCTGAAGAAGTTCATTAAATGTGCGCCCTATCTGGTCATCGCGTCCGTTCACTTTTATTCCACCAAGACACAGTTTTCTTGATAGGTATTGGAAATGCGAGGCAGATCTGCGCACTTTTCAGAGGTAGGCAAATATTTACTCATCTCCATCAAGCAAGATCGCTACTGATTTGTGCAGGTACTCCTGGCTGCAGGGCTTGTCTCTGACTACGGTTAGAAAGCTGACGATTCTTCAGACTATCTCATACACCTTGAAAGTATGGCGGCAAACCAATTGCTTGCACGTGGTGACGAAGGAGCTGATAATTAACAGACCTCTTGACCAAAGCTGACTCAACCGATTCTTTAAGTGATTGTGGGTTTCCTCACTGTGACAATCTTGACCAAAATTTACTGTCAGAGCTCTGTGACTCAATCCGCGCCAGCCTGGATGACAGACGTAGCCTGAGCTCACGATGGGAGGAACCCCTGGACTTTTTGGCGGCTATTGTGAAGGATGAAATGAACCCGAATGATGCTCCAAAGATTGATTTAGCGACAATTCAAAATTCTCGGCTCGATAGACTGCTCTCTGACATGGAAAATCCTGGTAATCGACCAATACCAATGCCGAATAGGTTCCAGGGAGACGTTATTCTGGCCGAGCGGTTACTTAGGCTTTGGATGGCACGATTTCGAGAGAATTACTTCGCCACGGACCAATGCCGATATCGACATACCCAGGGTAGGTTGACTTAGGGACATAGTGATGAGCGACATGAGGGACAGCACTCAGGGACACTGGACTGCGAGAGCCGCTGAACCGCTCTTGGAATTTAAAGCAAAACAATTCGAGACAGGACAGTAAGAGTGCTCAAGGGAAATTCAACATATGTCTTGCTGACAATTAGAATCTAGTTTGCGGTTACATGGCTTGCGCCCACAGAGATGGGATTGTAGGGAGTGCATTGGAGACGCCAACCAAAGGTAAATATGGTGTTGCGGCATTGCCTCTTATAGCCGGAAGTGAGGAATTTCAGTATTCCAACAGTAACGTCAAATACAAAAGAGAGGGACAAATATTAGAAATGCACATATCTCTGATATCTCAAGTGGGTTCTCGAATTCGCATTCTTCGCGGACACAAGCTTCGTAGCTCACTTGCCCCTAAAGCGGGCAAAAGGTACGACGGACTGTAAGTAAAGCCTTACAACATGTAGCCAAGAACATTACTTACAAGATCATAGGTACATCATTCGCTAGTACGGACACAGGCTTATTGCTAACACCCGGCTTCACCGTGTTGTTCTCACCCTTGAACCAATCAAGGATCAGTTGCCAATGGAAAATGTCATTGGAATTTCCCAACCATCCCAGCTAGATGATTGGAAATTGTTTGAAAAGTACGAGGAGAAAATGATCAAGCAAAGAAGGGGGCAACGGGAATGGCTCGATTGGAATATCGACAATGCGCAAGAAATAATCGACAAAGAGCAGTATATGAGGACACTCGCGTCCCAAACTTCGTTGGAGCTTGCCAAAATTGGGAGACGAGGCCCATCGTCTGGGTCTATTGAGAGGGCCAAGGGGAAGCGAACAATATTGTTGTAAATATGCATAGCGAGTTGTTGCATTTGGTCGAACAAAGAAGACATCCAACCGAGGATGTGGGCGAATTGAGCCACATCTGCACTGCTGGCGAGACGAATGAGGGGCAATTTTCAAGGGCCACAATGGCGGGGCACTGACTTACGAGCCCACCTCTGACACCAGCTCACCATTACCAGTGCAACACCCACGACGTACGCGCAAGATGGGTAAAGGTGACAATAAAAAGGGCGGAGACAAGGGCGGAGGAAAGGGAAAGGGTGGAAAGGGCAAGGATGCCGGCAAGGACGCCGAGAAGGACACCAAAGACTCTGGTGGCAAGACCAAGGGCGCTCAGTCCATCAACGTCCGTCACATTTTGGTATGTCTCGCTCAATTACTCTCTCAACTTCTGGGACTTTGTTGTGGCACTGGAGCTCTATATGATGCTGACAAATGATCATAGTGTGAGAAGCACGCGAAAAAGGAAGAGGCCTTGGGCAAGTTGAGAGAGGGTGTCAAGTTTGACGATGTGGCACGCGAGTACTCCGAGGACAAGGCCAGACAAGGTGGGCGATGATGTGCATGGCTGGCTGCAGCAAGGGACATGGCCTGCTAACAGCCACTTTCTAGGCGGTTCTCTCGGCTGGAAGACAAAGGGCAGCTTGGATCCCAAGTTTGAGGAACTTGCCTTTGGCCTGGAACCAAGTTCAACGACCACTCCCAAGTTTGGTGAGGTTAAGACCGGATTTGGATATCACATTGTTATGGTAGGTTCATTTCCTCGTGGTCGTCATCCATAACTGCCTTCTAACCCCACGTAGGTCGAGGGACGCAAGTAGACTATAAACACATCCACACACATACAAACTCCACAATAAATTGCCTTTGATGATACGTTCAAGTTCTACAGTCGCGCGCACAGATTTCACTCGAGGTGCAAATAAGAAACTCTATCCAATGGTGCCCAGTATTTTTTTTTATATTCCTCTCGATGCAACATGGCCGTGAGACGTATGGCCTAAACCCATTCAGATGCCAGCGGAAGCGGCTAGAGTACAACCACAGAGTCGTAACAAGTGGACTCGGAAAAGAAAAGTCCGCACCTCTAAACCCCTTCACATCCAACGCCGTCCGTGTCCAAGTGCACTTATTGCTCGGTCTGGAAGTAGTTGAGGAGAATGGAGCGCTCCTGCGACTCCTCACCCCAGTCCTTGACAACGACGCAAGAGCAGTTGACAACCTTGCGGGCGTTACCCTCACGGTCCAGGACGCCTGTATCGCCTTGTTAGACTGTCTTGCGGTAAAATTTCCAATATGCCAAATAAACTTACAGAGACCAGCCCACTCGCCGAGCTGCTTGCCATCGGGGATCTTGATGAGGGGAATGTTGTGCTCGTTGCAGAGAGCAATGACGAGCTTCTTGTAGGCCTCCTCCTCACAGTTCTCGTTCAGGACACACATGTGAGCCTGTCGTCGGTCGAGGGCCTTGGAGGCTTCACGGAGACCACGGGCGAGACCGTCGTGCATGAGGGCGAGCTTCAGGGCACCCTTGAGGGCGTCAAGAATAGACATTTGACCCTTGGGGGCATCGCCGGAGACCTCAATCTCCTCGCCGACCTCGGGGGCGTTGTTCTCTTCTACGTCCGACTGCAACCTCGTTAGCCGTAATGGCCCAGGATTTTTCCACCCCGCCGCCGCACCAAAAGCAGGCCCGGCGCAAAGGCGCGAACGTGCAATTGACGGGGTTTGCGGCGACGGCTCCAAAAACTCACCATTTTATATTGATTTTCTTGTCGGGCGATCCTCGAAGATTTTTATGTGTATCAAGGAACAAAAAGGGTAGGGGAAGGGGGGATTTGCTTCGTGAACTGAAAGTGTCTTCGTTTGGGTGTAACGCAGATTTGCCGAAATCTAAACGACCGAGTGCGCGGGCCCTTAGGGCAATTTTACGTGCACGGACCACCAGGGCACACTTTCGAGTGGATTCACGATACTCTTTTTTTTTCGTTCTGGATTTTCTTTCTGATTTTCATTTGCTGCACTCCTCTCTGACAATCCGCATTCACCGGAACACGAAAACCCAAAGAGGTATGTATGACTGACGCTGTCAGCGACTCGAATCCAGAAGGATGATGCCTTTCACCATGGCAGGGGAGAGCAATCCTGAGCGACGCTGGCCGTGAGGCCTTTGATTCTGGGACGCACGACCGGCGACGTCTCTCGATACGCTTCTCCTCTTCAGCAATGGACGGCAGAACCCTCGGCGATCGATCGTTGAGGGCACTCTCCTCGTCCACAGCCTTCGGGAAGGCTAACATCGATTGCCTTTTGGTAGATACCTCATATCCCGTCTCGATTTGAGAATCTCCATTTCAAACCGCCAAAATGGTCCGCACTTCCGTTCTCCACGATGCGCTTAACGCCATCAACAACGCCGAGAAGGCCGGCAAGCGCCAGGTTATGATCCGACCTAGCTCCAAGGTCATCATCAAGTTCCTTCAGGTCATGCAGCGCCACGGTAAGTTCAGCATTTATTCAGAAGAAAAAAAAGACGTCTTCCCCTTTCCCCATCTCTACCATTCGGCATGATAACTAGGGCGAATGTCGCTACTGCTCCACGACCCAGCCCCTATAAATTGCCGATAGATTAAAACTCGGAGATCTTACACGTTTTTCTGATATTTCCTCATGACGTCTATACGTTTAATCTCTCGAAACATGCTGACAATTTGTCTAGGCTACATTGGCGAGTTCGAGGAGGTCGATGACCACCGCTCCGGCAAGATCGTCGTCCAGCTCAATGGCCGCCTCAACAAGACCGGTGTCATCTCTCCCCGCTACAACGTCCGTCTTGCCGACCTCGAGAAGTGGGTCGTCAAGCTGCTGCCCGCCCGTCAGTTCGGCTACGTCATCCTGACCACCTCTGCTGGTATCATGGACCACGAGGAGGCCCGTCGCAAGCACGTTGCTGGCAAGATCATTGGCTTCTTCTACTAAAAGGGACGGATATTAAAAAAGTTTTCTAAAAGAGCCTGGCATTCTCGGCGTTGGGAAGGATTATGATGACAATGACCGATGCGATTTTTGATAGCCGACGAGCTTGTCGCACACGCGAGCACTATGTAATGGAACCTTGCGAGATGTTCAGAGCCACCTTCACACAAATGCTGTTCCCACCGTGACAATTATGTGTGACCTTGATGACATAAATGTTTGATGTAGGCCTGGATGAATTGATGCTGTTGTTGAAGCTTCCCAACAACTGCATCTTTTTTATTTTTGGTTCTAATTTTTTTTTTAATCTGTTGAGTCATGGCTTTGCAGCCTCGAGTTCTCTATCCATTCCGTCCCAGATGCAATGCGCTTAGGCGGCTGGTGGGTGGGGCGACAATGGATTCACCCGGGTCAACCGCTTTGTTTACATACTTTGGAGGCTTGATGACCGCTAGCCAGTCACAGGCAAGCACGCATGGACAACGATGACCTTGGCCTTCTTCTGGCGCAATAATCTCCAGCTAAATTGTACATATCGAACACATCCCCCCAATGGATCGACGCTCTTGAACTCTACCTGCTAGATTGTGACGATCAATCTGCGACCAGCGACCAAACACCCCCATTAGCGAGACTGGCACCCTTGTTTACCCTGCCATAGCTAATACTGGTATCACGATGGTTCTGCCATCTTGAACCCGAAACACCGACTTCTCTCTCCTTCCACTCGATTCAGGAGTCTTAGTCTCCTCTCTACCCAGAGGTTTCATCGTCAACCGGCGTGAGGCAACTGCAGCGAATATGATACCCATCCCTTCCGCTCAGCGACGCCAGCTTGTCACTGCTGTAGCCGTCGTCTCGTCCTTACTTTGCGCCTACACCTTCTTCCACCTATTCTCGGGGTCTGAATATTCGGCCGTGCAACTTCCTACTCCGCCCTCGAGTCCCGAAAATGGCAGTGTCACAACTGGCGGGCCGATGCCCAAAGCCGCCCCCGGGAGAGGACACCCTATTTCGTACCTCATTAGCGATGCGGAACACGAGTTTCAAGAGATGAAAAAACGCCAGTCGCAGTCATTGAACGAAGCCGTTGTCGAGTATCGCAGGCGATATAAAATGCCCCCGCCCCCGCACTTTGACAAGTGGTTTGAATTTGCCAAAGTACAGGACGTGCAAATGGTGGATGAGTTTGATACAATTCACGACTTGATCACGCCCTTCTGGGCCTTAAAACCGGAAACCATTCGAGCAAGGGCAAGGGAAGCTCTAGGGTTTGACAATGGCTTGATTGGTGTGGCGATTCGAGACCAGAAGGTTGCACATATGCAAGGTGAACCCGAATGGCAGCGAAATATGACCAGCAACATGTTGGCCAGGATTGTCAAATATCTGCCGGATATGGATCTTGCTTTCAACATATACGACGAACCCCGGGTTATCCTTTCACACGAGGATTTGGCCAGATTGAGACACAAAGCCAAGGAAGAGACTATTCCTGCAGCGTTTTCTGCTAAATCGCCCATCAACAAATTTAGCAAGACACCTGCTGATTTGAACGATGGCAAATCATTCAAAGAGACCACCCTCACACGTTTTAACTCGTACGCTCATCAGCCAACCTGGAGTGACTCCCGTGTGTCGTGCCCGCCCAACACTCCGGCCCGTTGCCTCGAAGAGGACGAGAGACAGGACGAGAGGAGTAGATACGGTATAGGCGAGCTTGGATTTGTGTACAACACAACGGCAATGTCCGACATATGCCTCACACCGTCGCTTAGCTCTACATATGGTTTCTTTGATGCGCCAAACACCTACCAGGTCGTCCGTGACCTCTTCCCCATCTTTTCGCAATCCAAGTTTTCTTCATACGGTGATCTTATTTATCCATCTCCCTGGTATTGGAGCAACATGGTGACTTTCGAAAAGGAGAAGGATGTTGGCTGGAGTAAAAAGCAAAACAAGCTGTATTGGCGCGGCTCTACAACGGGAGGATACAGCCGCAACGGCCGCTGGAGACGACAGCATCGCCAACGCTTTGTCCAAAAGATGAACGCCCCTGACCAGGCCAAGGTTATGGTCAACCAAGGTACAGCAGAGCAGCCTGACTGGCAGGTTAAAGTGACTCCACGGGGCGACTACCGCGACTTGGTCGATGTTCACTTCTCGCATGTTGGGCAGTGTGACGAGGGCGACTGTGCTGCCCAGACCGAGTTTTTCCAGGTTGCTGAATACGCCGATCAACAAAACGCTTGGAACTTCAAGTACTTACTAGATATGGACGGCAATGCCTTTTCGGGCCGCTTCTACGCCTTTCTGCGTAGCAGTAGTCTCGTCTTTAAACTCGCCATCTCGCGCGAATGGCATGCTGAGTGGCTCCGGCCCTGGGTACACTATATCCCACTCAGCATGCAGGGCGACGACTGGTTAGAAGCGGCGCGCTATTTCAACGATGAGGAAAACGCAAACAAGGCTGAGAAGATTGCCTCGACAAGCCAGGAGTGGGCAAACAAGGCCATCCGACACTCTGACATGGAAGCATGGTTTTTTAGACTGTTATTAGAGTGAGTACACGTCGGCTGTGTGACAAAACCACAAATATTGAAAAGCTAACAAGAAGCCAGATATGCTCGGGTTATCGACGATGACAGAGCAAACATTGGTTTTGCGCCTTGGGGACTATGACGGGGACTTTCAATAGTGTGGAGTTATGCGGATTGATGGATAATGAAGGAAACGCATTTATGGGCAAGCATGGATGATATGGCGCGAGGTCGGAGTTGTGGTTTTTTTTGTGTGTTTAACTGTTTATGCCTGGTATATATATACATCAGCCACAAGGATTGGATAAACATCTATGGGGAACGACAGCATCGTTTAGAACGCTTGCATAAATCAATAATTATGGTTATTCTTCTTCATTTTTAGGAAATACTGTTTCTATGATAAACCAAACCTACGCCGCAAGCCCAGAATTCGCCGGATGGATGATGCCATGTCTCTTTTTGTTTTGAAGATATCGCTGATTTTGGGGGCCTCCCGGTCACAAACACAAATGTACACTCGCCCTATCGCTGAATCCCATTCCCAACCATCCGCCCTATTCGTCCTCGCCCTCTGCATCTCGGTCTTCAGAAGGTGACCGCCGGGCTCCAGGGCTCTCGGCATGGCCCTCTTCCCTGTCGTGGTCCTCTTCAACCTCCTCCTCCTGGTCCCATCCCAGAGGGTGCTCTCGGTATCGTTTCATGGCTTCGCGCATGTCCTCGTTTGGATCATGGACAGTGACGTCGAGCTGGTCGACAATCTGCTCCTCCTCGTCGGCGATGCCAATGGTACGAGCAATATTCTTTGTTCGCTGAGGTCGGATGGTAGACTTCTGCATCACGGGGTAGTAGTAGACACCCTTCTGGTTGGGGTAGAATGTGTCCTCGTTGTAAGCCAAGATGATCTCCTCGTCGTACTTGGTAGGGTGATCCAGTTCCGTCTCCTGGGCCGTCTCATATGCTCGAAGGCGGTTGAACTGGAAACAACCACCACCTTCGGTCTGGTGCGTGTACAGATCCTCATCGTCGTGGTCAGGGTTCTCGACATCAAACTTGCGGCGAAAACGATCGCCGCCACCGCCAGATTGGTTGAGGTAAAAGTCGTAGTTCATCATGTTCTGTGGCTTGGGATTGTTGACAGGATCCTGCTCGTGGGCCTCCAGGGCGGCTTCATAGGCCTCCTCTTCGGCCCGTGTCCGATCTATGGGCTTAAATAGACCACTGAGGAGGCGCTTGTCGTACTCGTTGCCGCTTTGCACCGGGTTTGTGAGGAACTTGATAGTAACGTAGGCACCTGAGTCGGGGAACGCGTCCAAGTCAGGAATGAGAGGAGAGACATCGACAAGCTTGAGATGCTTCTTAGTAGGGTGCTTGACGCGCTTGGGTTCCTTGAATTCCTGCTCAGCAATATCGAAGCTCTTGTCGATTTTGCGCTTGATGGCCTGGGGAGAATCGGCAGAGGCTTCGATGACACGTCTGCCCTTGTTGGCCTTTGCGAGAAGCGCGCGGGGCGCAGGCCCTTCATGGCGTTTGGGGGCTAGAGAGGAAATGTACTCGGTTCGTCGAAGGAAGGAGACGTTCGCTTCAGCGACCTTCAGCTTTCCGAGAGCGGCAATGGGCCTCAGGAGTGCTCGGTCGTGGGGGTGGAGGGCGGATGGATGAGCAGGCGCTTGGATGGCTGTCAAGGGGTTAGCATCGCTGATGAAGCTGTCGCGGGCACCGGGCTGGCAACGCACATCGTTCATCACCGTCAAAGACACCAGGCATTCCCACCAGGTCGAGGGGCATTCCCAGCTCGGCATCGGCCTCAATGTTCAGGGGCTGCTCTCTGGCGAGGCGCGAGGCAAAGCCAGGAGTAGTGTACTGGCCGCTGGCCAGGCCGGTATTGGGAATGTCGAGCAGCTTGGGCGGGTGCGGCGGCGGAGGCAGCGCATTGCTGAAGCGGATGCGAGCGATGAAATCTTGGTGGATCATGCGCTCGCCAGAGCGAGGCGCGGAGGACGACATCGTGGACAAGGACGAGCGACGATGTTCGCCGCGAGCGATTGGTAGGGAATCAGAAACAGCCGAGGTATCGTCGTGTCGGTGTTTTGTGGGAGGGAAGCAAGTGCTGAGCCGAAGGTGAGGTGAAGTGGTGGAAGCGCGGTCGCGCTGTGGGTGAGTTGGAAAGAATACTTTGCGGCGCAAGGCTGAGAGGGAGCTCCGTTGTTAGCGGCCAGCCTCTCCACCACGCGCCGACTAGCAACTACCGCTCGACAAACGGCCAAAAATAGCCAACTGGTCATGAAGTAGCGTTTGAATCACAGTTGATTTTTCTTTTTCTTCTTTTTGGATCTGGTTCTCGCCACGTTCTTCATTTCAGATTTCGTACTTTTCATTAAATGGTTCATCCCCAATACTCGAGTCTATGCTCGTTTTTGATACAGTCCGAGCCCATTCAGTCTATACTAATAGCAAGCAGTAAAAGTTGTAAAGGATGGTCATATCTCCCATCTTACAATCTTCCGATCCCACGCCGTCCCTCATTGATTGCAATACACGCCATAAGACACACATCGCATTAGTGCGCCGATTGGTAAAATCCGGCCGCGGTGTTTATACAGGGCACGCGGACGCCACGTTTCGCAGCACGTCGTGCCGAAAGGAAAAAAAAAAAAACCATTGAACCTCATCCCAGGACATTTCTTTACGAGTTGTTCTTGGCATAGTTCTTCTTGCCAATGGTAAAAGGAACATAGCGGTACTTAATCATGTGCTGGATTTGTTTCCTCACTGTTCGTGTGGTTAGATTTTGTGTTGTGTCAGATCAGCATCATGCGCGGCAACTTACTGGTAAGGATGAAGAGAACGAACCAGTACATGACTAGAACGGGCCAGAAGACGGGGACGTTGAAAATCTCAAACCAACTGCAGAAAAAGGAGATGCAAATGGCGCGGGTAGCCCAGTACCAGAACTTGAACTCGGGAAGGCGTCGAATAAAGGGCTTGAACTCTTCGTCCTGCTTGGTGGGGAGGGTGCCCACGGCGCCATCCTCCATCTCATTGTCAATCGCTTCGTTCGAGGGGTCAAACTTGGGCTGCAGGAAGGCCAAGAACAGGTTTAGGAGGTAAATTCCCAGGGCGTAAGCAACTATCTTCTGGTCAGCCGGGGGATCAAGGGGTCAAGAAAGGGTTGGAGTGAGGGCGCACCGATGTACCATCCTTGCGCAACCAAGATACGGATGAAGAAGAGAAAGAGGCAGACGCTGGTGCTAACCCATCTGTAGAGAACGAATGGGGTAGACTGGTCCAGGAGGGCTTGGTATTGCTATGCCTCGTCAGTCAATGGTTCGTCGTTGCCTGGTGAGGTGGCGACGCATACCCGTTGGATCCTGGAAGTGTGGACACTGACAGCCTCGAAAGGGGTCTGCTCAGGCTCGGGCGCATTCATCTTGGACGAATTTTTGGGTAGTACGCGGTGATCGGAAAATTAGGAGGTCGCTGATGAAGGAGTGATCACGTAGGAAAGGAGTGGCGGGTGGAGAGACGTTTGCGATAGCGGCGTAAGGAGGGAATAGTGGAGGGAGCCAAGATGCAGTCGCAATTATCGACTCTAGGATAGCAGCCTGGCTTAACGAAGCCACGTTGGCTGCGCCGGCAAATTACCGGCTGATTGCGCCTTCCCTCATGCTGCATTGTGATTGACGGCTAGGCTCGACCCCACTGGGAGTTGTTGCTGAGGCATGGCATAGCGTGTCGCGTCTCTAATTAAAATAATTAAGCCCGGGCTCTATTAACGTCCGAGCTGCTGGAGAGGCCCTAGAGCTTCGGCTCTGGCGATACTAACTAGTACATGGTTTCGTTTCCCTTGGTTTTCCCCGGCCCGGGGCTCATGCTTTTCTGGGGTATTTGTAAACCCTCCACCTGTGTGAATCACTCCCGTTACTGTGTGCGAATCCCTCTTCCACTACTCCTTGCAAAGAGAGGGGTACATTCTGCGCATCACCATCTTCGCCGCAATTGGCATACCTCGGTTGGTGGAGCACATTTGTCAGGGAACAGCTTCCAAAATAGTTCGAGAATGCATGTTCGTTGCATGATCGCACCATGGACGGTATCAAACGGAAGCAGGCACTCCTAGCTAGACACAGCTTCTGTCCCAAGGTTTCAGGTACACAGGTTATTCTTGGTAGCTCTAATTCAATTGTTTCTGCTCTCAATCAGTTTCACGTGACCCTCATGCCAGTCGGCTTTACTGTCTTTGGTGGCTACTGTTATCCTCGGTTCAATTGCCGACGATTGCCAGGCCTAATCCGTTGCGTCACTGTGTGGGCGGCTCAAGCTTCTAGCTCCTCGACTTATTACCTGCTGAGCTTCCTTCACCGATAGCCATTATTTGCACTCTGCTATTGATTGACCTCAACCATTTGGATATTTTTTGCCTGTCCACTGATCAGAATTGACCCTAAATATTTGTTTTTTTGCTCACCCCCCTCGCCCTTGTATCAGGATGAATGCCCTGCGATCCTTGAGGCCTGCCGCCACTCGGGTTCCCTTCCAACCCTCCACACTTCCTCGGGTGGCTCGTGCCTACAGCTCCAAGACGTATGAGTTTATTCAGATTTCTCAGCCCAAGCCTGGTGTGAGCCAAGGTACGCTGTACCTAACATGTTGAGGTGGGCCGCTGCTAAACAACAGATGCAGTGACGCTAAACCGCCCCAAGGCCCTGAATGCCCTTTGCACTCCCCTCATCAAGGAGCTCAATGAAGCTCTGGTTGGCTTGAATGGCGCCGAGGACACATCAGTCATCGTCCTGACGGGATCCCAAAAAGCGTTTGCAGCTGGTGCTGACATCAAGGAGATGGCCCCGCTCACATTTGCCGGTGCCTACACCAACTCCTTCATCGAGTCCTGGTCCGACCTCACAACGCAGGTCAAGAAGCCCATCATCGCTGCCGTGTCCGGCCATGCTCTCGGAGGTGGCTGTGAGCTGGCCATGATGTGTGACCTAATCTACTGCACTGACAATGCCAACTTTGGCCAGCCCGAGATCAAGCTAGGTACCGTCCCCGGTGCCGGCGGCAGCCAGCGATTGACTCGTGCTATCGGGAAGTCAAAGGCCATGGAGCTCATCCTGACGGGCAAGTCGTTCTCGGGTGCCGAGGCTGAAAAGTGGGGGCTTGCGGCAAGGTCGTTCCCTACCTATGAGGCGCTGATGGAGGAGACGCTGAAGCTGGCCGAGACCATTGCGGGTTACTCCAAGGTTTCCATTATGGCGGCCAAGGAGGTTGTCAACAAGAGCCAGGACCTGCCCCTGCGGGATGGAATCGAGTATGAGAGACGGGTCTTCCACAGCTTGTTTGGCAGCCAGGACCAAAAGATTGGTATGAAGGCGTTTGCGGAAAAGAAAAAGGCTGAGTGGTCTCACTCGTAAAGCGCATGGCGCTATGCGTGTAAGACCAAAGGAGATCAGCCATTGTTCTCACTGCTGGTGCTTATGGCAGGCATATGGGGCAATTAACAGGGCCGTTTCTGGACTGGACGTTGGCTGTGAACCTACACACCATCTCAGACTTGATGAGGAGGGTTGTCTTACCAGGGATATCTGTGAGTAAGTGCACTGGCCTGGTGTTGATAGCGGGCAGCTGAGAACAGTCACGTTGCAAATCGCCTGCGTACTTACTTGGTCATGAGGCACCACGCAAAATATCATATGTTCATATCAAGGCTTGACGACACGCTCAGTTGCAGAATATAATTAAACCAAAACCATGCCTAGCAATCGCGCCCAGGCCTCGCAGCAAGTTTCATGTTTCGTTGTCATGTTTATGCCGGAGATGTCTCGCATCTCACCCCGCGCCATCCCTGTTTTGCTTGATCTGTAAGGCTTCGTCGCATCCATGCGGCAGCACCCGACCTAGTGTGAGAAAACAAACAAAAGCTTGGATGTAGTAAACAACAGACAGGACTTTCATCCCGTAAGAAAAAAGAGCATCTCACAAATGCATATATCATAACAAAGCCACAAATTGTTTTGTTTTGTTTTGTTTTTTGGTTGCCGGTACATTTTTCGTCAGATTCGACAGCGTCCTGACCAGCCCACCGTATAGCATCACGTATATAGCGGGCCTAGCGTCCACCAGGGCAGTGGATTCCTTGCCAGGCGCACTATTTTCTGCTTCGTAGCGTTCATTCTGACTGGGCCGCCCCCAAAGGAGCCACCCCGCCACCCGCTGAGAGACAGATGACACAGGTTTGACCAAGCGCCCAACACCATCATCCATTTAGGTACTCTTCGATCCTGCTTGCGTCCTTGCTTCGGAGGCGGTCGCAAACTCCTAGTCTCACCGAGACTGGGCCACACTCGACAGCGCTTGCCATGAATATATTCACAAAAGCCCGGCATGGATCTTGAGAAGGAACTAACGTGCTCTGTAAGCATTTGTCTATACTACCGTTGTCCATCTATTTCTTGCCCTCCCCACCTTTCCCACTCCGCCCTGCCATCAGAGTTCGCTTGGTTTTCGACATATCGACGGGTGCTAACGCTGCGCAGATCTGCACAGAGCTTTTATACCAACCCCTAACGCTCCTCGACTGTCTTCATACCTTCTGCGGCGCCTGCCTCAAGGAGTGGTTCACCTTCCAAGCCGCAACCGCCGAAAGATCCCCCAATCCGCCGGCCCCTGGGACGGCCATCTTTACCTGCCCATCATGTCGAGCAGCGGTCCGAGATACCAAGCACAATGCCACGGTCGTCACCTTGTTGGATATGTTTGTGGCTGCGAATCCTGACAAGGATCGCTCCGCTGCGGAAAAGGATGAAATGGCGGGGAAGTACAAGCCGGGCGACCAGGTGCTCCCCCAGGTGCCTGCCCGTGGGAGGACGGCAGACGAACGGCGTGCGGAGGATGAAGACCGGCGCTTGGTTGACGAGGTGAGAGAGATGAGTTTGCGTGAAGTCGGGGTGTCGTCATCGGTACCCCCAAGAACCAGACGAAGGCGAGACAGTCGTGACGACAGACCCAGGACGAACAGAGACCGGAGCTTGGACAGTCGTCAAAGAAGAAATGGGCATCGCTCACGCGGAGATGAGAGCTCCCTACAACGCTCGGAGCATGTGGATGGTGAGCGACGACGTCGGCGGAGCGAGTCGAGACAACGCCAAATCGAACATCAGTCATCCATCAGATCGCTCATTAGTTCCGCCGACATGAGCGAGCGTGATATAGAAAGGGAAATTGAAGATTTTGCTAGGCAAATCCAAGAGGAAGGACTTCTTGATGGGCTTGACTTGGACAATATCGACCTGAGTCGGGATGATGACCTCAGTCGCCGCATCACAGAAGCATATCGTCGACGACAGAGGGACAGAGCTCGACAAGAGGCTTCGCGGAGGCAACAGTCGAGTGGCCATTCCTCGCACTCAAGGCATACGGAGGCTACAGGGGCCGATGCAAGGCTACGCGCCCCGGAGAATGAACGCCAAAGGAGCCGTACGCGGCCGCATTCCAGGTCAACCAGTGCGACGAGCCAGACTGAGGAGCGGAGCAGACCTCCTCCATCCGGTTCGGCGTCAAGCTTGGATGTCCAAGATAACAATCGAAGGACAAGGAGGCGGACATCTAGCGACACTCGCAGTACCACTGTGCCAATATTCCCCACACCATCAGACACCAGGCCAGCCGCCCGATCCTCGTCGGATCTACCGCTAAGGTCTCAGACATCAGACCCTACAGCTCCGCGATCCAGCTTTGGCGAGTCACGCAGCTCGAGTACTCCAGCCGTGCCTGGCGCACCCCCAAGTGCAAATGAGACAGTTCCGAACCTAGGGAACGGCAGCAACCTTTCCTTTGCTAACCGTGCTCCCCAAGGACCACCCGGAGGCGGACCTAATTCTGCACCAGTAAACCATCCAGAACCAAGCTCTGGAAGAAGCCGAGCCAACCGGCCCGCAGATATTTCTCTGGGTTCGTCCACGAGTGTAAGCCCAGGCGGTAGCCCTACTGTGTCCGGGCATCAAAGAACACGCACCCAGACAATTCCAGAGCCATCAATCAGTTGCTCGCGGTGTAACAAGCAGCACATTGAGTATGAAGTTCACTACAACTGTGGAATCTGTGCCAATGGTCAATGGAACCTGTGCCTCGGCTGCTATCGGTCAGGAAGAGGATGCATGTACTGGTTTGGCTTTGGTCACGGAGCCTGGGCAAAGTGGGAGAAGAAACGTCAGCAATCAGATACCCCAATCCAGCATCCACATATACTGAGCGCAAGTCGCTACTTGCCCCCTCGAGGGGGGGTAGACGGCAGAAAAGTGCCCACCCTTGACGATCAACGTAAACGGCTAGAAAGTGGAACATTCTGTGCCAAGTGTCTGGCGTGGACCAATGAATGCTACTGGCGCTGCGATGTATGCAACGAAGGTGACTGGGGATTTTGTAACGACTGTGTGAATCAAGGTCGGTCTTGCACACACCCACTACTACCGCTGGCGCACGAGGCTACTCAATCCACTTATCCCAGATCTCCCGGTCGACCGCCAGCAGCGACACTCTTGACTGGCCCCAACGCATCCAGTGTTGGAGCTTTTAAGCCCTTGACATTTACAACACGATGCGATGTCTGCCAAGATCCTATATCCCCAAACAAGGCAAGATATCATTGCTACAGTTGTACCAGCTCCCTTGTCCCAGACGCTGCCCCAGGAGATTACGATATCTGCTCGTCCTGCTACAGCAATCTGGTTGCGATGGGTCAAATCAGTCAAGAAAATGGGCATTCGGGCTGGAGACGCTGCATGCAGGGACATAGAATGGTGGTGGTTGTATTCACCGACGGCAAAATTGGACAGTGGAGATATATCGCCAAAGACCTTGTTGGTGGTCGCAGTCTGCGCTCCGAGGCCCCGGAAACCTTGGACCACCAAGCCAGTGGACTTCAGAAGTGGTTATGGCAACAGGGTGACCAAACAGTAACCCGACTCATCGCCAGGGAAGTGTCGGATACAGCACCTTCCAACGATGGGTCCACAGCAATGACAAAACACTTCCCCCCCGATGGAGGAGTTGGTTTGAAGGCGGCTGCCAGGTGGGCCTGGTACCCAAAGTCCGGATCAGATGACGAGCTCATGTTCCCACGAGGCGCCGAGATTAAAGAGATCGAGGACGTTAACGGAGACTGGTTCTTTGGAAGTTACATGGGCTCTCGAGGGCTGTTCCCAGCACCATATGTACGGCTGGAGCAGAGACATGGAGAGAATTAAAGACGAAAAGCACATGCTATGATGAGAAATGATGTTGGCAATGCCATGATGTTGGTTACAGACGAGGGGGGACACGTGTCTTTTAGAACGAAGCCTAGCAATTATATCCATGATGCATTCAGGGCGGTGGTTTGAAGCTGCACATATGTAGCGTGATGTTGACTGGTGATGTTGACTGGGGATGACTTGCCGGATTGGTAAGCCGGAGGTGGAAGTCGGGCGGGTAGCATGGTCATCGCCGACGACCCGATAATTGCGTACAATTGCGCCATAGCTCGGGGTCCAGTCGCGGCCCCACATGGAATCGTGAAGCGCGGCGAAGTGCGGAATAAGTCTCAGGCATCCTAAACTCCAACGCTTTCTCCAGCCCACTCTCGCCATTGCCGTTCTGTCAATTGCCCTCCGAGGAAGCTCACGACTCCGTTTTCCGCCGCAATGTTTCGTCACAGTGTGCGGCGCCTCGCTGTCACCGCGGCCAAGGCTGCCGAGCCCAGTGCCCACACGCTCGCAGTATCGAGCGCTCAAGGCATCTCCAAGGGCTTGACTGGAGGTGTGATGTCTCCCCCCCTGTCGGTTGAGTGGACGACGTTAGTTTAGGTGCAATTGCTAACTCTTAAGTTTTTTCTCCCTGCTGCAGCCATCGGAAACACACCTCTCATCCGCCTCAACAAGCTCTCTGAGGAGACTGGCTGCGAAATCCTGGGCAAGGCCGAGTTCATGAACCCCGGAGGCTCGATCAAGGACCGTGCTGCCCTCTACGTCGTCAAGGACGCTGAGGAGCGCGGCCTGCTCCGACCCGGCGGCACCGTCGTCGAGGGCACCGCTGGCAACACCGGCATTGGCCTCGCCCACGTCTGCAGGTCCCGCGGCTACAAGCTCGTCATTTACATGCCCAACACGCAGTCACAGGGCAAGATTGACCTCCTCCGCCTCCTCGGCGCTGAGGTCTACCCCGTCCCCGCCGTCGCTTTTGACAACCCGGAGAACTACAACCACCAGGCCCGCCGCCACGCCGAGCGTCTGGAGAACGCCGTCTGGACCAACCAGTTCGACAACACGGCCAACCGCCGCGCGCACATCGAGACGACCGGCCCCGAGATTTGGGCCCAGACGCAGGGCAAAGTCAACGCCTTCACCTGCGCCACTGGTACTGCCGGCACACTCGCCGGTATTACCCGGTACCTCAAGGAGATCTCCGACGGTCGTGTCAAGAGCTTCCTCGCCGACCCCCCAGGCAGTGTGCTGCACTCGTACATATCCTCAGGCGGTAAGCTGATTGAGCGCACGGGCTCGTCCATCACCGAGGGAATCGGCCAAGGCCGTATTACCGACAACCTCCAGCCCGATCTGGAGCTGCTCGATGGCTCGCTATACATTGCCGACGAGAAGAGCATCGAGATGATCTACCGCTGCCTCGACGAGGAAGGCCTCTACCTGGGTGCTAGCTCCTCTCTGAACGTTGTGGCCGCCAAGGAGGTGGCCGAGAAGCTCGGAAAGGGTAACACCGTGGTCACTGTTTTGTGCGATGGTGCCTACAGATACGCTGATCGCCTGTTCTCTCGCACGTGGCTGACTGAGAAGAAGCTGTTGGGAGCTGTGCCTAAGCACCTGGAGAAGTACATTGTTCTACCATAGACGGGGTTGTATGTTGTGCAGGGTTAAAAAAAAAAATAGGTAGATAATACACTAAATGGTACATTCCAACGTTTAATTCGTGCTTAAGCCGATGGCACAGGCCATTGGGGCTTCTTGCCCATGACCTTCTCATAAGTCTCGGTCCAGAAGTCCCGGTACTTGGATCCAGACTTTTCAACAAACCCGCGCAGATACTCCTCCAGATTCTTCTCAATAGTATCGAGGCTCTTTGTGACTTCCTTACCTTTGAGAAGTTCTCGGGTCACTGACAGGCCCTTGATGTTGAGGGCAATGGCCTGAATAAATTCATTTGCAGAAACAGTAGCAACTCTCACACCTTGCGATTGGTCCTGAGGAGTTGCTGGGTCCAGTTCAGCGACTGCTTTGGCAATACCTGAATCTTCAGCTTGCTGGTTCCAACGGCTGACATATAGTGTTGCGGCATCCTCGAGGGACTCCAGTTCCCTATCGCCCAACTCCTCCTGGACTTGGGCTTTGGAGGCCTGGGCATACAGGGCTTGGCCACGTACAAGAACGTTAAGCTGTCGCGAGGGCCCGACATTCTGGACATGTGGGGGTCGCTCAAGAAGATCAAGGACAATCTCAGTCCACTTTTGAGCAATGGCAGGTTCCTTTTCGCTGATAAACGTCAGCAGCTGGATGATGTACGCCTGCTGCGTAAGCTTAAAACCGGTCTTGGGAGCCTGCTTAGTGCACTCGATAATGGAGTAGATCTGGCCTTCACGGCCAGCCTTGCGGATCATCCTCATATAGTGATGCGGGCGGAGCTTGATACCGGCCTTTTGGTAGCCAGCCAGTAGCGTACCCAGGTTCTCCCACTCTTCCTTTGTCTTCATGAGTTCCAGAACACTGAGAAGAATCTTTTTTGAGTTGGGAACCTCGAAAAACGGATCAATTGTGGAAAACCTGTGCTCAAGGCCGTCGAGTTCAATGATAATGGGGTTTTGTTGGATAAAGTTGCGCTTCTTGGGGCTGAAGACGTGCTGGCGCTGCTTTTCGGGGAGGTGGGCTGGGAGAATGATCTTTTCCTGGATTTTGCCGAGGGCATTGTTGAGGTCTGCGTTGTCGGTCTCGGTGAAGATGGCTCTCAAGCCTATAATGGGAACATGTGAGCGCTTGAACCGAGTATCAAAACGAAAAACGTACCATGAGCGGGACTCGTGCTGAATTGGCGAGTTGACCGGGACACCGAGGAGGTGCACATGCTGGCAAAAGGCCGCATGGCCTGGGTCAATGACTTCTTCGCCATTTTGAGAATTGCACCGTAAAATACAACTATACGAAGCTATCAAGAAAAGTTCCCCATCTCCAAAATGATGGACACCACTGACGTGCAGGGACCGAGAGATGGCCGGAGAAACTGTAGCGCCGGACCAATCACAAGGTGGAATTGGGTCATCGGCCCAGGAACTTTGAAGCTCCAGAAATTCTGGTGTCGGCTCAGTATCTCTTGCACGACAACCCACCCACGATGAACGTTGCCAACGCGGGACGGCCGTTGGGCTGTCTCAAATCTGCCTTCCGACAGGCAAGGTATCAGAGGAACTTCAAGCGATGCCTCTCCGCCGCTGCCGCGACTCCAGTCAAGTCAATGCCTCGAAACGAGTTTAGTGGACGACAACGTACGGCTTAGTCCTCGCCCTTGACGCTCCTCCCCCGGTTCTATTATTCTAACATTAAGGATATAGGGGCTGAAAAGGAGAAGGTTAGCAAATTTGCTATTTGGCCCGAGGTTCCTTCCATCCGCGCTACGCACCCCGACCCTATGCCCGCTCTCCAACAGAAGCAGATCGCCAAACTAGATCCGACAGGAGCCCGCACTCGTCTATTCTCACGCGAGCAGGCCGATAGCGCCAAGGTTGGTGATGTATTGATGGTGTCGACCAAGTCAGGCGAACCGTTTTCCGGTGCCTTCATCCAGATCCGACGTCGAGGGCAGGACACCGCGATTCTTCTGCGCGGTCAGATGATGAAAGTGGGGGTGGAGATGTGGTTCAAGATTTACAGTCCTACGGTTACAGGTATCGATATTATCTGGCGGCGACCCAAGCGCGCGCGCAGAGCCCGGTTGACGTACATGCGCAAGCCCAGCCACGATATGGGCAGCGTTGATCAGCTGGTATTTGCTTGGAAGAAGGAACGTTACGCCTTGCGGTCGCGGGCGAAGCAATCTGGTCAGAAAAAGTAAAACGCTCATGGTATGGAACGGGTGATATGTATCTGTATGATGTACGGTGTATAAGAGTATAAAAAATGGACATGTATCAATCAACTGCTCGCCTTGCGGGGAATTGTAAACTGGGCACTAGATGTGACCTACGAATACGATGTCAAATATCAAATTTAATGGTTGTACTCTGGCGAGATTGCACCTAATAATACCTAGGATCCGCCATGTTGGGCGTATGGCATGTCTTAGGAGAACCAGCTAATTGCTACTTAAACTCAATGAATGAAACCCCTCGGGTAGGTGTCAAGAGAATATGACACAATTGGAGGACATGGGAATGACTCGAAAAAATCCGACAAATAAATTAGCAACTGGACCACAGCTAGAACAATCCTTTTTCGATCGCATTTCTTGCTTATCGTAGGATTCCTGAAAGTTGGTGTGGACTCTCCTTTCTGAATAGCGTGTTACGCACTCGGTGCAATGGGGATGCCGATTAATGTCGTTTATTATTCGGTATTATAGTTTCAAGTCTTCAAGGGTGGTTTCTTCGGCTCTTGCGTACATGGGATGCCTAATTTTAGTATGTCAATCTATCAGGTGCACCGGCGTCGATGTAACCTGGTGATAATACGGGAACATGCACTTGGAATTTACTTGACGTATTTTCTCATTTCCGATAACTTACTAGGAAAGTGGGCTTGTATTGCAGGGTGCACTTGGTCATTGTGTGTACGAGCGGAGAATTTGCACTGCATGCTAAACAGCAACATGGACCCGGTACCAGAGTAAAGATTTGCTCAAGATTTCTTGTGCAACAACCCACGCGCCCTCCTTGCTACGTCCATTTTTTAAGCAGTCCCTTTGGTCCCACGATGCATCGATCATGTGTCTAAAAATATCTGAAAATACTCCCTGGCTTTAGGATCGCCTCTAGTATCCAGGGCAGGATGTAGGGTCCCAGACGCGTCTTCTTTAGTGGACAACACCCCGTTCAGCACGTCTCTGAACCCTCGTCTGTCATCCTATGAGTGAGCGGGGTTCCTTGCCCAACGCAGGAACAAGAGGACAGGCGTTACTTTGGAGCATTTCATGTCTGGGTAAAAGTAAATCCCCGTAGATATCAAACATTCCATTGTCCGATGTTGAGTAGCTAATACCACCATGATCGGCGCCACATTGATTAGCACCGCATTAGATCGAGGTACAGGGACTAGGAAAGGGATCACAGTGCTCGAGGTGTCACTAACCCCCGCTCACTCTGTATGAGATAGAAAATCCACGATGCTTCCATGAACACGTCCCCTCTTTTTTCGAACGTGGCCAAGTCCGACGAAACATCAACGGTCGTCGCAAACGTAGCCCCTGGCCCCAGCCGGTATATGCCTTTACCCATGAGAATCACCCAGGTACGATGGGGACAGGGGTGTCCCTCCCCTACCTGGTGCACAATTGCATGAATCGCCTGCCAAATGTGGCCGCGACCATGGACTGATTCAGACAGTGACATCGCAAAGGTGTAGCACGTTAGGAGGGACGTCTACTACCAAAGAGGACGATTTGGCATTCCAGTTGGATGGCGCCTCGTTTCAAGAGTCGTTACATGCCTCTAAATGGCATGGTCTCAATGCTAAGCCTCTCAATCGCATCAATTTCTCGTGTCTCGCATCGTTTTGGAGAGAGGGCATAATTATTAGAGGGTTGAATGAGGTTGAAAGGGGAATAGGGGAGACGACGGAAAATGAGGGCATCTGGTGGTTTGCTAGGGGTATAAACCTTGGAAGATGGCCTCTCGCCCTCGCACGCGCTTTGAAGGGCTGCAATTGAGAGACTGGCATCGTGGTGTGTCGTGTGATAGATTCCCCTCTACTGTCTGTTCCATCGTCGGCTAGCCCGTGGTGTCTTTGCCCATTTTTTTTTTTCATTCCGTCATTCCCTTTTATTATTTTAAAGTCCTGTCTTGAATCGTATTGCACAAGGCAAGGCAAGGCGAGGCAAGACATCGACTCATTCATTCCCTCGCATCCCTGATTTACAAGACGGGCACTTTAACGAACCCCCGCTGGGAAAATCGATAGCGGGACGAACCCCCCAGCGCCAGGCCGCTAAACACTACCGGGGGTGGCGGTCACTTACGTCGTGACTGGTCACGCTTAGCCGTTAACCACTGTAGCCAACCACCAAAAACCGCCTAGCATGGCGACCAGTCCCGCCGCTGGGGATGCCACTCAGGGGAGGCCACCGCTGCAGCCCAGCAACGTGGACAGCAACGAGGAGTTCCCCGATTTTTGTTTACACTCCCGCTTTAGCGACGGCTACAACCACGACCGCCAAAGCCAAAGCCAGAACCGTCATCAACACTCGTCGTCCGTCTGCTCATCGCGACTGTCGACTATTTCCACCTTTTCCACAGGTTCCTCTGCCTCCACCGCGACCAGCTCTGTCGACACTACCCCCTCCCGCCCCGTCTCCGAGTGCCTCGACTCGTGCAGCGTATCCCCTTCGCCCACTGCTCGGCCCCGGACCCTCACCTGCTCCAGTGCTTCCTCCTCCTCCTTCTCCTCCCCCACCCCGCGATCCCGGCGCGACAAGTCACAACTGCATGCTGCACGACTGCAGCACTTTCAGCGGTCAGGAAGTGAAAGTTTCTCATTGGGTGTAAAGGACGGTAGGGATAAGCCCTCGACAAAGTCGCCGTCCAGATTCCAGCGAAGTTCCAGCACTCCTGCTGATGCTCTTGCTGCCGTCGAGCCCCCGCATGATACAGGCTTGACGAGGATGGCGTTTGCTGAACAGCAGAGGTGGATTACGGTCCAACAGAAGACCTTTACAAAATGGTAATCCATGCCCTTATCCTTGCAGCATTAATGTGCTCGTTGCTTTTTCGCCCACGCCGTTTGCTTGCCCGACCTCTCCCTGGATTGCGATGCGTTGCGCCCCTCCCCCCCTTGACAGTGAACGAAATGCTAATAATGCTCTGTGCTTCCCAGGCTCAACACAAAGCTCGAGGCACGCGACCTCGAAGTTAAAGACCTAGTGGCAGATCTCAGCGATGGTGTACGTAAAAAGAACCGAAGAAAAAAAAAGACTACCCAAATACTTCAGAGTCCACGACTAACTCGCAACCTGACAGGTTATGTTGATTCATCTCCTAGAATGCCTTTCCCATGAATCGCTCGGTCGTTATGCTTCCAAGCCCAAACTCCGTGTGCAAAAGTTCGAAAATGCCAACACAGCGCTCGACTTCATCAAGTCAAGGGGCATCCAAATGACCAACATTGGTGCCGAAGATGTTGTCGATGGAAACCGCAAGATTGTCCTGGGTCTTATTTGGACCCTGATTCTAAGGTTCACCATCAGCGACATCAACGAGGAGGGTATGTCTGCCAAGGAAGGCTTGCTCTTATGGTGTCAAAGAAAGACGGCTTGCTACGACGAGGTTGAGGTCCGAGACTTCAGCGCTAGCTGGAACGACGGACTAGCATTTTGCGCCCTACTCGACATTCACCGACCAGATCTCATTGACTTCGACTCTTTGGACAAGACGGAGCACCGTAAAAACATGCAGATGGCCTTTGACATTGCACACAAGGAAATTGGCATCCCCAAACTATTGGATGTCGAAGATGTGTGTGACGTGGCGAAGCCCGATGAGCGAAGTTTGATGACTTACATTGCCTACTGGTTCCACGCCTTTTCGCAAATGGAAAAGGTGGAGAATGCCGGGCGACGAGTCGAGAAGTTCGTCAACAACATGCAAGGTGCATGGGAGATGCAGAGCGCCTATGAACGCCGCATGCGGGAACTTCTCAAAGCGATCAGGGAGCAGATCGAGGAGTGGCAGCGGGCCAAGTTTGAAGGCACATATGTAGATGCCAAAGCCCAGGCGAATGAGTTTGCCGGGTACAAGAGGGGCAAGAAGCGCGAGTGGGTTGCTGAGAAGAGCGACCTGGCAACACTGCTTGGAAACATCAAGACAAAACTTGGCACATATCGTCTGCGGCCGTATGATCCGCCAGCGGAGCTGAGCTTGGACGCTCTGGAAAAGACGTGGACCGAGCTATCTCGGGCTGAAATGACCAGGGCCCAACTGATCAACGAGACAATCCGAGAGTAAGTCGTATTGTTTATACCATACTAGAGTTTCGCACTGACCCTGCTATAGTATCAAGAATGCTCTGCGCAAATCATTTGCAGACAAGGCCAATGACTTTGCCATGGCCCTCAACACAATGCAGTTGGCCATTTCGGGCCTGGACGGGGATGTGGAAGATCAGCTGCACCATGTCAGGAAGCTGAGCGACAACCTACCGCCTCTAGACAGATACTTGGAAACTATTGCGTCAGTGGATGCAAAGTGCCAAGAGGCCAATATTGAAGAAAATGATTTTACAACCTATACATACGACGAGCTGTTGTATGAACTTGGCCTAGTAAAGACATCGGTGCAGAAGAAGCTTGCTTTCTTGGAAAACCAGATGGTGGCGCGAAACATGACCAACCTGACACCTATCCAGCTGGAAGAGTTTGAGAGTGTTTTCCGTCACTTTGATCGCGACGACACCAACTCCCTGCAGGAGCTCGAGTTCAGCGCGGCACTGGCCTCTCTGGGTCTTGTGTTCTCGGAGGACGAGATGCATGATTATTTCCTTGAAACGTCGGACGGACGGGATTACGTCACATTTGAGCAGTTCATCCGATTCATGGTGGATGTGACAGAAGATCAGAACACTGCCGAGCAGGTGTTCCAGTCGTTCCGAGAGGTGGCTGATGGCAAGCCCTACGTGACGGAGATGGATCTGCGACATAGTTTGGTGCCGGACGAGGTGATTGACCAGTTGATTGAGATTATGCCCTCCCACAAGGGACCAGACATGTCTGAGGACCGAGGAATGCCGCAGTACGATTACATCTCGTTCATGGAGAAAATGATTAACGAACAGCGGGATGGCCAAAACGATGCAGCTTCGAGCGGTGTGCCGCAGGACGGGACAAAACCCGAAGCTGGGGCTACTGAGGGTCATGTTAACGGTACATCGCAGTGAGTTTGGGTTGGGAAGGCCGGAAATGACAGAGGGAAGCAACATGGGAGGCAGTGATTTGGGGATCATTCAGGCCAAGGGGAAAATATTACCTGCCACCTGGAGGACCGCGCCGGATACGCGCCTTGCCCTCGGAGAGGAGAGGGTGTGGGGGAGAGTCTCTTGAGTTGAAGCTACGTTACCTTATACCTTTTATTGTTAGACGCATCAGTTGGTGTTTTGGTGGCGGGCAGGCTTGGCAAATGGATATCCCGTGGAATTATACCAGAGTGTGGCTTGATTGGGATAGTAGTACGTATCGGTGTACGTTGGTTTGTAACCCAGGACATGAAAAATAGTTTGGCTTATATCTGAGGATTCTTTGAGACGTTCTGTGTGCTGTGACAATGCATGTAGTGACAGCTGGGGTGCAAATCAATGTCAAAGATCCAACACACTGTTGGGTTTTGTCACTACGGCATACCTGCGAGTTTTACTAACCAAGTCTCACTAGCGAACCTGTCTTGTATACAGATAGGCCACCCAGAATCAATGATATTGCCAGTAACAAGAAGAAAACAAATTATGTATCCTCCATTTTGATTAAATACCCCCCAAAAATGTCTCCGCTCCATCCAATCCTAGTGGCATCTGCTTGTCCGATGTAGTTCAGCAGGGGTTCGCGAGTTTTTAATTCTCATGGCGGTGGCACCAGAACCACATGCGGATCCATATTGATTTGTCTAAGCTTGGTTTGGTCGGTCTGTGAGATTTCTGGGTGATCGTTGATGGCGACGAAAGACGTAGAAGCCAGCACCCACGGCGCATATAAATACTACTGTTCCAACAATGCTATCAACAACCTCAGCAGAAAACCCTTTCAGAGCCTTTTGCCTTAAAACTACCGATCGCTTTCGTATTTATAGAGTCTTTGTTGGTCGATACTAATCAGATTTGGCATCGAAAAAGATGGCAGAGATAAGACACACATATCTCCAAGGTCGCTGTTCGCTTGGTCAGTTAGGCCATATAGTTAGGCTGTTGCGCCATATATGAAGCTGAATATTGTCAAGTGATTGATCAATCGTTAAAGAGTCATGGGCTTGCATCTCATACGTACCGTCGGGCCCCCGAATGCCAGCAGAGCAGAAATTTATCCGACTAGGAGGAAGCCCCAGTAAGTCCTTTGAACATACCAGGTCTTAGTGACGTTATCATAAAATTAATATCTTCCAGGTTGGCAAGATATAATTCGATATCTGCCCCCCTTTGATATACAGATGATCTCCAAGTAGTGCCGGTGCATATTGGGTTAACAAGGCACTAGATTAATAATCACGATGTGTTTACCTTGGTAATATGCAAGCCATCATCAGCAATAGGAAATGGTGATTATAACCAGATGGGTCTCCCCTAGGATGGCATTGTAGGAAGAAGCGGCAATATTGTGATTGAAAAATATATTTTGAGTACATGTCCCAGTCAGACCTTGGCACACCGGAGCACCCCAATATATTTCTTGGCCTGAGTTCCTCCCCGACATAAATGTGATCGTCTGGTGAAACGATGCCACTGCATGGATAGAAGAGATAGTGTTGAAATGGCTGCAGGGCGGATAGTGACGTCACACAACCAACGGTAGTCGGATTGTGCGTTTATATATTGCAAGTATTCGGAAAGGATGTGGGGTTTGTCTTTATAATACTTGCTACCTCTTGCCTCATATTGTCTCACATTGTCTGATATCTTTGTGCTTGTCTCACAATTTTGCAACCAACTCTGTTGGCTCGGTTGGATCGCCTGGAGCACGCCAGCCAAAATCGAGCCAACGAGTAGTTCGCGCCAATAATCACATTCGACATTGAATCTTGATCGCCTGTCTCTTGATATCATTCATGCTACACCACCCCGTCTTCAGACTACTTTGGCGTCCGTTTCGGTGTTTCCGCGGTTGCAATGATTGTGATGTGTTGCGGTGCGCGTACTAAGTTAAAGTGCGAGCGAGCATGGTGGCATGTCAGACAGTGAAGCTACCGATGATTGACACGGAGAGATTTTATGTAGTCCACTTGGAATCGAGACCAAAAAAAAACAAAAAAAACAAAAAAAAAACGCATGTACACATCTGTGTAGCTACTTTAAAGGGAATCGGCACTGACTGGCAGGTTTGGCATACAAGCACCACGGCCACGGGACGTAAATTCCGACACTAGCCTCTGGCGTAGCATCAGGAAAAGAAGATTTACAAATGGTCGCCAACACCTGGATAGCGTTTGCCAGAGCACTGGCCACTTGGAGGGGTAGTTTGAGGATTCCGGGCCCGCTGCGGCCTGCCCCGGAAATCCAGAGGCTCAATAGGGAAGTGGTCAGGGCCCGCACCGGCATCAGGGTCCAAGTGGCCGATCGGCACGCCCTGGCAAGGCATGGGCAGGCTCCCAGTTGCAGCGCCGGGCCGGTCAAATGGCCAGCTTTTGCCGACCCAGCAGCTGATTGCGTCAGTGGTTGCTAGGGCTGATTCGGAAATCCCACCTTTGCGCAACCCCACTCCCGGCCGGCGACGGATACAGCCGTTGGAGCTCAAAAGCGTCGAGAGAGAATGAAAAAAAAAAAAAAAAAGGTGCCGGCGAATCGCTCGACTTCCATTTGCAACATCATCTTCTAATCGCCCAAGGCAGGACACCGGCAACAATCAGCATACACCATGGCCTCTCGAACGAACCTCCTGCGCGCCCTGAGGACGCCCAATGCCTCAACGTGCCCTCTCAGATCCGCCGCCGCTGCGGGACGAGCTCTGGCCTGCCGCGCTCCCTCAACGACGACAACCTCCAAGGGAATTCGATGCCTCTCCACCACTTCACACAGACTCGTTGCGCCGTCGGTCTCTCGACAGGCCAAATTTACCACCGAAACCTACCCCAACCTCAAGCGCGATGCTCGCTTTGCCCAGGTGACGCCCGAGCACGTGGCCCGCCTCCGCGAGATTCTGGGCAACAACCCCTCGGCCATTGTCGATGGCGTTTCCGAGTCCATCGATGAGGGCGACCTCGAGACGTTCAACGAGGACTGGATGCACAAGTACAAGGGCCAGACGCGCCTCGTCCTCAAGCCCTCCACCACCGAGGAGGTGTCGCAGATTCTCAAGTACTGCAACGAGCAGCACCTGGCCGTTGTGCCTCAAGGTGGCAACACTGGTCTCGTTGGAGGCTCCATCCCCGTGTTTGACGAGATCGTCATTAGCCTTGTGCGCATGAACGAGATCCGCTCCTTTGACGATGTCAGCGGTGCTCTCGTCGTCGACGCCGGTGTCATCCTCGAGTCGGCTGACTCCTACCTTGCCGAGCGAGGCTACATCTTCCCCCTTGACCTCGGCGCCAAGGGATCCTGCCATGTCGGTGGCAATGTTTCGACCAATGCTGGTGGTCTGAGACTCCTGCGCTACGGAAGTCTGCACGGCACTGTTCTCGGCGTCGAGGCTGTCCTGCCCGATGGTACCATCCTGAACGATCTCTGCACCCTGCGCAAGAACAACACCGGCTACGATCTTAAGCAGCTGTTCATTGGTGCCGAGGGCACCCTTGGCATTGTAACCAAGGTCGCAATCCACTGCCCTCAGCGCTCTCCTGCCGTCAACGTTGCCCTCTTTGGCATCGAGTCCTACGAGAAGGCCCAACTGGCCTTCCGCGAGGCCAAGAAGCAGCTCTCCGAGATTCTCTCTGCCTTCGAACTCATGGACGGCAAGAGCCAACAGATTGTTTCTCTGGTCAAGGGCCAGGAGAAGCCCCTTTCGGATGATCACCCCTTCTACTGTCTCATTGAGACCAGCGGCTCCAACGGCGAGCACGACTATGCCAAGCTTGAGGCTTTCCTCGAAGATGTCATGACCAAGGAGGTCATTTCCGATGGTGTTGTGGCCCAGGACGAGACCCAGATCAAGAACCTGTGGGGCTGGCGCGAGGGCATCACCGAGTGTCTCGGCCACTGGGGCGGAACCTACAAGTACGACGTGTCGATCCCGCTCAACGAGATGTACTCCCTCGTCGAGGAGACCAAGGCGCGCATGATCGAGGCCGGTCTGCTGGGCGACACTGACGACCACCCCGTCGTCGATGTCCTGGGCTACGGCCACATGGGCGACTCTAACCTGCACCTCAACATCCCCGTGCGTCGATACGACCCCAAGGTTGAGCAGGCCCTGGAGCCTTTTGTGTATGAGTGGATCCAGAAGCGCAACGGCAGTATCAGCGCTGAGCACGGTCTGGGAATTGCCAAGAAGAAGTTTGTTGGATACAGCCGAGACGAGGGCACTCTTGGCCTGATGAGACAGGTCAAGAACCTTTTTGACCCCGTAAGACAACCTACTCCCCCGTTGTACACTTGAAACCAAGAGCTAACATTTGCATTTGCTAGAACGGAATCATGAACCCCTACAAGTACATTTAAATTTCCCTCTGCTGGGTCTTTAATGATTACTATTTAGCAAAAAAACAACAACGATGGCATGTTTATAAAATACCCAGGAAGAAGGACAAGGGGGTGGTGGGTGGACCGTCGAATAAAACCGTCGGTTCGAATGCCCAAGTCAGTATATAAATCATCAAGGGCCGCGTAGAATACGCAAAAAGGAAGCGAAATAAAATAAAATTTATTGACTGGTTCACATGCCGTATCTGTGCTCAGCGTTGGGAATGTGTTCAACTTGTTTCTGCCTTGTATTTTCGTGATGCCATCATTGAACAAATTGACCCGGAGAACAAATCCCACAATCACCACGCCGCAATTGTTGCAATAATGAAATAGAGTAGTGTGCGACGCTAAAAAAATTCAATTTAAAAAAAAAACATGTTGTGAACTAACTCAAACTTTGAAATCCCAATCTGGAGGATTCAAAGTAGGACAAATTTCCTTTATCCCCTAGAACAGTGAAACTCCGGCCGCAACAATCCAGCCACATCTACATATCATCCACATACATATTGCGATTTACCTGACACTGTCAGATGAATTAGCCATGTTGGAAACACCATATATATATGTTATCAGGCGCTCTCGGAAATACCAGGCTCGAACAATAATACTCTGTCTGGGACCCTTGGATCAAAAGGGTGAGAATACTGTGCACACGCCCCGATAATATGAATTGCCTGTTCTTATGCGCCGCGGCTGCTATTCATTCACGCTCCTTAAATACCGCAATCGATGTAGCGGCAGGATAAAAATCCGCAATCGCGGCCGCCATTGTTGACTAACCATGCGGGTGGCATATATCATGGCATCAATGCGGAAGCCTACTTACAGAGTGACTGGATGAACATGAGCAATTTGAGGAAATATAATCATAAAAAATTCAATGCCAATACCATGTTCTTGGTTTGAATTGCTCATCATCTGTCCTCTGTCGTATGAGTTGGAGTGACATACGGGTGGTATGCCCCCTACTTCCGCCACCCAAGTTCTGAGTTGGTATTAACTTCACACACCACAGGATCCGAGGCCCCAACGTCCCAGATGAACTTGATATTTCTTGAAAAATCAATTATTACATCACTAGGTTACTGATTTCCTAGAAATTCGGTCTGTTGGGCTGTTGCTGCACCCTCTTCCCCTGTTGATGACACCATCTCAATCCAGGGCTGTCAGGCGGCAACGGCCTGTCGTTTCTGATAGGAGTCACATTGCGAGGAGCGGTTTAAATTGACTTCACCTAATGCAAGACGAGGCCAGGATGAAACATGAACCAACATCGAGCTCGTTTGAATTTGTGAACAGCGATGAATTTGTCATCGTGTCATCCTTCTCACAGCCATCTACGGAGGGGTGGCACACACACACTTCCTAACGGACGGACTGATTGGGCGTTTTCTTGAAAACATTGAAAATAGGATCAGACACAGAGGAGGGAGTGGCATGCGAGGTGATGTCCCTCACCGCCCAGGAATTGCCGTGGGCAAGTACCGTATGAAGTCAAGATAATCCGTACACACCCCTCAGAGAGAGAAGACTGTCACGATCCCAACAGGAGTCGTGCCACTTGTCCGCCCAATCGCAATCCCCTTGTCAAGGCCAAGCGCCGTGGCTTCTTGCCGTATCCACTGGTGTTGATCATTTGAAGAAGGCGAAAAGGCGAGACCGTCCGCTGGCAAGCCTTTGGAGTGGATATCGGGGCCTTGGCTTTAGGCTTTTGGTATGGTCCTGTGTTAAGACCTTCCGTAAAGCGCTGCTGGCAAGATGCGGGCGCACTGCCACCAGGTCACTGCCACTGGGTGATGATATCAATGACTCTTGCTTGGGTGGGCATTGATGTCTCTCCAGAAGGAATCTTCTGGTGTCGACAAGGGCAGTGGGAAGGCCTCAGTGGCGGTGCCAGTCATGATGGGGTTCAATGAAGGATCCAAGCGGCCCTGGGCTTGTCCCGTTTTCATGCAACCACCTCTAGCCCATCCCTCGACTAAGATCAGGGTGTGACGTTCCATTCACATCGCGGCACATTGTGACGCGAATAGGATATCGAGAACAAATACCACACCAAAGTCCTTTGATAGGGAGGGAAAACAGTCCATTGTAGTCCAGCACTAGAGCAGCCGAGATGAGGTTTAGTTAGGAGTACGATCGCCATCTGTTCGACAGCCTCTGAGCCCCGCAAGATGGGAATGAGAACTTCCCTCAAGAACTTGCGAAAGGACATTTACCAAAGGACATAGGCTTGTGTAATCTTCACTAATATTAGTATGGACTCAGCAGTGGGATAAGCAGTAGGTATGCGGCTCATGATTGCATATTCACCAGCAAGTGTTCGAGAATTCCGTCTACGAGCAACTTTCAGGATAACCCAACTGGTCTGAAGGCGTGAAATTTAGCATATTGGCCCCGTGCCAGCACAGTCACTATTCAATTGGAGACAACGAAGCCGGCGACGCCAGGACTCTCACCGAGGGTGTTCGTCTTGGGCGACAGCTGTGTCATTAATTTCCCCCCTTGGCTCACCCACAAAAGAAACAGTAACGCCTTCAACCGGTCCCTATTATTCCTGTCGAGTCTCGGGCCATGCGACGAGAGGCTTCACTAACAGCCGGAATCTGCCTTAGCTAGATGAGGGATAGCGTGCGCGCTCAAGGGTTCATAAGCCCATATATGCCTATTCCACACCTCCGTTTGGCGATGGCAGGGTTGAGCACGGGACACGATCTGGTAAAGGGAGGTTTGTGGTGCATTGAAACCAGTGGCGATGATAGCGGACGAAAGTCCCAGAGCGCTCCGGAATTGAGACAACTTGTAGGTTGCATGCAGCCTTGGACTAAATGGATACAATGCGATGACCGCGGTTGTTAGCACGGGATGAATCAACTAGAAGGCTTCACAAAAAATGGGACTTTTGTCTAGTCTCGTTTGATACCTTCGTCGGTTCCTTGCTTTGTCAAGCGAAGGGCAGCCACCATGCAGCGTCATCCTGCAGCCCTGCAGTCCGTTGTTACTACTGTGGACTTTGGTGTGCGCTTTGCATACGTCTCTCCCGGAAATCCTGGTCGTGCCGTCCTCATGGAGTCGTTCAAGAGTCATTGGGAGTCATTGGGTTGGCCATGCCAATTGATTTTTATCTTGAAATGATTTGACAGTTATCAAGGTGTATGGCCCAACAATGTGTCCTGTTGGTCCGATGGGGGCGCGTTGACGGGTCCCCTTCGACGCGCCGCGGAACTGGGCCCCGTTTGTCGTCATCTCCTGCGGAACTCCCCTTGTGGCTATGGCCGTGTCCGTCGAACCTTGGCAATGTTCTATAGAGCCCTGTGGTAGGGTAGAACAACGGCCCGCCCGTTGCATCGTGCCACGCGCACTGCCGCCCTGACCCGGTCTCTGGCGACGAGGAGTGAAATGCCAGGGTCATCCGCTGTCGGGTGGCTTCTTCAGCTCATTGGCCATTGGAGCCAACCAGCAGCCGTTCCCAGGCTCCCTGTCAGCCCTACGACACCAACGATGCAGGTTCCCCACTGTCGCTTTGTCCGAGGGCCATGGGTGTCTGCAGGTTGAGAAAAGTCCCCAAATGAGCCATGTGCCAAAACAACCCAGTATCGTGTCCTGCTATTTCCCGCCGTGGGCGTCGTCATTTCAATATCCCACAACGAGGCACTCTTGTTCAACAGCCACCCCTGGACTTGAATACTTGGTGGGTACGTAAGCTATCGTATCGCCGCCAGCTGGTCTCGGTGAGGACTGCTCCTGCACCCCATTCGCTATGTGAGGCCGTCCCTCATTACCGCATGGGACTTTGCAGGGGGGAGCTATTATGACGGCAGACTGCTCAGCTTCTTCCTGTCCCCCTTTTTTGACATGATGAACTCCCCGGTGTAGCAAAAGGACCAGTGGAGTCCGCATCTTGTCGGGGTGATGGAGGTTGATCGGTTGTATCGAGGTCTCGGGACAGCCAGACTATTTAGAAGCTGGATCGCAGGCTGTTTATTTCCTAGGCTTGGAGTTTCGCCATGCCCATGCTCCCTTTTACTTTCTTGTCTTGGTTTTTTATTTATTTTTATTTTTTCATTTTTTCAGCGTCCAGTTATCGCCATCTTTGTTGGGCGCCCTCAAAACCTGCTCTTGCTCAACCTCCATCTTCGACCGAAGTTCAACATAACACAGCATGGTGGGTGTTGCGGGAAAATACAAAGGCTGTGAAACCTGTCGGCGGAGAAGAGTGAAAGTTGGTCTTTCAAAGACACCAGACCACCTATGTTGGGTAGCCATTGACCGAAAAGCAGTGCAGCAACGAAAGGCCATTCTGCCAAAAGTGTATCAACAGTGGAAGAGAGTGCGAGGGGTACGAAAGAGAGAGGGTTTTCATCACCGGAACGCCTGAGAGTAGGGGGAGAGTATCTTCTCATCCTAAAAAGGGCTCTTCCTCGAGGAGGCAAAGAACCTCAGCTGGTGAGAGCAGCAGGGGTCTCAATCTGGCCCTGCCCCAACCCTCTGCCTCCGCATGGGATGACCACATCGTTGTCGAAAACCATGGCTACGGATATTCTGTGCTCATTGTAGCATTGAATACCAGGCTTCAGCACATCTTGCGATCAGTTGCGGGGTATGAATCGGATGGTAATTATATTTCGTTGCCTCCATATGTCCCAACCGAGCTGCATACTGCCCTGTTCGAGCAAGGCTTGCATGTCAGTGCAGAGTGTTTGGTGCATCTACAAAGCATCCATGAGCTAGATGATTCTTCACAAAGCTATTGTGTCTTCTTCTTTGAGGTTTGACGTCTGCACGGTTGGTTCTCAATACTCTCCGTTAACACATTTTCAGCCTGACCCACGCACCGTTTCGAGAGAGACAGGTCCAGATCGGATGAGGCGGTTGGGCCCGGCCCATTTCACACAGTTTCCAAACCATCACTTCTTCGCTCGAGTATACCGACCTTTGGCGGTGCGTAATGAGTTCTAAACTTTCCCATCGTTAGCAATTCTGAACAATAACCAGGTTGGGTACGCCGTCCTGAGCCGACAAGAGACGTTCCTATCGGCGCCGGAATGGATGTCAGTTCCATGGCATCGACATCCCAAGTGCTCCCTGGACCAGCTCCTCGACCTCATCCTCTTCCTGCCGTCGATTTTCGCCCACACCGATGGGATTGTACACTTGGAGGCTACCCTTAGTAGACGATTTCGTGCTCAGGAGTTGCTTCAAGGCTGCCTATCGCTTGAGAGACAGTTTGATACATGGTTTCATATAGTCAACCAACCTAGACCGGATCGCCCCATTGCTTTCTGGGCACAAGAATTGGCCAGTCCAACTGGTTTCGTGCCCTTCTCCAACTTGTACACATTCAGAGATAACCTCACCGGCGTTGCTTTTCTGTATTATTGGATGGCGCAGCTTCTCTTTCATCGTTGTATAGAAATCCTTCACCGCGTCATATTCCAACCTGTTATCGACTCTTATTCAAACATGTGGCCGAATTTGCCACCGGAACTTCAGATTGATGTGAGTCGGTACCAACACGGACGCGACTTTGCTGCCAACATTTGCCGTGGTCTGGACTCAGCTCTGGATAGTACAGTGCAACCAGACCTGTTGGTTGCACCAATGCTGTCGGCCATGGACTTTTACAGGGAGATTAACTCCACCTCCCAAGATGGTTTGATGGAGATTGTGTGGTTAGACAATTTCCGGTTGCGGTTGGCCGAAAAAGGACAGCATATTATGGATGCCCTACAAGGGGAAGTATGGGTTGACTTGGCTAGGTTCTGAGAGCGTCATTGTTAGAATATTTGTAGGTTTGGGCATGTCCTTTGAAGATGTAAGGTTATGATATCATGCTCAACATTGAATGCGGTTCGGCTACCCTCTTGAAGGGTTTGGCCAGAGCGGTGCTATTTCAATCAATGCGCAAGTTGAAGGATTGAGACCGATATGGAGTCATACTTTATTGCAAGGAAAAAGGGAATTGATTGATGAGTCCTTGGCAAGCGTTTTATTTATTTATTATGATTTCGTGCCAAGTTAGCGAGACATCACGCTGTTGACGGAGTATGCAATCGCATTTCCTCTCAATACACCCACCATACAACAAGGAACAAACAATAGATAAAATAAGTAAAGAAAAATCCCCACACACAACTAACATAAAAATTCTATCGGGTTATTTGAAATTGCATTTATTTATTTATGTGGTCTAGTTTAGGCCAATCACTTGTCGGTTTATTCCATTGCCCATGTTCTCTCACACCAGTGGGCGTACGCATTTGGCCGCATACAGTGCGCGCACGGCTCACCGGCTCCGCCAGTACGTTTCTCCGCACTCCCGCCCAGCAAGCGATACTGGAGCTTACCAGCTCTCAGCCTTTCTCAGGTGCCAGGCAGGCTGCAGTTCTGACGAAGCTCCCCGGCTCATAACATCAACCTTCAGCGGCGACGCAACGCAGATCCGCCACTCAACCCAGCATTCCCCGAAACATAACGTCCACACCATCCGCAACTTAGGGCACAGAGAGTGATATTTCAGCCCTCCTTTCACAATCATAAATCATGGCTTCCGGATACGACAGAGCTCTGTCGGGTAAGTCGCATAGCACTGGCGGTTTGGAGATGCGTGGCTAACAATTACCAGTGTTCAGGTCGGTAATGTCTAGGCGATGTATCAGGGTAACATCTAACTTGTCTTTAGTCCCGATGGACACGTTTTCCAAGTCGAATATGCCGGTGAAGCTGTCAAGAGAGGTCCGTACCGTAATTTGAATGACGTTGGTGGTCCTCACAGCTTACCCCTCGAATAGGAACCTGCGCTGTCGGTGTCAAGGGCACCGACGTTGTAGTGTTGGGATGCGAGAAGCGATCAGCTATGAAGCTGCAGGATACCCGAATCACCCCTTCCAAGATTCAGCTCCTTGACAACCACGTCGCCCTAGCCTTCGCCGGCCTTAACGCCGATGCACGAATCCTCGTCGACAAGGCCCGGTTAGAGGCACAGTCCCACCGTCTGTCCGTCGAGGACCCCGTCACGATCGACTACATCACCAAATACGTTGCTGGTGTGCAGCAGCGATACACACAGGCTGGTGGTGTCCGACCCTTTGGCATCAGTACCCTTATTGTCGGATTCGACAATGGCAGCAAGGTGCCCCGCCTCTACCAGACCGAGCCATCTGGCATCTACTCTGCTTGGTAGGCCACTCAATGAATTTTTCAATAAGCGATCTGCTAATGCCCTGATAGGAAGGCAAATGCTATTGGTCGTTCGAGCAAGACCGTCCGAGAATTTCTCGAGCGAAACTACAAGGAGGACATGGACCGGGAGGCTACCATCCGGCTGGCCATCAAGTCACTGTTGGAAGTTGTCCAGACCGGTGCGAAGAATATCGAGATTGCCCTGATGGCCCCTGGAGCTTCCATCGAGACGCTGCCTACAGAGGAGATTGAGGGTTACGTCAAGGAGATTGAGCAAGAAAAGCAGGAAGAGGCGGCCAAGAAGAAGACGGGCCGGACCCCAGGAACTGGAAGCGCCGCCATCCTGACGAGGTCTCAAGACGATTCAGCCGCGGAGTAAAGGGAGCCATGTGTTTAACGTTAATAGACAGGGTATGGTTACGAAATTAGTTTCCAACACAATTGTATCAATCAACACCTGTAATGACGGGATGCTTGCTATTTGACCGATCCTCTCCCTCTGCAAGTGGGTAGCACGCTCTGAAATCCCCAACGCCGTAGCTTTTCCGGACAATCTCCCGATTAAAAACCCATGCTTAACCAAGCTTGTCTGCTTCCTCCGTTGGGTCGAAAATTGACCTCAATCCCTTCTGCTTCGACCTGTCGTCCCTAAGCATCTTGCTGTCAATTCGAACGTCGTCACTCTCGATGGCCAGCGCGGCCTTGGGGGTCTTGGCTTCGATGATAAAGTGGTTGTCGCAGTGGGGGCAGTACTCGTCGGCCTCCTCAAACTCCTGAACGTCCTTGCGGAAGCACTTCTTGCACTTTTTGCAGGCAAAAATCATTTCGAGAGTTTGCAGCAGTGGGTGAGATTCCTGCTCGCTATGGCATTCGGTGCAGTCGAACCATTTCTTGCCTGATACATCGCATGTCAGCTTTATTTGTGTCCAGTCCGTGGAGTACTCGTGCAGCGTAGGTTAATCGTGTGACGACGTACAGCATGGCGACCGGACAGCCACTTGAGCGTTGAGAACGTGTTTGCTGAGTCTTGTTTAGTGTTTGGCATTCACAAATGAAGTAGAGGCAGAAATTTAACATACCACATTGTAAAGCCTTGGCGACACGGGTTTCGGGCTCTGTATGTCTCGCAAGTGGCGTGGGAGTGTCGGGTTGCAAGGTTTGGTCTTTCGTGACAATTAATTAGTTATCATCCCAATAGAATCGGGCAGATGTTGGCGGGGTATATTTACAGCGGTGCCGTCGTCCCCTGACCCGCCACACCGAGCTTAGGCCTTGTCAGGGAGCGCGGCCCACTTAGTCATCAGTGACGCTGTTGCCTCAGACGTGCATTTCTCAACGTCAGCCACACACCTTCCTTCACCCAACATTCCTCCAGTTAACACTCTCCCACCATCCTTGGCCGCCGACCATTCTGCCCCAAACTGCGCGGACACCCGATAGAAATGCCCCCGAAGCGAAAGGCTGGAGGCGCCGTCCAGGGAGGGGCGAAGGCCGGTAGGTCCTCGCGGATGTCCACGCCAGGAGCCGCCACTCCTCGCACGATCGATAGTGATGATGTACCGGAGGAGGATGATGGCCCGGTCGACGAGGTCCTGGAACGGGACTTGGATAAAAACATAGACCTTTTCTCCCTCGATCGCTACCAGAAGAGACATGCGATCCGGGAACCACTACCTCATATCTTCGGGGATCATGACTTTTCGTACCTAGATTTGAAGAAGGACCACCAGAACCGCCCACTCTGGATTGATCCCCAAAAAGGACGGATCATCCTGGAGAGTTTCAATCCCTTAGCCGAGCAAGCCCAGGATTTCCTCATCACCATCTCCGAGCCGCTGTCGCGACCGACGTTCATGCACGAATACGCCCTAACGACCCATAGTTTGTATGCAGCCGTTTCGGTCGGCCTTTCGCCTAAGGACATCATCAACACTCTAGATCGTTTTCTAAAGACGCCCTTGCCAGAGGAAATCCGCGCCTTCATCACCAACTGCACACAAAGCTACGGCAAGGTCAAACTTGTTCTCAAAAACACCAAGTACTATGTCGAAAGCCCAGATCCGAACATGCTCCAGACCCTCCTTAAGAATCCCAAAATTGGCCCTCTGCGCGTGCAAGGAACGGAAGAAATTACCACTTCAGCTGCTCCAAAAATTGGCGGCTTGGTCATTCCCGGTACCAAGAATGCGGCAGGTGTGAAGCAGGCAAATGGTCTGCAGCAATCGGGACCTGAGCAGGGTCAGGAAGGCCAACCGATCCAACCGATCCAAGAAGGCGACGTTTTTGCATCTCTCAATGAAGAAGATGACGAGGACCAGGAGGTGACACATTCGTTCGAAATTGCCGACAAGGACGTCGAAACGGTGCAGAAGGAGTGTCTAAACCTGGGGTACCCAGTTCTGGAAGAATACGATTTCCGACGAGACGAAGTGAATGCAAACCTGGACATTGATCTTAAACCCGGTACACAAATTCGTCCGTACCAAGAGAAGAGTTTGAGTAAAATGTTCGGAAACGGACGAGCCAAGAGTGGGCTTATCGTTTTACCTTGTGGTGCTGGCAAGACCCTGGTGGGTATAACAGCAGCCTGCACCATCAAGAAGGGCGTCATTGTTCTTTGCACAAGTTCCATGTCTGTTGTGCAGTGGCGAAATGAATTTTTAAAGTGGTCAAACATCAACCCTGACGACATTGTCGCCTTCACGTCGGATTCTAAGAACAATGTGTTTACGGGAAGCACTGGTATCATTGTTACGACTTACTCCATGGTAACGCAGTCCAGAGCTAGATCTTATGATGCCGAAAAGATGATGAGGTTTCTCACGGGCCGGGAATGGGGATTGATGTTGTTGGATGAAGTGCACGTTGTGCCAGCCAATATCTTCCGAAAGGTCACTTCTTCCATCAAAACCCACTCGAAGCTGGGACTCACGGCCACTCTTCTCAGAGAAGACGACAAGATTTCTGATCTGAACTTTTTGATTGGGCCCAAGCTCTTCGAAGCTAATTGGATGGAGTTGTCGAAGCAGGGGCACATTGCCAGAGTTCAGTGTGCAGAGGTATGGTGCCCTATGCCGACCGAGTTCTATGATCAGTATCTGCGAGCCCCATCTCGGAAGAAGAATCTTCTGTACATCATGAACCCTCGCAAGTTTCAGGCGTGCCAATATCTCATCAACTACCACGAATCTCGCGGAGACAAGATCATTGTATTTTCCGACAATGTGTATGCACTCAAAGCGTATGCACTCAAACTGGGCAAGGCGTTCATCTACGGTAATACAGGGCAGGCCGAACGTCTACAGGTGCTGGAAAACTTCCAGCATAACCCTCAAGTCAACACGCTGTTCTTGTCAAAGATCGGAGACACCTCCCTGGACTTGCCTGAGGCTACTTGCCTCATTCAAATTTCGTCACACTATGGTTCCCGTCGTCAGGAAGCGCAGAGACTAGGTCGTATTCTACGTGCTAAACGAAGAAACGACGAGGGCTTCAACGCCTTTTTCTATTCGCTGGTATCAAAGGATACACAGGAAATGTACTTCTCGTCAAAACGACAGGCTTTCTTGGTTGACCAAGGCTACGCATTCAAGGTCATTACGCAACTGGCCAACATTGAGAAAACGCCAGGGCTAGCTTTTGCTGATGTGACAGAACGAAGAGAACTTCTTCAGAAGGTGCTTGTTGAGAACGAGAGTATGGAGGATGAGGATCCGACCGATGACCTGTTTCACAGTGGAACAATGGGTCGAACGAAGAAGAGAGGAGCCCGACGAACAGCCGGTACGCTTGGCGAGCTCAGCGGTGGGCAAGACATGGCATACATTGAGCAGAATAAGAAAATGAACCAGACACTAAAGAAGAACAAGAAGGACAGCAACTCCTTCTTTCAAAAAATTGGGCGAGAAAATGTGAGGCGAGCGCAAGCAAAATAATAATAGACATGGAAATTGGGGTGGGGGTTTCTCTGGAATGGATGGGTCTCGGCGATTCAGACCGACCAGCATCTCTCGGCAACAACGGCACAGGCTAGGAGTGCTTGTTATTCAGTTGCGAGATGCGGGCATATAGTACAGGGAAGATTCGGCGTTCTTTGGGAAACGGCAATCAGCGAAGCCGAAGTTTGGTTATACACTCTGCATAGTACTTGGACTGCAAACAGCTTATATCAATTTGAAGAGAATTATTGAAGCTGCGCTTCTTGGGGTTCGGTTAGGTGGGCTCCTTTTCCGGCGAGCTGCTGCAAGGCGATGTCGGGGTGGTGGGTGTCATTACCGGAGAGGGTAAGAAAGGAGAAGAACGAATGAGGGAAAGCTGATGGACTGGCATCATCACGCCACGAGGGGTGTCGTAGATGTTGCGCCTCGCACACCACCTCGGCAGGTGAACTGGCATTTTCCATTGATTCGATCTTGGCATCTCTGAAGTCATCAGCGGATCAATCGGCTTGGTGGAATTATCAAAGCGGTCATTTGTGTTTCCCGAGCGGAGTTTGAAACGACAAACCATCCCGGTTGTCCAGCCATGTACGTACAGTTGAGCGGTTATAGTGTCAAGCAACCCTTGGTCGGGCTTGGCGAACTTCTAGGGCTGAAGAGTTTGGGAGTGGGAGCTGACAAGTGGGAGGGTGCAGTGGTAACCCACCCTTGAACCCCACGGTTGGGGTCTGGAGTACCAATGAATGTTACGTCGTGTTTTGGTAGTTCTTATTTAATTTACTTGGGGGGTTGGGGTTCAGCCAGAAGGCGTCAATACTATCTCACCTAACGAGCTATTGCTGTTACATGACTATACGAGATGGCAACCCCTTTGGTCTACGCTGTGCTTTGCCTGTCAAGCCAATTCAGCGGCCGAGGTGGGCCGAGGTGGGTGAGTGATGAAACACGGATTCATGAATTGGAATCTTCCGGGAAGCAGAATTCGGGGGGCTCGGGATCGAAGTTGTCCATTTGGATCGCGTGGAAGAGTAGGGCGAGCAATGCAGTCCGGGTCTAGATCTCTACGGCGCATAGATAGGTTTCACATGGGAAAGCCAGATATGGCAAAGGTGGTTTACATCTGTACTACCGAATAAGACGGAGAGGGCGCATGCCGCGCTCTCCAAGATCAGCCCGCAGCAAGCAATTCCAAGGACCGTAAATAGTCACTGAGACAATGTGATTGGATAGGGAATACGCTCGAGCCATGTTGGCTGTGCGGTAGGGAGCACATCACAACGGGCTTGGATAGACTACAACTGGGGTGGGTGTCATTATGATGAAGTGGTGCATGGTAAATGACGGGATGATGATAAGTGCGCCGCGTAGCAGTTGGGAAGGCTGGTACCAATATTTAACCCGCGACTATCCGAGCATGGGGAAGGAGGGTAGAAGGATAGAAGGGTGAAAGGGGAGGATAGGAGGCGGGATAGGAGGCGGAGCATGGTCTGTACGCAGTCCCTACATCCGTCCACACGGGAGAAAATGTACCGCAGGAGTGAACAATTTACAATCACCCCAAACGAGCCGTTTCCATTGTGCAAAGACGGTGAACAAGCATCAGGAGTGAGGAGAGGGGGAGAGAGAGCTTCTGCTACTGCACCGGCCCGTCAAGGACCAGCAACTTGGCTAGAATTGGAATAATTCCTTCAAGGCATCCCTGGACAAAAGCTTCTTTGCCAAGATGAGCTTATTGTGTTCCCCGATCCCCGATCCCCGTGCGAAAAAGTGCGGGCGCGTGTTATTATGGCAACGTCACGATGCAATCAAGCACTGCCGCTGCCCTTGGTCTGATATCACGTTACGCGCCGGCCGTCTTGAGGTCTTACCCTTATCTTTCAGACCAGGGTATTCCAGAAGGGCATTCCGTTCTGAGGATCCTATGACAAGAAATAATTCAGTCATTTCCTGGGCGGCCATTGGTCGAGTAGCAACGTGATTGATGAACGGGAGAGCTCGGGAAGGAGGCCTAGCCAGTGGGGCCGCTGGCGTTGCGGGCCTTTGACCTGCCTGACTTCGACATGATTCACGCTGTGAATAGACCATCACTCCCGGGGATGTAATTTTTTTTCTTACCCTGAGACGATTTTTAGCGGGCGTCGGGGAGTGGGCGGGCGTGGTGGACATGGGTGGATCTGGTAAATCAACTTGTGGTGGTGTGGAGCGGAGCGGAGCGGACACCAACAGTTGAGATGCCGAGTGACAGGATAAGGAAGGAAAGAAAAAAAAACCACCGATAAATTAGCTGGGTTGTTATGCCATGTGCAAGCAAGACCATTGCCGTTTTTGGCACCGCCCGCCGCTTAAGAGATGCAACAACTCTGTGCGTCATCCATGTTGATGAAAGCGGGCAAAGACAAGGAACCGGAATTGGAACTCCAACAAAAATGATAAGATGATCGATACACCCTTCCATATACCCTTCCTTTTTGGGTGTTTCACCGCCATAAGCATCACCCCCCTCCTAGAAGGAAAGACATGGTTGTCTCCTTCTCTTGGCCCATATCAAAACGGTTTATTGACCGAGGTGAATCAGAGACACCCGACTTACTCACCTGGCTGTCAGACAGAGCAAGCCTCGAACTGGCCCAGGGCGCTAGGATAATAGTTGCCTCAACGATCCCAGGCACAATCCGACCGCTGGGTACGCTACGATGCCGGGGAACTCAGCCGCGCTGGTCGAAACGCCAACAAGCTTTTTGGAGGCTGACGACTGACTGGGAGGGAACCTGCTGTATCCTCTCCTATGATCCGTGCTTTGTGCCATTTTCTCTTTTTAGCCTCTTTGGCTGACCCTGTTCATCTCTTTTCCCCTTCTCTCTCTAATCCCAACTAGTCACCCTTTGCTCCCGATTCCTTTTGGCCCTGGTCTCCTGTCTGTCTATCTCTCTCTGTCGCTGCCCGTGTGACGCCACTACTGCCGGGTGGGGGTTTTTCTTTCTTTCTTTTTCTTTCTTCCCTTTTTTCTTTCTTTTTTCCCCGTCTTCCTCTGCCTGCCTGGTAAAACCCCCTGTCCAAGTCTTTTCTCGCTTCTGCAGCCGCATGCTGCGTAGTTTGGGTCTTGAGCTTGGACCTAGCCTTTGCTTTCGCGATTGCTCGCTGATAGCTGGCCCTCGTGTCTCGATCGCTCGTCCAGAGCAACTCTTGGCTGCAGGCCGGGATCTCACTTGGTGTCTGTGATAGCCCAAGCCGTCCCTAGCCTTGGCTCAAAAAGAAGGCAAACAACAAAATTGTGCTATTTATTATTATACTATACCGCCTTTTGTTTTCTTGGCCTATTCACTCCCCGTCCTACCTAACCCCCTTTCTAGCCCTCAGCTCTGGGCTCTGTTTTGTCTCGTGTGTCCAGCCCCATCATTTTCGTCTCCATTATATCATCCATCTCCTTCCGCCCGGACCTTTGACGGATTCCATCTGCCTTTTGCCTCCAAAGTTCGCCTCACCTCACAGCCTGTTTACTCTATCACTCCACACCTTGTTTGAACCACCAGCCTAACGTCTCCCTTTCACAACCTCGCGTTGCCAATATACCTAATACATCTCTCCACCGCGCCTCTTATCGCCTATCAACCACTGTTTTGTCTTATAACCAACCCATTCACCCCGGGCCGCGCCAATCTCAGCCGGCATATATTTGTGCTGCTCTATTCCGGCCTGGGCCCTCTCCATACCTGGTTAGTCCAATTTGGATCCAGAATAAACTCATTACAGCCACCACACACCCCATTCACCCCATTGAAGAAACTCGGGGCGCCCGCCACTCGCCGCACCACGGCACTGTCACCTGTTACGACTCCTCCAACCCTTTCCTTCCGCCCAAGGTGCGCGCGTTCCTACGGAGCTATCGACCCTAAAAACGTGTGGCAAACGCCTTTTTTTCTTCTTTCTTTTTTAACCTTTAATTTTTTTTTTAATACCGTGTACTGCCACTACTACCTCGCAACCTTGGCACTGCCTCCACCATGACTCTCCGAATTTAATTGCCCGTCCCAGCCCTTGAACCTTTTTGCCCTTTTATTTCTTCTCCCTCTTCTTCCCCCATCCTTCACCTCAAGCCTCGGTTCTCGGTTCAATTTTTTTTTTCCACACCCCGTCGCGCGTCATGTTGGACGGGGCGCGCGCCTTTTGCTGGGCGCAGCTCAAGGCCATCAAGCCGGCGTTCGTGTCCAAGACGCCGCACTTCAACTTCATTTCTGTTCACTGTGAGTCCCCCCATCCCAGTTGACATTATGCGCTGCGCCAATGCCCCTACTGCTACGAACCACTGTTTACTCCCTTTCCAGCAGCACAGTAGCTGCAGCTTTTCCCCCACCACACTCACGTGGTGAGCCCCTCCTCGGCTTGCAAGACCACTGACTCAAAGATATGCAGACACAATAATCATTGGCGCGACGATTTTGGCATCGATCATCATCTACGCTTCCTCGACCTCCACCGTCCCGTATATCGATGCTCTTCTGTTTGCCAGCGGCGCCAACACACAGGCCGGCCTCAATCCCGATGATCTCAACAAGATCACCACCTTTCAGCAGGTGGTCATCTACCTATTTACCATGCTCTCCAACCCAATCACGCTGCACAGCTCCGTGGTTTTCCTGCGACTGTACTGGTTCGAAAAGAGGTTTCAGAGAGTAGTCAAAGATGCAAGACAGCGTCGCGGCACCTTGTCTAAGTCTATGTCACGGGCACGCAACGAAGATCGCAATGCCGAGGAGGGCGTCAATGGCCGCAGCATCACCGTGATTCCCGCCCGCGGCCGGCCTCCCCGAATCACCAATGATGGGATCCTACTCGACGGCAACGAAATCAGCCACTCGCAGGCAATTGTGGATGATGAAGACGGCTACACGCCTGCCAAGGCGGAAATGCACACCAGTTCCGAGAGCGACACCGCCACTGTGTCAAACGGCCGGTCCAATAGCATGGACCTAGGCCCTCTGGATATGCCCGAACAGGCACAGGATGACCGCCACATTGACCAGGGTGCACATGGACAGAACCTGCCGGTCGGATTGCCCACGCCAACCGCCATTACCTTTGCCGATACTGTCAAGAGGAGCGATGGCATCGACGATGATCTCACCAAGTTCCCGCAAAGAGTACCTAATTCCGAACACATTGCCATTCTCGAGCGCCAGCGCAACCAGGACAGCGCAACCGAGATTCTGCGCATCCCCAACCCCCGTGATGCCGAGAATGGAATGGGCCCTCGGCCCCTTGAGGATGGCGAGGCAGGCGAGGACGACGATAACATGGCCAGGACACGATCCAACAATGAGAGACAAAATGTGCAGAGCCCCCATGAGCGCCGGCCAACCATTGTTATTGCCGAACCCGAACGACCTGCCAAGGACGACGTAGTTAATGATGCCAAAGCCATTGGTGATGCGTCGGCCCATGTCAGGTTGCGAAAGCCCCGGACATTTAGTCGCGGTCAAAGGACGGTTCTAGAAGACAATGAGAGTGGGAGAACAGTGAGCGCGTTTCGCGCTCGAACGGTCGACACCATTAGGACGGCACTGACACGCGAATCGCCCAATGATGCACCCTATCTTAGTTACACTCCGACCATGGGCCGAAACTCAAACTTCTTGCATCTCACCACTGAGCAGCGCGAGGAATTGGGCGGTATTGAGTACCGCTCTCTCAGAACACTGGCCGTAATTTTGATCTGCTATTTCTGGGGCTTTCATTTCATTTCGGCAACTTGCCTTTGCGCATTCATCAGACACAATGAACACTACGGTGCTATTGTGGATCAAGCATCCGTCGGTCGGCTTTGGTGGGGCATCTTCACGTCCAATTCGGTCTTCATGGACTTGGGCTTCACCTTGACCCCCGATAGCATGAACTCGTTTAACACCTCTGAATATATTATGATGACAACGTGGTTTTTCATCATTATTGGAAACACAGGGTTCCCGGTCATGCTCCGCTTCATCATCTGGGCTCTGTCTAAGTTGGCACCAAGAGGGTCTGGGCTTTGGGAAGAACTTCGGTTCCTCCTTGACCATCCCCGTCGATGCTTCACCTTGTTGTTTCCTTCAAGCGCCAACTGGTGGTTATTCTGGATTCTCGTGGGCCTAAACATTATTGACCTGCTTTTCTTCATGGTTCTCGATGTGAGTTGTTCCGAGCCCGTATCACCCCTTCCCAAGCCAATTTGCTAATTGTCTCCAGCTGCACTCAAGTGCTGTCTCAGACTTGCCTGTTCATACACGAATTGCCAACGGTCTATTCCAGGCAGCCGCCACCCGAACTGCAGGATTCTCTTGCTTTAGCATGTCGGCCCTTCATCCCGCTATGCCCGTCCTCTACATGATCATGATGTACATTTCCATTTTCCCCATTGCCATCTCTATCCGACGAACCAATGTCTACGAAGAGAAGTCTTTGGGTTTTTACCATGACAAGAGCGACCTTGGCCCTGACGGCAACATGGAAGCCAGCGCCCTCTCCTACGTCAGCACCCATTTACGCCGTCAGCTCTCCTTCGATCTATGGTACGTGTTTGTGGGCTTCTTCTTTCTTGCTATCAGCGAAGGAAACAAGCTCAAGGCGGGCAAATTTGACCTCTTTGCTGTTTTGTTCGAAGTTGTCAGTGCATACGGCACTGTAGGTCTCAGTATGGGTGGCACGGGCTACAACGCGGCTCTCTGTTCGCAATTCACCGTCGTTGGAAAACTCATAATCGTTGCCATGCAGATTCGAGGTCGCCATCGCGGTCTCCCATACGGACTAGACCGAGCCGTGCTGCTTCCTAGTGAATCACGATTTGAGAAGGAGGCCGAAATCGACCAACCAATTCTCGTCCAATCTCGGACAGTAGCGTCGACATCTGGCACTGACTATGCGGCCAACGGTAGCATTTCTGGTCGTCGCCGCAGTATAAGCCGCGGCCATGAGCGAGAAAGAACCAATAGCCACATCATAACGCAGTTCTTGTACCCTGGTCCAGTCATTCGCAACGACGCAATTCATGGACACAAGAGAACTGCATCAGGAACCTCGCAAGACTTTCCACGAGCTTTCTCCGAGCCCGTTGGTAGCGAGGAAAAAGACGAGCTCGGCCCACTACGCCCTATTGATTCCCATGGCGTCCGCCCTCGCAAGGCGGAAACCCCACCAATGCCCTAGAAGGAGCTCTGGGTGGACATTTTTCACCCTACATATAATCGGGACTAAGCGGTGAAAACCTAGGAGACATTTCTCCCTCATTTGTCGCCTTCCGCATTGCCGCTGTCATCAAATAATGACAATCAGGAGTTGGTTAGTTTTTAGGCCAATCATTTGGTTGCGCCAAGGAGTACAAATCGTCCGTTGCAAAAGGACGCATCCATTTAGATGGATTGGATAAGCGGGAGTTGGATATGGATGGGTACAATCATCGAGTTTGAGCGTTTCACGGGTTCCTTGGAAACTTTCTTCTTTCTTTCGAGATCACAGGCTCGGCGGCGTCGAAAAGGAATCACAGATCTTTGGGTAGGCTTGTTATGTTTCTTCAGCATGATGTTACATACATGCATGGCTTTGGCGGAGGGATTCTCTCAATATTTTTCAAGTTAGATTTTAGAAACACAACGTAAATATGAAAGGCCGCCACCGGCCAAAACCCAACGCCATATCCTTGTCCCACACTTTCTCCGTTTTAAGTCGTCCTTGTATTTCAGTCGAAATATGGCCCAATCAGTCTTAATGTCGAGTTGTGGTTATATCCTAAAAATGCAATATCTAGAATCAAAACCGACCCAATGAAAACGCCCCGCCCTTTGTGAACTACACGATTCTCCATGTTCAGTCAGATGCTTTGGTGGAACATGCAACCCATATTTTTCTATCAATCCAACAAGTCTTTAGTGAAATAGCAACATTTCTATTTCGTTTCAAAGGCACCAATATCTTTTAGCGCACCGGCTAAGCGACGATAGTCACGTAACAAGTCGAGCACCTCTCCGAGCCTGAGTTCCCCAGGTGTCTGAATCTCCATAAATCGCTTGTTGGGAGGTGCAAGCTTAGGGATCTCCTTGGGGGGCAGAGCAGGTGCAATATCAGGGAAAGCCTACAAAAAGAAAGTCAATTCAATTGTCTTCATAGTTCGAGTATGAGGATCAACCTACCGTTCCGAGATCACCCCCATCGGCAGACTTCGTTTCCTTAACTGCCGGAGCTGAGGGCGCCGCGGTTGCCGCTCGTCCAAAGCCGCGGATCATGCCAATACCCGGCAAGCGGTTCATAGGGTTAAATGTGTTGCCCAAGTTACGCATCTGCTCAAGCACGGCTGGGCTTTGGCTGGGTTGTTGGGTCTGAGCTGCACCGCGGGACTCCTCCGTTGCGAAAAGAACTTTCTTGTTGGAACTCGCGCTTCGCCCACTGCGGTTGCTATCGGTGCTGTGGTCACGACGACCGCCAATAAGATTGAGAACACGGTCCTCGCGCTGGCCAGGATGCTTTTGTGGCTCTGTGTCGTCAGGGAGTAGAAGATTGGCCCTTTCAGCGTCCTCTTCTTCCAAGGGCGGCGTGCTAACAAGCTTTCGGGCATCGTCAAGTGTCCTAGGAACCACGATTGATTCCCGAGGGCCATCCTGCTGTTCCCGTAGTTTACCTACCAAGAATTTGTAACTATCTCCCAAGCTGTTAGAAATAGTCTTGAGGCCCTGGTCGGCTGTATTGAAGACTGCATCGCTTGCAGCTCCAAAAGCTTGTGCCGGTGTGTTAACAAGATCGCTTAGTCGTCGGTTACGTAAAGTAGTTGTCGCTTTGAGCCCTCCTGGAGAAGAGGCGGGCTTTGTCGCGGCTGCATTGTCCGTTGACATCTCTGGAGCACTCTGGGTTGGTGGAGCCGTCCCTTGTTGGTAGGCGGGCGGGAACGTCTCTGCGGTCGGGCTTGCGCTCTTGGCCGGACCAGAAGGTTGCTCGTCTGCGCGCAGAGTTGCCAGATCAACAGTCTCGAGAAAGCTAATGGCAGCCTCCAAGTTGGTCAGGCAGTAAGCCGCTTCCCCGGTGAGCTTGGGTTCCCATCGGAAATTCTGGATGAAGTGCATGTCGCTGATAACGTGCAGGTTCTCCGGTGGTAGAGTGATGAGGGTGTAGATGAGCATCGGCATAATCTCATCCGCAGAAGCTGAGGGGTGAAAATGGGCCAAGGTATCGACAATGCTTCGGTGAGCAGCCTTGAGGTGGTTGAGCTTACCAAGCGGGTATCTCTTTTGGGTCATCATGGCGAGATCCCTCCTGGCCTGCCCGAGCTTGTTTTTAATCTCATCCAACTTGGCCGCAGTCGCCTCGGCAGACTGGTTCGCGTCATCGCCGAGATCAACACCCAAATCAGGAGGGCCGATTCCAACAAGAGACAGCGCCGCCGTCTTGGAGCGAAGCTTGTCGTCCTGCGCCTCATCTTGGGTAGTTCGGTGTCGGTAGATACGCTCATAGATGCCCTCGCATAGTCTACGTTCGACAGCTTCCTCGATCAAGCCCCTCTTTGCTTCGAGGGCCTTCCTAGCGCGCTTCCTGTTGGCAAGTTCGTCGGCAGTAATCATTTGCTGCTGGGGTTCCGCTTTTTTTTCCATGATACTCAAGGAGCTGGCCTTGGATCGCAAGCGGCTAGCGGCTGAGGAGATTGAGGAGGCGGAGGGTGAAGGGGAAACATCTCGGCTCGCCCTTGTTGCAAGTGCGTTGATGTGAGTATTGATGTTCGAGGATGCACTTGCATAAAACTCTTGAAAAAGCTGTGAGAGTCTCTCAATATTCGGCGGGGTGGGGTGGACCTTGGCAGATAGCGAATCTACGAAGCTATACACGATTAGAAGCCGGCTTCAATAAGACTATAGTCACAGTAACTGGTTACCTGTCGGTCAGGGTGATGAGCTCAATGGGCAATATGTCGAGCTCAATGGAGGCTCGAGTGACCTCGAAAGCATCTTCAGGATCCGAATTCTCTGCGGTATCAAAGGCATCGGGGGAATCGGTGGCATGGGGACCTAAGATATAGGAGCTCTCGGTCGTAGAGGGGTTCGCAATAGTATGGGCTCGTTTAGGCACCTGCAGGCGGTCACTGTCTTCGGGAGTGGCGGCCTGCACATTCTGAAGCGGGGAGTCGGAAACCATGCGAGGGGCAGCAGAGGGACGAGCTGGTGAGCTCCTGGCGGGGCTTGGGGGAGCCATGAATCTGTGTGCGGTGCTGTAGACAATCATTGTGAGCTTCCGCGATGCTGAGACCTGTGCGAAGAGTGCCGAGAAGGCAGGCGGAGGGAGGTGAGGTGAGATCAGATATGACACATACCGGATGTTTAACAAGGCGGCATCAAGACAATCCCAGGAGCGCGATGGAAGATGATGCAAGAGCCAACGTGACCGCAAACTCAAATTGGAGCCCCGAGAAATGGACGAGACGTGATGTTACCTTTGTGGATCATACGCAGCTGCTCTCTAGCCGGGTCTAGGCAGCTGGAACGAGCATACGTGTACTTGCTTGCTCTCAGTCGGATGTTGCGAAGGTTGAATGAACGAATGCGGATGCATGTCCCCTCACTAAGTCAAGCCCCTAGACTGGGGGGTGCATGATCAAGTCACGCACGATAAGGTAGTTTCCTTGAAATCCTTGTCTGGAAGCGGTTAGTCAGCAACGCCGCTTTTAGCATTGCGTGTCTCCGTCGATAACGACGCAACCAACGGCGTCTCACTTTACTTAGAATTCATGCGTCTTGCGCATAATTCTATGAGACAAATACTACATGCTGCCTGTGCTCTTCTTTTCGTTTCGTTTATTCATGTTGCGCGTCAAAAAATATAGATCGTCTCGAGTATCGGACACAGAGCTGGTTGCTCAAGAAAAACCCCAATTCTACTAGCACAAGACGCCGCTCTAACCCAGAACTAATATGTCGCCGGAATTGCATCCTTCTCTTCGCCCATGCCAAGCAGCGGGTTCGCCGTCAATATGGGCTTTCACAGCAATCCTGCCTCTGGCTGTCATTTTTCCATGCCCCTAACAGCATAAGTAGTGTTTGGGAAGCCAACACGGGCCCAGTGGCTCGTCAGGGGTCCAATGGACGCGATTTCAACCGCTTTTTCCTCGCCTCACCCGCTTGTCCGGCAACTTACAAGGTGACCTGCATCTTTCAACATGCCCGAGATCGTCACATCTAAAAAATCGATGCAAATGGATAGTAAGGGATATTTCTGCATTGGACATGCTCAAATTCCATGGATAAGTGGGGTATACAATACATAGTTTAAACGAGCACCCCGCCCAACAGTTATTTGTAGAGTTTATGCGGGCCTAAGAAATCATTCCTCATGCACGTTGAAGGAACTTTCCTTGGAATTTCTAGAAAGCTCACGCTTGCCGAGAATTATCGGGCATCTCCGTGTTATATCTAGAATAATAGCAGAGTATGCAGGTAACCGAATAAATACGTAGCACACAGCAACAAATTCTCTTCAGAATCTTGAGATAGGAAATGCATTAACAGATTCAGTTTATGGATAAATAGGTCGGCTATGCTCTTGCATTGTCCAGTTGTTTAGATTTTTTTGGTGCTCACCTCGTCATTCATGAGCCTCCCTGTTGATGTATAATCTTGTGTCATGCTTTATGCAAGTCTTGTGCAGAGGTGGTTTGAAAGGCTTATATTGAGCCGGTCCCAGCAGTTCGGGTGCAATTGCACAAGTCTAATATTGGACTTGGCGTCATGTAGCGAGCGACAAGAGTACCTACATTGGTCAGCACAAAATATGGTGGTCATCCGTGGACCAAGTCATCTCTGCAACGGCTTCAATGAAGATATTCCCAATCGATCTCATCTCACCCGTCCCCTTTCAACAATCAAACCAAACAAATCTCACTTCCTAACAGTCAACACACCAATCGCCTGCTTACCCCACAAAGGGCATTGACACAGAACCCTACAGAAGATAGTAAGATCGCCATTGATGACCCCAAATTCTCCAACTCGATGTGCCTTGCATGGCAACATCTTTGGAGACCGGCAAATCGCTGGTTACGAGTCGTGCTGAATGCGGCTAACAGACCGTATGTGTGCCGTTTTATCCTCGGTAAATCCTGGCGCGACACTACCAATAGACAGCGAGACTTGTCAGTGTTTTTGGACTGGCGGGATGCAGGGGTAGCTCCGTCCGTGGAGATTTCCCTCATCTGCAGGTAGATTCATGGTCAATGACTTGGAATAAGTCAAGTTTGGAAAACCATAATGCACTCTACGGGGACGGCTTCGACTCCGGTACCTGAGCTCCAAGGAATACCTAAAATAATTCAGTTGCTGACCATTTTTGGTGCCGGCACCACAACCCAACCTTTCCCCACAGCGGTAACTAACCTGGTTACCCCGCGCAGAGCCCACACGAGCGGATCCCTGAGATTGACGAAGATGCCCCATAACGAATGAGCATCAGGGCTTAATCCAAATAGTGCAGTGCACTACAGCCCGGCGGCGGAAGTTCTAGAGAGCCGGCCCGCATTGGCCACGGGTGTTGTGACCTGTCATCAAGCACACCGAGGTTTTCCTTTTCTGGAATATTGTGTCTTCAACAAAACCCCCCATCGCAGCCACCAAGAGATCCTCCCGCCCGTTGCTGACTCCTACCCATGAAAATGGACGAGAATAGTCCTTTGTCTCCCGTCCCTGTCTCCCATTCCTGTCTCTCTCCTATTGTAAGACATTAGCCATGGTTCCGGTCCCATCGCACCGGGCTCCCATATTGTGACCACCAATCCAAAGTCCGGCAGAGTAATGGACCAAGTTTGCCAGTCCCAAAAGGCCCCCATGCGCTATGCGGGGTCCCCACAAAGCGCCCCAGCAGCTACCAACCACGGCCTCCAGGCACGCACAGTCCAGTCCAGTCTTCCCGCCTCCGTGACATGGGCTGGCATCCCAAAACGTCACTGGCGCCTCTCCGCTGCCTCTCCGCTGCCCGTCGATCGGTCGCGGTAACGTCGAAGCCGAAGTTGGAGAGGGGGCAGAATTTGGAGAACCGAGCTGGCGCTGAGCAGCTGGTGCTTTAGCCGGGCAACCGAGACGGTGGATATGAATTGCTGCTTTCCAACGTCATTCTCCCTTCAACTGTCTCGTCACATCACACACAACTTGCTCCGTCCACCTTGCCCAACGCGCTTCGTCCGCAGCCTAGCCTCTTCTCCCTTCTCCTGCTTCCTCCTCTCTGCCGTGCTATCCTTTTCCTCAAGACACCAAGTCCGGGCTTCTCCAGAGACGTAGATAAGGTCAGAGCGCGAAGTCATCTCGTAGTCGCAAAATGTCCAGCCCGCCCTCGCGAATCCGCTCCATCCTCAACCACCTGCGCCCTCACCCCCAGGCTCCCCCAAACTTTCACACCCTCTCGCCAACCTTCTTCCTCGAGCGCGCCGCCTCCATTGAGCCCAATGCCGAGGCCATCACCCACATCACGGCCAACGGCGCAACTCTCCGTCGCAGCTACGCCGAATTTGCCGACCGCGCCCGTGGCCTCGCCTACTATCTGCTGAAGCACGGTTTCCGCCGCGTAGGCATTCTGGCCCCCAACACGCCCGCCTTTCTCGAATCGATATACGGTATCGTAGCCGCCGGCGCAGTCATCGTCCCCGTCAACTACCGCCTAAAGCAAGACGACATTGACTACATCTTTGATCATGCCGAGGTGGACGTCATCATTGTTGATCATGAATTTGTCGGCTTGCTCGACCAATTCTGCGCTAACCATGGCAATATTCCCTTCATTGTGGATCTTGTAAGCGTATCTCGGCATGATAATACAGCAGCACCACGCTAACTAAGCCCTCTCAGGATACGGACGCTACGGAGGGCCAACTGAGCGGCCCGTTTGACGAAGCCATCTTGGAAGGCTTGAACCATGACCATGAGACGGGTAGGCATGGGTGGGCCGGTCTCCATTCACAGGCGAGAAGCGAGGATGATATGCTGGCCATTCCTTTTACTTCGGGCACAACATCTCGACCAAAGGGCGTGATTTACACCCACCGTGGCGCCTACCTAGCTGCCATGGCCAATATTATTGAGTCCGGGCTCAATAATGGCCGTTGCAAGTATCTATGGACTCTCCCCATGTGAGTGGTTCTGCGTGGCTATGAAGGTGCAGCCATTGACTAAAGATAGGTTCCATGCCATAGGATGGACATTCCCCTGGTCCATCGTTGCCGTGCGCGGAGTCAATGTCTGTCTGAGGAAAATTGACTACCCGCTTATCTGGAAACTTCTGAAGCAAGAGGGCATCACCCACTTCAATGCTGCCCCGACTGTGAACACACTTCTGGTGGCTGCCAAGCAGGCTGAGAGATTGCCAACGGAGGTACGGGTGACTGTTGCAGCCAGTCCCCCCAGTGGCCATCTCTTTGAGCAAATGGTAAAACGGCTCCCTCCACTTTTCAACGGTTGAGCTAACAGTAATCAAGACTAAACTCAACCTTATCCCAGTCCATGTATACGGAATGACTGGTATGTGAAACCGCGCCGGACTTTATACATCTCATACTGATCTGCTCACCAGAAACATACGGTCCCATCACCAAATGCTACACGCTACCTGAGTGGGATAATCTTCCTCCACAGCAGAAATATGCCAAAATGGCTCGCCAAGGTCATGGTTTCATCACCAGTCTACCCATCCGAATTATCAAGCCCGATCAGCCCAACGGCCTTCTTGTCGACGTTGCCAAGGACGGAAAGGAAATTGGCGAGATCGTCTTCCTCGGAAACATTTGCGCTAAGGGCTACTACAAGGATCCAGAAGCCACGCGACAGCTGTTTGCTGGCGGTGTCCTCCACTCCGGTGACCTCGCTGTCTGGCACCCAGACGGCAGCGCCCAGATTTTGGACCGCTCGAAAGACATCATCATCTCCGGAGGTGAAAACATCTCCTCCGTCGCCCTTGAGAGCATGCTTGTCCAGCACCCTGACATCCTCGAGGCCGGCGTCGTGGCCGTGCCCGACTCGCATTGGGGAGAGCGACCCAAGGCATATGTAACGGTCAAGGAGGGCAAAATTGTAACGGGCGGTGCAGTTATTACATGGGCAAAGGAGCAGAGCGATATTAGCAGGTTTATGGTTCCTCGAGAGGTCGAGATTGTTGACGAGTTGCCCAAGACGAGCACGGGCAAGATTCGAAAGAACGTTTTGAGGGATTGGGCCAAGCATGGAAGGAGTAAAGAGTAGAAGATAGTGGATAAAGAGAGTCTTTCAAAGACCAATGGCCCAGTCTTGTACATAAGCATTTGAGCAACCTCTGGAGAGGCACAGTGTAGATGAAGGCGCTTGGATATCGGATACGAAATGGACCCCAGGGTATCAATTTTCATAAGCCATCATTAGCCCATTAATCATGAGCATTCGCGGGAAATCTTGCCCCTTTCACGCCTTCATCCAGTGCATCCAACTTGGCCATGTCAGCTCTCTCCAACATGAAATCGAATACGTCGGAATTCTCGCAGATACGCTCTCGGTTACCGCTTTTGGGAAGTGGCACCCATCCCTTTTGAAGCGCATAGCGCACAAGGATTTGAGCAGGCGATTTACTGTATTTTGTTGCCACTTCTCTCAGGGTAGCATCTTCCAAACACGTCCCCGTCGCAAGTGGGCTGTATGCCTGGATCACGATGCCATGTGAATGGCAGTATGAGACCAGATTGCGCTGCTGACACCATGGATGGAGCTTTTTTAAAGGTTAACAAAAAATTCACACACACACACACACACACACATATATATATATATATGTCTGTGCACAGAGGCAATATTTTGGAAGAAGACTTGCCTCAATTTGGTTTACGCTTGGTGGCCAACGAGCTGCGTAGTCACGCATTTCCTCAAGATGACTGATGTGAAAGTTACTCACGCCGATATTCCTAGCTTTGCCTTCAGAATGTAGCCTCTCCATTGCAGCCCAGAGCTTCATTCGATGTTCACGAGATGGCCCGGGCACATGGATGAGCAAGAGGTCGACGTAGCTCTCATCATCATCACCCGCGATCCGAGCAACACTCTCCCTCACGCTATGGTAGATTGCATCCTTGTCGTCTATTTCGACAGCGCAACCATCACTGGCCACCGTTCTGTTACGGCGAGGCCTGGGACTTCCGAATTTCGTGGTCAGGAATACGTGGTGGCGGTCAAGACCAGACCGCAACACAGCTTCGCGGACAAGGTGGCTATTAAGATACAGATCTGCAGAGTCAATGTGACGGTAGCCCGTGGCCAATGCGCTGAGGCAAGAATTTACGCAAGAATCGCCGCGAAGCTTGTAGACGCCGAACCCGAGAATTGGAATTGAATGGGCCGTGCTGGAAAGTGGCATACGGTCGTCAATCGAGAGTGGTTGCTGTGATGAAGTAGGCATATCGCCAACTCCATCATGCTCAGTCGACATTGGAGCAAGAATGGGAATGCACACGGGTCATCAGAATACAAACGACGCTATGGCGAGATGATCCACCATCATTAAATAAATGGCATTTTCTGACCGAGTGACCCAACCAAGGCCAGTCAGTGGTGGTCGTGAGTCGTGAGCAACTTAGGGTGGTGTTGTGTGCATTGAGGAGGTCCAGGGTTGGTAGAATGGACAAGGTTGCTGTCAGAAAAACAAGGCGTTAAGAGCAGGCATGCAGCAGCTAACTAGCATGTGGAGCCGGGAGCTGGTGCCTAACCAACGGGGGTCCCGGGCCTGGGCAGGGCTACCAAGAAACTCGATGGATGCCGCTAGAAGATGCGATGGAAGTTTACCAGCAGTACATGATGTCTTTTTGGTTTGGGTTTGTTTTGCTTGGTTCCATTTCATGCACTGGCAGCAATGCGCTTACGCGTGGATGCTAGCTCCCCTCGTACCAATGGGATATCTTTATTTATATATATATATATATATATTTTTTTTTTAATATTTTTTATTCATTTTTATAGCGGAGTTGAGGGTTTTTGGGAGCTGTCGGTAGTATGCGCAACCTGGATCCAACGTGATAAGGTGGTAATCGCAGGAGGTTGAAGTTCCAGAAGCTCCCACCAATCCGTCGACTTCGGTGGAAACTCAGTGTCGTCACCAGTGCACTGACAGCCCACCAGCCCACCAAAAGCCCACTTCAGTCACTGCAACCAAGAAGCGTCATCCTGCTTGGGTGTTTGTGTGTCTACTACCCTCGCCCTTTATGTAGCTTTTCTCCTCCGAAACTTTTCTTCCTCTTCTTCTTCCTCCTCTTCTTCTTGTCCTTCCTGCCCACCGAGTACATATCACCCATCCCTCGTCAAATCGCATTCTTTTTCTGTATTCACTGAGCCGATTCAAGCCACCACAACAAGCTAGCTACCTACCACCCACCATGGCTTCACTTCGCCCATTGAGAGGTGGCTGTCAGTGTGGCCGAAACAAGTACATCATCGCCATTCCTCAGGAGAGCAGCGCCCGAGTCCAAGTTCTCTTCAATACCGAATCGGTGCACCGTAAGTGTTTTTAGCCTCGCGGCATCCAAAAGAGGTGTACGCTGCAATGGTTTCAGTTCAATGGTTAAACAGAATGAACTTGAGGCGCTGACCCGCTCACCCACCCTCCAGAGATTCCCCTTGCAACCCCGCTGGCCGCTTACATTCGAGTCCCGCTCGACTGGTACCACAGCACCACCCTCGCATTCTTCTCTGACGAGACTCACGCCCTCATCCGGCGTGTCTACACCCATCCGAGCCAGCAGCACTCCAAGCGGCACTTTTGCGGTTACTGCGGTACCCCATTGTCCTACTGGTCCGAGGAGCCGCCTACCGAGGCTGAGTATATCAACCTCACCCTGGGTAGTCTGCTGAGGGAGGACCTGCGGGATCTCGAGGACATGGGGCTGATCCCCGAGGAAGGGGAGGAGAATTACAAAGAAGAGGCCGGCCAATCGTCAGGCGGTGATGTAGTTGAGAGGAGCACCGCTCTAAGGCAATCTTATGGTGTTCCGTGGTTTGATGGCATGGTAGAAGGTACAAGACTGGGCCGAATGCGCCGCAGCCAAGGCATCCAGCGAACACAGGATGGCAAAGTAAAAGTTGAATGGGAAATTATCGAATATTCCGGTGACGGAGCTGCGGGCAGTGGCGATGATGTAGACATGGAGTCCACAGGTCACGGTAAGCGAAAATTGAAGGACAGGGACGACGTCGATGAAAACGCTTAATCAGACAAGCAAGAAACCATGGGCATGATGAGTAAGTGTCTCAAGAATAAGTTGGCTCAGTCTCTTTTTTCTTTCCTCTGCCCTTTTCTTCTTCTTCTTCTTTTGTTTTGTTTTTGGAGTACTTCTATGAGGACATGATGGCAGCATTTTAAAGGAAACTGCCGTGTAGAAGGAGTGGGGAATGAATGAGCGTTCAATGCTTGTTGTATTTTGAAAGTTAGGTTGGGAGATGTTCAGTTACCAAGCAGCGATATCAGGTTGCGTTGAATCTACAGAGACAAATACGCCGCCAATTTTAGGACAATGCACTAATGCCTCCTTGAGTTGATTCCAATAGAATCACACTTCATGTTGCTTGGAACAGAAGGGTGGTTTGCAGAGAAGAGGCAGCGATGGAGTGATGAAAAGAAAATGATAAATTAAAAATAAAACAGAAACATCATTCATGTCTCAACAAATAGAAGAAGAATAGCGAAAGAGGCAGGGGTAGTTGATTTAGGACAATTGAGGTGTTGGATGGCGTTTCGGGCCTCTCAGCCAGCTTAACGATTGCTCGGGAAGAGCGGGGCCTCTTGCTCGGGCCGCCAACCTCCAAAGCGTTCTAGAGTGGGGATTGGTTATACGGACAAACGCCAAACTATCTGTGTAAGATGATAGGTTTTTGGTGTGCCATGCTTGGCAAATAGTCCCAGGAAGGTACTCAAGCCCGCCGTTGTCGTTAGAAAAGGGCGAGGTCCGAAAATTACACGTCTGAATTACCGCCTGCCCAGTATGGGCTTCTACATGTGCCAATCTCGTTGTCCAGCATCGTTGATGTCCTAAGATCAGGCTTGAGCAATGAGCCGAAGTTCTGGCGAGGGCGGGTGCCGTGGCGTCGGAGAGGCGGGCCGAAAGATGGTGGCCGCCCCAAAGTTCTGGGTATGGGCTGACGGTAGTAGCCCTCGGAGCCGAGGGTGAGGTGAGAAGGACACCTTGTACAAGGATGCAATGTTGTTGGCAATGTCAGTTTCGGTCCATCAGGCTCAGAAGACAGAATCGGAGAGGGGGAAGAGCTGAAGGAAAAGAAGACAACCAAGGGCGCTGACAGACAAGCCAAAAAGAGAGGAGGGACAAGGTAAATAGAGAACAAGACCTGAAGTTGGCGCCGGCGGGAACTAATCCGCTGGCAGGAAGAGGCAAGGTACAGACAGGGCGGGGGAGGTGTCTTTCCCCCACTTACACGGCGGCCACTTGGCCATGCGCCTCAATGTCAATGCTTTCCAGCCCCAAGTCCCGCTTCCCTCGCATCCGGCAACCCGCGCTTCGCATGTCGGATCCCTGAGCAGATGATCCCCCATCGGTCATGACGGTCCGATGGACATTCACTTTTGCATGCGGCCAAGCCTCTTCAAAACAACACCAGCTCAGGTTATCATGGATGGCCCCCATCAGCCAGTTGCAAGGGCAAGCGCCTCTACCCTGCAAGGTTCCCCGAGGCATATAAGATCGCCTCTAGGCCCGCATCTCCGCCGAGTGCTCCTTTCCTATTGCCATTCCACCCTTCTCGTCTTTTCCATTTCTGACGTCTATTCCTCTCTCTCTCCCTCCCCTTGTTTAAATACATTGTCTTGTCCCCTTGGGCCCAGCACCTCGCCTCGACCACCTGTGACCAAGACTTACAAGCACCAAGTCAACAAGTGCCACCACCACCATGCTCTCTCTTCCCAGCGACTTCAAGTGGGGGTTCGCCACTGCCTCGTGAGTTGCTAGCCCTTTGGTCTGGCGAAACTGCAGTTAACACGTCTCAATAGTTACCAGATCGAGGGTGCCATTGACAAGGACGGCCGCGGCCCTTCCATCTGGGACACCTTCTGCACCATCCCCGGCAAGATTGCCGATGGCAGTTCTGGTGTCACTGCCTGCGACTCATACAACCGCACGGATGAGGATATTGCGCTGCTGAAGTCTCTCGGCACCAAGGCCTATCGCTTTTCTCTCTCCTGGTCTCGCATCATCCCCAAGGGTGGCCGTGAGGATCCCGTCAACGAAGCCGGCCTTGCCCATTACCGGAAGTTTGTAGACGATCTCCTCGAGGCCGGAATCACTCCATTCATCACTCTCCTCCACTGGGACGTTCCTGATGAGCTGGACAAGCGCTATGGCGGTCTTCTTAACCGCACCCAGTTCCCCCTCGACTTTGAGCATTACGCCCGTGTGGTTTTTGAGGGAGTTCCACGCTGCAAGAACTGGATCACCTTCAACGAGCCCTGGTGCTCTTCCATCCTAGGCTACAACACTGGCTCCTTTGCCCCTGGCCGGACCTCAGACCGCACCAAGTCGCCAGAAGGTGATTCCGCCCGCGAGCCCTGGATTGTCGGCCACAACCTCATTGTTGCTCATGGACGTGCTGTCAAGGCTTACCGTGATGATTTCAAGGCCGCCAATGGAGGCGAAATCGGCATCGTCTTAAACGGCGACGCAACTTACCCCTGGGACCCCAAGGACCCCAAGGATGTTGAGGCTGCCAACAGAAAGATTGAGTTTGCTATTTCCTGGTTCGCAGACCCCATTTACTTTGGTGACTACCCTGCCTCGATGCGAGCCCAACTCAAGGACCGCCTGCCCACCTTCACGCCCGAAGAGAGGGCGTTGGTTGAAGGTTCCAACGACTTTTACGGAATGAACCACTACACGGCCAACTATGTCCGCCATCTTGACGGAGAGCCCCCAGAGGATGACTACCTTGGAAACCTCGAGCTTAGCTTCGTTAACAAGCGTGGAGACTGCATCGGCCCTGAAACTCAATCGACGTGGTTGCGACCTAACCCAACCGGCTTCCGGGACCTGCTTGTCTGGCTATCCCGCCGCTACGGATTCCCCAGGATGTACGTGACTGAGAGCGGAACCAGCATCAAGGGAGAGAACGACATGCCCAGGGAGCAGATTCTCGAGGATGATTTCCGCCTTCAATACTACGACGACTACGTCAAGGCCATGGCCCAGGCCTCTGCCTATGATGGCGTCGATGTCCACGGTTACTTTGCCTGGTCTCTCCTTGACAACTTTGAATGGGCCGAGGGCTACGAGACTCGCTTCGGTGTCACCTATGTTGACTATGAAAATGGCCAGAAGCGGTACCCCAAGAAGAGCGCTAAGCACCTCGCTCCTCTCTTTGAGAGTTTGATAAAGAAGGAATAACGTTGCCACAAGAGAGAGATGGCAGCTGTTTAGTCATATTAGTCATTGGAAGAATCCACAATAGGTATAATCCATGTCCACAGTTTTGGGATAAGTAGCAATTTGTTTAAGACTCGGATTTTGTCATATAGCAATGGGTTGGTCTTTCAATGTTTCTAGTGTATATGCTTGACATTACTATTGATATTTGTTGCCTTGTTATCTGAGCGCTACCTACACTGCGCCAAGTCTCCCGGTCGTTTATGTGCCAGCTTATCATGCGACACGGCTGTCTGTCATCTGCGTCTCCTTTTCTCCATTTTCATTTGGCGGCCTCGATGGTCCATTTTCCCCTTCTATTACTTCACCTTGCCCCGTATCCTCTTCTGTGTCATCCTCCTGCCTCTTTTCCCCCCTTCTCATGTACCACTTGAAGAAGTACACCAGTATCTGCGCCATAAACACCTGCTCTATCGTGTATAAGAGCACAGGAATCTGGATGTAGGCACGTGTCAAGTCATCCGCCCGTGCCCACATGGCGCTCGCCAGCGGAATGCCCAGGCTAGTCGTCTTTGCGGCACCACAGAAACATACCGCAATCGTCTGTTCTTTAGACATGCGATACGGAAGCAGAGCGCGTGGGAGATGCCGTCCCAGACGGGATGATGACACCCTGTCAACAAAGCACTGCGGCGGTCGAGCGGTATAGAAACAAATGAGGGTGAAGACAAAGTACAGCGCAATGTTCATGAAGACGTCGAAGAGGATGTTGCTTGTCGACAGCTTGAACAGCGCACCCGTTCCAAAGGCTCCCGAGAAAGTCGTCCACACGAGCAAGGCCAGGCAGATAGTCGACACTTTGGCGAGCTTCAATGTGGCAAGGACCTTGAGCGTCTCGTCCTCCCAACGCCAACGCACAGCCTGCCCGACGGCGATGGGGAGCACGACGCTCAGGCCGAGCTGCTTGGCAACGTCGGCGTACATGTAACCGAGGGAGCTGGGACTCGCGGGTCGCCAGCTCTCAAAGGCCTCGCCCTTGGGGAAGAAGCCGTAGATGAGCAGCGGGGACAAGAAGGAGCCCCCGACATTGCCAATCACGACAGAGATGATGGCTGCGGCATCATCCCCGCCGGAGTTTCGCGTCATGACAACATTGGAGGCTATCGTTGTGGGGATGCAGGCTGTTGTTAAAAGACCGATGAGGATTGGGGGCGAAGGTGTTTGAGATTCAAGACAACCTGCCGCGATGGAGATGTGAATGATGGCTAAAACAGTCCCGCCCAAACATCAGTTTCAACGTTGGTTTATATTCCCAAGGATTTGTTTATCCCAGCTTGAGACCATTCCCGGTGCTTGACTCAGCCAACAACGTACCAAGAATAATGGCCGGGATAACGGCGAAACTTATCCCTTGCACGATTATGTGCAGCCGCCAGTTTGTGACATTCTTCTTCAATTTCTGCGGTGAGAGCTGCAGCCCGCTAACGAGAAAGATGAAAGCTACAGCTCCGTAGAGGATACTGTACTCGGAGCGGATGACACCGCCATGTTGAGCAACAGCTATGGGAATCATGTTGTTAGTTTATAGAAACATGGTATCTTTCTGCCCTTGCTCTGTTGTCATTGTTTTTCCCTTCGTTCCTCTTCTTCGTAGCTCTTCGTTTTGGCATACCCTAGAGGGAGAAGAGGGAGAAGATATCCCATGCAAGACGACAAGGGAAGGAAACAAAAGTAAAGCGCGAGAGAAACCGACAAGAAAGGGAACCTAGAATACATACACGGGAAGAAGTACCCCAAGACGCACGCAACGGCAAAGGCAATGATTAGATATTGGGCGAGGACTAGCTTGGCCACCTTTTTCACCCAGAAGACAACCGTTGGCGGCTGTAACGTTTCCGGACTCTCCTGGCTGGCCATGGCTGCGAGGACGTCATAATGGACACTCCAGAACGGAGGGAGAGACGAGAAGAGGTCAGAGGAGGAAAAGGGAAAGAGGAAGAAGAAAAAAAAAAGGTGAGCCGAGTAGCATCGGTACAATGGCCGATCGGAGCGATGCCGGGACCGACGTCCCACGTTGGGAGAAGCGTCATTCGGGCAACGGTTTACTGCAGCCGGGTTATTGCCGCCCCCCATGCATCACGTCAACTCGAGCAGGTCTTTTGCAGTCCGCCAAGCTCTAGCGGTGGGTGGAGGAAGATAAGGCCGCCTTTCCCCCACAGATCGCATTCAGACAGGAGCGAAAGCAGCATAGTGTGTGTGAGAAAAACAATTCTGATTTGTGTTAAGACTAGTAGTAATAGGCATTATTTCCCTCTCGCCCCCGGCAAATCCAACGCCGCCTTCTTTTCTAATCGCATACACCCAGCAAATACCCAAAAACTTCAGCCAGCCTTCGACAAAAGGAAGACGTGGACACGCTCATACAAGACAGAGAACCGAAAAACGCCATGCCATGATTGGTGGTATCAATAATGAAAGCAAACGAGGTGTCTCGAACAGTAGAACCCAAGATGGCGACCGGGATACGAGAGTACCTAGTAAGGAGAGGCTTCTTTGGCGAGGCCGTCTCGTTGGTTATCGTCAGAAATTTTGAAAACAGCATAGTATGGCATCTGGCCACCCATGCAAAACCACGCAGTTCATTCATCACAGAGTGAGGACGGGCGGATGTGGATCCAAGGGCAGTACTGTCCTTGAATCACCTGCATGGGAGCTTGGTGCAGGAGCAATCTCCGGATCAGGGATTTGAATGTCCAGCTGAAGGCTTCTGTCAGTAATCATTCCTAAGATATCAGGGGGGCCAGCTGTCCTTACAGTCATGTATCCTGTTCTGCGAAGTGGTACGATTTTAGGTGCTGTCATTCCATCCTCAGACCCAACCGTCTTCTCCATCTCTTGATTCCACTTTTCAATCCACTTCTCCAAGTTGTTCAGCTTCAACTTGATGCCAGTGAGACCAACGTCATCCCAGAGCCACCCCGTCAATAGCCCGAGCACGTTGTCGACAACGTTTCGCCACGCATAGGGGTTGAAGGCAGGGATCAGCTCATTGTTGAGCTTTTCGATTACACGACGGAACTCGGGCTCTGACAGGCCTGCCGGATCAAGAATCTCAGGGTACAAGTTGGAAAATGTCGGTGCCAAATCTCCCTCTAGCAGCCAGTCCCTCCGAACCCGGATGATGCGAGTGCCAGCATATTCAGGGGAATCCACAGGCACGTGAGGATTCATATGAGGGTAGCATGGGTGTTGAGGACCCCATTCTCCAGCTGCGTCAGGTTCGATTTCTTCGCCCATAATAGAAGAATCCGTTGACGACATGGCAGACCCAATACCGTCCCCAGCAGACACATTTGAGAATCTAGGCTCCATCACAGCCGGCCCCTGCTCCAAGTCTGGAGAGAAGGTCTCAACCGGGGGATCTTGAGCCGTCATTATGGCCTTTCCTTTGCCCTTGTCAAGCTTGATTGGAACCTCGTGAAATTCAGTCTCCTCTTCTCTGCTGGGTGGCCCAAACTCTGACTGAGTCGGCGAACCAAGAGCGTTGCGGGCTCGCTCTAGGTCGTAAGAGGGCCGAACGGAACTTGGCAGGCTCACACGATTATCGCTGCTTCCTTGGCGTTCAACCTGCAAACTGGCACGAGTCGAGCCGGAATGTCGAGTCTGGCGTTGCTCGGGAAGTGTAAGAAGTGGATAGTTGCCGGCACCAGCTTTTGTAGGATCAGTTGTGAGATTTGAATCGCCTAGAGTAGGATGCTGGAGAGGGACGGAGGGAGGAGGGGGAGTTGAAGTTCGTCGCTTGCGAGCTGTGTACGGGCGAGGTGTCGAGTTGGTGGGATTCCAGAGTCGTGCGGCAGAGAGTCGACGGACGCGACGTAAAGCCGGGCCAGCAGCACGAGGTCTAAATGGCGATGTAGTAAAGGTGGACAGTTCGTGGGGTCGTCCAAATGACTGGTTCAGTGCTACGGGCTCGGGACGACGATGCACAGTCGCATTCACGTCTAGGGAGGCCGGTGTGGTTGAGGGGGGCACTCGAGATGATGCAGAATCCGTGGGAAACACGCTGTCGGCACGGCCGTCGGGACGACCGTGCTGTAGGTGTATGGCTGTTTTCTTGATCTCACGTGAAAGTGAGCGAGGTGCCTCGATGACAAGGGAGGGTTGCGGGAGAGGAGACGCGGTTGTCGTCGGTGCGGCGCAGAATGTCGATTTATGAATGGAATGCGACGAATATGACGATCGGTTGCGCGTCGAGAGTCGGGAATGGTCGACAGAGAATCGGAGTAAATTACGGCAGGATCAGAGATTGCGGTGCACGAAGCAGAGAAGGAGGAGTCGTTGGCGTTGGCTGCTGGGCAGCGAAGGCAAATTTTGGTGTCGTCCCTGAGGCGCAAAGGAAATGGCAAGGAGTCGAAGCCAAAGTTACACGACGAGTCGACCAGTTGCAAGTGGTTGAATTGGCCCGACCAATGGCAGGGCAAAATTTTGCTGGCGTCGTTGACTGGGGGGGTGACCCGAACGGGTTTAGCGGGCGAGGGGCTGCTGCTGGATGCCGACGCCCTGAAGGCCAGCATTCTCAACTGCCAAAGGGACGCTGGAGAGCGCTGCGACACTGCTGGAAGAGTCGCCCGTCCGATATTGGTACAGGCTCCTCTGGCAGCGTCTTCGAAAGTCTTACTTACAACTCAAAGATGAATGCAGGCATTCATGGATGATAAGCGAGGGGAACCGGTGAGAGCTCAGGCCCGCTGGGTGGCGTCTGTTGAGGGCGACGAGGGCTTCGGGCTCTTGGGTGGCCCTACTATCGTTTCTTTTTTTTCCCTTTGGCTGGATGGCCACTTAGAGCCAGATTCGGCGTGACTGGATTTCGATCGCCGACTGGCTGGCACTCTGCCGCTCACTCGCGCGGCTTCAGACGGGGATTGGAGGAATGGCGTTAGTCGACGGAAGACAACCCCGGATTAGTCGATATTCCCAGAGGAAAAAAAATCGTATCCGAGAATGAGAGATGATTAGATGGAAGAGCAAAGGAATGGTGGGACGTTTTCGTGGACCCTTCCAGAAAAGAAAGGGAGAGAAAAGCCGACAAGACAAGACAAGGCAAGGCGAAACGAGGCCGAGGCAAGGCGAGCGGATGGGGCCGACGACGTGCACAAGGCGTTTCAATATATTTGCACCAGTCGACGTCTCACCCAGATGGAACTTGTTCATGCGCAGGCACACCCAAAACAAACAAAAAATTTATTTGTCTTGCTCGGGGGCTGTCTCCTTTTGACTGGGAGCAGAATTGGTGCCCGTTCCCCGTCTATCCGAACTCTGAGGAATCGTCAACGGGGCCGACAAGCCACACCCTTGGTTTACCATGCGACGGGTTCGCCTGGGGGCCATAACTCGTCCTATTTGACTCCATTCTCTGGGAATATCCAGGCCGGCCCCTTTGCGCTCTCATTTCACGATGCCCTCCGCGCGCGGGCGCTGACCTGGATTCCCATCCCCGACAAGCTTGTCCTCTGGAAATTTCGCCATACAATACGAGCGGTGAGGGCCTCGATATACCGGGATCCCTGTCCGTGCACTGACCTGCATAATGGATAATATGAGGCACGGATAATAATACGTAGTTTGGACGGCTCGCCTGCCACGGTCGATAGTTAGAGGTGCCATCCATGCAGAACGACGGCAACTCCCTGCTCCGGGCTCCTGTATCATCCATCCAGGAGGAACATCAGACGAACACCCTAAAATAGCTTCACATTAATATATCATAGATGGGTCTAGATATGGTCCAGATAGGGGGCCGTCAAGCATATTCCACGGGGCCGGGTCCCAGGGTCCCCGGAATGCAGGGAATTAAAATGTGCACAGGACACGGGTCACGCTTTTCGGATGGTTAATTGAAAAATTTGACAAGTTGACAGCCTCGTCGGCGTGGCGATCAGCCAGGATTGCGATCCAACCGGGAGCCAGTGCAAGGGGCGCACGATCAGACTTCAAAGCTGCAGCTCAAATCTCGATGGACAATTGCAGCCGAAATCTTCTCCTATTCTCCACCTACCTAGTTTAGCAAACCCATCCAATCAAGCTTGACGTCATGCAAAGCTAGAATATTTTATGTACATTCAGCTGCCGCTAAGGCCAAGGCCAAGGCTTTGAATTCCTTCGATCCCGAACCCGCCGTCACCCCGTGGAGTCGGGAATATCAAGGTTCCCGCCCCCCCCTAACCCACCCACCCTATACCCAAGTCAAGTGTGACTGGCGAGGCTGGGAATACTACAAGTTTATACATAGCCTTTGCCACCAAGCCTCATGATGGATGCCGGTAGATACAGCAGGCAATATTTGCATTTCATAGCTGATGCTTCGGAAAGGCCCTTGCCCCTGTCATAATCGCATTCCCTGGCGATGGTTACTGACCATGAACGGAGGTTTCTCATTGTCACATCGAGGTTTTTCCTATTTTCATATATGTCGTGACAAGTGACAAGCAGGCCACGCAACGTGGGTTGATCAAACACGGGATCCCGCCATGCATTACAAACAGGAATAGGCCAATACCGAAGTCTCTGGCGGGCCATGCTTGGTATGTTTAGCATCACGTCGCAAACTTGGCATTGCGTCCCAAAGGGATGTTGCGCCGTAACACATAGAGAAGCAGTCGGGGAGCTCGTATCGAGCAATTCGTCTTGCATCAACATAATGATTAACAAAACACCATCACCACCACAATGAGAAGAAACCGTACATGTGCCTCCTACTATTCGCAACAATGCGTTGTGTCCATCTCTACTCTCGCATGCAAGTGAGACCGGTAGTCGAGCGGGCCGTGACGTCGACGGTAGCACTGCCAATCACCATCACGCTCCCAAGCGGCTACCCCTCAGCTTCACATTCCACCTGCTTTTGCCTCCCGGATTCACCTTTCCCTTCTCGTCGCGTGACCCCAGGGCCGTGCCGCTGCTCTACATTCAACCGCGCCCTTCTCCCACCCTACCCTCTAAAGCACTCTGCCGCGCGACGTTGATCATATCGTCACGGTACCCTGGCATCATGGATGACAACCCGACCCCGGGCGCTGCCCGGCACAGACCCGCTGCGACGGCCGTCAGCTCCGGCGTCAGCGCCCCGCTACCGGGACCCCTTCGGCGCTCCTTCACAGCGGCGTCTACAATGGATGACGCACGCCGTGCTCGCGTCTCCACGCAGGCATCACACAGTCCCTTTGCTGCCGAGGCCTCGTCATCACCCGGGGAAGCTCCACTTCGCCGTAGCTCCAACTTCTCCGAGTACAGCCTCAGCGAGGCTCGCGACCTGCTGAATCCCAAGCCCACTATCAGCAGCCCCATTGACCAACATGCGGCCACCGACTCGTCATCATTGGCGTCCCTGTCATTGGCGTTTGCTTTATTACCCGCCCTCGCTGGTGCGATTTTCAAAGATGGCAACGCCGTTGTTACGGATGTTATGCTTCTTGGTCTGGCTGGAGTATTTTTGCACTGGTCCGTGACACAGCCATGGTGAGTTGAATGAATACATACTATTCTTGGGATACGGCAAGATAATAATAGATTTGCGTATAGGGCTTGGTATTACTCTGCCCAAGAACTGCGCATCCACAGCAGAGAAAGCATGGATATAGCCATCGAGGACGATAGCGATGTAGATTCTGCCGCCACCGCTCCAGCCCATCACTCTCTCGACAATGTCCCCGAGGACCAAACAACACAGCCTGGGGCCGATGAAAAGGACGAGGAGAATCGGCCAACGACGCAGCAGGAGTCAGCACAAGCGGAGCTCTACATGTACGAGATACTGGCCCTCATGGCATGCTTCATCCTACCGCTGATGGGAGCCTACCTCCTGCATACCATTCGGTCACAACTCAGTAGACCATCCGAAGGTCTTGTTTCCAATTATAACCTCACCATATTCTTGCTTGTTTCAGAACTTCGTGTCTTTTCACACATGATCAAGTTGGTACAGTCTCGGACTCTCCACTTACAGCGGATTGTGCAGGGGGAACCTGTCGACTTTAGGACAACACATAATGCAGAACAGCTGGAGACGGTTCTCACGCGGCTGGAACGTCTCGAATCACGCCTCGCTGCGGAGGAAAAAAACCCCACAACCCAGACGGCAAAGGTTGAGTTAGTCAAGGCGTCACGGGAGAACGCCATCGCACGAGATGTTCGAAATGCCATCCAGCCCGAGCTTGACGCACTCAACAGAGCTGTGCGCCGCTATGAGAAGAAAGCCACTCTGCTACAGTTTCAAACTGAATCACGGTTTGTTAACATAGATGCGAGACTTGACGACGCCATAGCACTTGCCGCGAGCGCCGCAAAGAACAGCGCATCACACAAAAATGTATTCGTATGGGTCATTGAGTCCCTCACCGCCCTGGTCCTCTTACCCTTCAAGACCCTGCTGAAGATCTTACTTCTGCCGCTTAGCACGCTCCTAGCACTTGCCAACAAGAACAAGAAGAATGGATCCTCGTCAAAAATGTCCCGCAGCACCCGCAGCGGAAAGACAGGCATGCAGGCAAGATACAACGGGGACCGTGTCCCGGCCCGAGTTTCAAAAAGATAATCGCCATGTATTTCCCAACTACAGTACTAGATAGTATCCCTGTCGGATCCAAAATGTATTTTTAATGTCAAGGCCAAAAAGAGGCCTCAAGATAGATGCTACGAGGAACATGGCTATGCTGATGGAGGGGGAGATACTTTCGTTATGGACTGAGCTCCCCGGATAATTCATTTCCTTTGTCGACTCTCATATTTTTTGTGCACGTTCCTGAATTCATTATGACGTAGGCAGTTGACAACAAGTAGCCTTGACGTGTGGTTGTTTGGTCTCTGCTATTAAACCATAGCTAGTTTAAGCGCCATCTGCCACTGGGCCCATTTTCTCGGGGCGGGATAGCTGAACGATTTGGACACTTGCCTGAATTATTTCTGTCTCAGTTGACTGACTGTAGCGTCGGCTCTTTTTATTTTTATTTTTATCCCGCCAGCTCAATCAGCCGCACGGCATGTCCGCTAGTGAGAGTCATCGCTGGCCGTCTTGTTTCGGATTGACCACCTAGGCCTAGCTGGACTTATCGTCGGTTTTTTTTGGTCTGTGCAAGGTGGGGGAGGTGGACGTGACTGTGGGCTTGCTAGATCCAGGTCCCAAAAGTGTAATAAAATGCCGTGTACGGAGTATTGATACCAAGTTAACCTCTGGTATGGTGACACACGGAATTGAAGGACTATTACAGTAGTTGTACCGCCCCCAGTAACCCCCCCCCCCCCCCAAGAAAGGATCGATCCCGATCGTACCATCCCTGTTCTGTTAGTGAGGTCATCCGCAGCACGTGGGTTGGAGGATCCCATCCCTCAAGGATTGTTACTTTGAACACGTCTTGGTACTTTGTGTACCGTATTAACTCAATGGATTCGGACTCACCTGTGGGTCTTAGCACCCATGTCACACCAGTGAAATGTGTTCTCCAGAAGTAAAAGTCCGCTAGCAGGTTGGCTGAACGGTCTACGCGGAGATCGATCGCCCATTGGGTGAAGGCAATTGGTCCCCACAGGGATATCGAGACCCACGAGGAAGTCCGAATCCATTGAGTTAATACGGTACTTGCGTGACCGTAAGCCCGAAAGCCTTGGAAATGCAACCCGATGCAAACCTTCACCTCAAGGGCTTCGGGAGATGACGAAGAGATGACGGACGCACCTCTCGCTTCGGAAAGAGTGCTGCCAAGCTGCAGATTTTGCTCGGCGATCTCGGGGTTGCCTTGAAAGACCAATAACTTCTAAGTGAAGCTGAATGGACAAAAGTGACCAGTCGGCACTCCAGATCTAGTTGCTCACTTCGCAGTCCAGCCCGTTTCTGGTGCAGCGCATCATCACCGCGCAGGCCAACGCCAGGCGTGTGTAGCGGGCATATGCGCGAAAGGGACCTACCTATCTGAGCTGAGAAAACGGCAGCGCCAGACCTCATGGCACACTCTATGGATTAATGCGCTGGGGCCAATGGGGCAGGGCTAGCTGACCCGACTGCATAAAATCATGTATGCAGGAGAGGGGGATAATGAGAGGCATTCCAAGGCTTGCCCCACGCGAAAACAACAGGAGAGAGCGGCTCTCGGGACACTCGACCGGGGGGGATACGTGGATTATTCTCATTTGGACCGGGACTAATGATCTTCCCGTGGCGAGATAGGCGAGCGCAAACATGGGAAACAGGGTGTTGGGGTTGGAGATGGGGTTAAGTTCAGACGATCCTGTTCGCAACCGCTCTCAAAGACGCGTCGCCGCCCCAAGAATGTGTGGGTCTGTAATATCAAACGCGTCGGTGAGGCTGTTTCGGCGGCCGAGCAAAAGCGCAAGGCCCGGGAGGCTAAGAATCTCAATCGACAGGTCAGTCGCCTGCGGTACCTCTGCGCTGGAGACAACGCGAACCGTGGAGACAACAAGATCCGGATGCCCCATTTGGGCCGCGAAACAAGACACTGCAGCACCTGCATGCAGGTCTCGGCCTCGATGGGCGTAGTGCCCTCGCGCGGGGCAGCTGTTTAATGAGCTGGCGAAGCCAATGTGGGTGAGCGCTAGACACACTTGAACTCTTGATGGGTGGACGTTGGCCATGGCTGGCTGTGGTTCCTGGTCACTTTATCGCTAGGGCCACTAGTCTCGCATCAGAAGAAAAATTGAGTTGCAAATCCTACCTCTCGGCCCATCATAGCGCCGATTGACATGGACATGGACATGGACATGGGAAGGACTGTATGGTACCATTGGGGGGTGTTGGAGTTGCATCCGGGCGAGGAATCGGCTCGTCCGCGGATGCAGTGACGAGGGGAAATTCCACGCTGAATCGCATGGATATACTCGAAATGGCGAGAGCGGTAGAGACCAGAAAACGGTGAGAGTATTTCATGGCTCAAACATCGAGACCGGAGCACGGAGCAATAGAACGTTCACAATGAGACCGGGGGAGTCGGGCTGATTCTCGAGCGAGGGGCACTCGAATCGGGGCGGCGATTGATTACGGAGTGCATTGTCACGCGTCTGCCAAGCGAGAGTCTGGGTGCGCGATACTACCAATCCAGAGAAGACGCAAACAGTGGACATACAATTGAGGGAATAGGTGGCTGGAAATATAATGCGCCCTGTTCATGTTTGGGTTACAACGGCGCCGCGACCGAGTGTAGATCAGTGGGCGATGGCTGAGGTAGTGGGTTGAGGAGGAGGAAATAAGAAAAGAAACATACAGTAGGAAGGCTAAGAAGGCAAGTGAAAAAAAAAAGGATCGCACACGGTAAGCACTTTTTAGGTGTGAAGGCCTAGGTGGTTAGGTGTGCGATGTATTATTTCCCCCCGGAGAGAAGGCTATATGGATCGGTTGGTTACCAGTTGGTGTGGGTAAGGCAGTTTGAAGAACAACCTCTGCGCATCTATTATGCCCCTCTCCGCCTCCCCTCCCCCCCCAAAAGAGCCCAAAAAGAGGGGCAACCACGCTTCTCTATCCTTCAAATCAGCCAGATATTGGCAGACTCCAAAGCTCAGGTCAGTTCAGACTGTCGTCTGTCGACTGGGATTGTTTGGCCTCGAAACACTGCAAGACAGAGGTTGACGTGAAAAAACAACAACCAACCCAATTCAGCAACATCCACTCCCGGCGCCTGCACGTCCACCCTTTCATTCAGCTTTTCGTCCAGACGGAGTAGCAGATGAGAGAGTGGATGGGGTCGGCCGTGGGTCTCTGGGCGACCTGGTGCTGATTACTGAGGCGGTGCATCAAAGCACGTCGACTGTGGCCCGCACGCATTGAGGCGTTGACCAGGAGCGGGAACGGCTCATCAGTCAGTCAAACTTCGATCGCGGAGCCTAGAAAATGACCTGAAGCACAGACTTTGCGAGCGGAAGCTCGCTGTTGGCCAGTCGTGGGCGCAACCGCCAGCGCCGTGAAAGATATTTTAAAATTAGATACGTATGTACGACGTACCCAGACGGTTGAGTGTTTAAGTTGAGACAGGACTATCAGGGATTGCGAGTCCTACGAATAGAACACTGGAGCCTGTTTGCAGTGAGTGCCAGATGTAGATCAGACGAGATAATGTCGCAACAGGCTGGATATGGCTGGCTCGGCAGATGAGGGCTGGCTGGAATTCTCCTACCTCGCCCTTTTCTTGCACAAGAAACTGACTGGGTGCAGCTCAATACGCCACGCAAGAGTAGTACACCCTGGCATCCTGCACACAAATGGCTGGACACCGGTGAATGGCGGCCGAAGCGGAGGGGATTCCGGGGAAGGTTGGCTGGTGCGTTTGCTTCTGGATGTGAATTGGCCTATCGCTGAAGCCCGTGGCGTTGCAACAAGCATTTGGTGACCGCTTCTACTACCAGTGATATCGCCGGTTACAACCCAGCCCAGCTGGCTACGTGTATCCATTACACCGGTTGGGCACATCACATCTCGCAGTGGCCTTGCAGAGGCCGTGCATCGGCTCACAGCTGGTATGCTGATAGAACCATGTCGAGACCCAGCCCAGCACAAGTGGCTCGCAGGACTAGCAGGGCCCTTCGCTGCTTTTTCCTGCTGGGATCGCCATCAAGATTGTGGGCTGGGCTGCACGCTGACTGGCGATCCCCACTGGCAAAGGTGATGGTGCTCGCACGCCCGTTTAGGTTGTGCCTCCTACTCTGATCAAGAGATGATATCCATTGCGTCTGGCGTGCTGGCTCATAGGGACCTATTCCAAAAGACCCTGCTCGCCGGGTTTGAGAGGAATTCATAAGACAAGGGGGTGCGTTGCATTGCATTGTATGTACATGTGCCCGGCGTTTTACATGCTTGTCAGTTGAGGTCTGACTCTCTGACCATACAATCTTTTTTTTTCTTTTCCTTTTCCTCTCTGGTTATTAGACTGGGTCTCTCCAGCCTTGGTTGAGCCCCTGCCAATTTTCCATCGCATCGGCGGCTCAGCCTACGGCCCCTGTCTGTGTCTGTGCCGGAGCAAAATTAGAAGCATCAGAGTGGTAAGGGGAACCGGCCATCCATTCTCGTAGTTCCCGCCTTGACTGCCTCTCGGGTCACTAGGCCAGAAAAAAAAAAGAAAAATGGAACAATAAAAGCCATTGTACGGAGTAGCGTCGCTAAGTCTTGCCGCCTTCTGGTCACCAAGGCTTCAGCGCGGCCTCCGAGCTTTGGTGCGGCGATCAAGCTAGCTGTGCCCTGTTGGATGAGGTCAGTATCACGATTGGCCAGCGTAGTGGTAGCAGAAATGGGAGCGAAGTACCTGGATGTACTGCTCGACAGGTACATGGCCGCTGCCATTGGGCAGATCCGGGATTAGAGAGGGGTGTGACATCCGCATCGTGGTGTGGGTGGTGGTAGTCTCCCGCCTCTCCCCATTTCCACCTCAGTGCCTTGCTATTCGCCCAAAGCGGAAGAAAAGTACGTACTACTACCGTCCGCTGTGCGGTGGATTTTGAAAAGTGGAGAGGTGGATACGTACCGGCCTTGCCAGGGTGCAGGGGCCAGCGTACCTGGCGGTCCCCGGCCCGTCCGCGTCTAAGTCGTCCTTCCATCCCATCATCACCGCAGGCCATTCATGCTGTCAGATGAGGCATGGTGGGAGATTAGCAGCAGAACCACCAAGACGCCCACGCCATGTGTCGTTGCCACTCATCCGTGGCTTCTGGGACGCCCCCGTCTCCTCCGCGTCCCCAGCATCCCGGCCGGGGTGTGTGCGTTGGGAGCTGGGTGCTTGTCCATCATCCAGCTCAGCGCCAGATCTTCATCAAGCTAAATCAATACCGTGGGTTGCACGCTCGCCCGGCAGACAACACTCACGCCCTTCGAAGCACCCCTCCCACCCCCCCACTCATCCTCTCTCTTATACTTAGTCCTCAGCATCCCGTCTTTGACTCGACGTCTTCGGCTGTGAGCTGAGTTGTGTTGCATTGTTCCACCGAACATATCTTCCCCGTGGTGTGTGAGTGTGCGCGCGTGTTAATTGCTGATCAACCTGCTTGCAACAACAGACGAGGCTGCAACTATATCCTACCCCCTGCTCTACCGGTCTCGTCGTTTTTGCCGCTTCCACCCCACCATTGATCGGGCTGATCATATTGTCTCACATTCTGCCGCCATTTGTGGCAAGAGAAGACAGGGCAATTTAGTCTTGCTTCTTTCACTGGGTCCCTTTCTCTATCTTAGCCACGCTCGCCGGCTCCTTCTTTCTCTCCATCCCCTCTCCTCCTGTCGTGGTGTTTGAACTCGACGATGCTCCCTAGGCCCGCGCAAATCGTCGCGAGGAGCATTTAATACCACCAACACTACTACATTACGACCCAATTCCTCAACATTCTCGAATAACGACGAACAATGCTTCCAAGATGGAACCAATTATGGGCGCTGCTCAGTCTATTCTTGGTCATCCAGCTCGCCACCGCCGACAGCTTCAGGATAATTGTTCGACAAGATGAGGCCGCCAGTACCGCTGTAGAATCAGGATCCGACACGAAGACTACCGAGAGTGAACCTTCCAAGACGACAGGAAGTTCCGAAAAGACGACAGACAAATCTGAAAAGTCTGACGACAAGTCCGCAGCAGCAACAACCACCACCAAGGACAAAGAATCCAAGACGCAGGCTACCGCATCCTCCACTGTCATTGAGAGCGATGGCGCACTGGACAACTCCACTTTTGTGAACGGTATGCTTGGGAATTTAGGTGGCTCATGAGTACTCACTAACACCCCTTTGCAGTCACCATCCCAGCTGGACAGCTTCCACTCCAACCCGAAATCACTCCGGGATGGGGCGTAGCAGGCATCATCATGCTTCTGACAGGTCTCGCTCACACTCTCATTGGTATCAAAAACCAATGGGTTCATACCTTTTTCTCGACGGCCTTCTCTGGGGCGCTGGGTATTGCTGTCTTGATTGTTTACGTCATGAAAGTTCCAGTCAGCAACGCCCTCCAGGGCGGCTATGTTGTCGCTGTGGTCATTTCAGGCTGTGGCTTGGGTGCCGCCTCGCTCTTCTTCAGGGAGCTTCTTGAAGTGTTGGGATGTGCTCTGGGTGGATTTTGCGTGAGCATGTGGCTCATGTGTCTGGTATCCAATGGTCTGCTTGTGGCTGTTGTGTCCAGGGCCATCTTCATCGCTAGCTTCACTCTCGCCGGATTCGCCTTCTACTTCAGCCAATACACACGGGATTGGGCACTGATTCTCATGATCTCCTTCTCTGGCGCTACAGTTACTGTTCTTGGCATTGACTGCTTCAGTCGAGCTGGTCTGAAGGAATTCTGGGCCTGGATATGGCAACTCAACGATGACTTGTTTCCTCTTGGCGCCGATGGGTATCCTGTGACCAAGGGTATCCGAGTAGAGACGGCTGCCATCTTCATCATCTTCATGATCGGTGTCATTTCGCAGATCAAGTTGTGGAAAATTGTAAGGGAGCAGCGAGAAAAACAGGCTCAAGAAATTGCCGAGGGCCAGCGCAATCTCCAAGCAGAGGAGGAAAATGTTGGTCGAAATATCGAAGAGGCGAATGCTCGGGAGCGCCGAGAATGGGAAAGGGTCTATGGTAATGGTGATGCTGCAAGCACCATTATTTCTCATGCTTCAGAGAGCGGCGAAGTGAATGAGAAGAAGCTGAGAACGAGCCATACTGATTCATCGCAACGGCAGTCGGTTGTCGAAGTCATTGAAATGACGGATATGCCGGACTCTGACCAGCAGCCTCGGACTGCTGCTGCTAATCTGATAGGTACTGAGAAAAATCACGATGGTATAGTGACAGTGCGTGTTGCCGCGGATGAAATGCCCTACTCCCCTACTGCTCCCGACGCAATCGAGAAGGCTACCGTTGCCGCTTCCGATGATCAAACCTCGACCTTTGTTGGCGGCGAGGAGGACCGCCGTGTCTCCCGAGCTGTTCGAATGTCGCAGTCTACCGCTCCTGAGGTTGTCCCTCTGCCATTTATCGTTCCTCCGCCTGAGGATGAGGCTTGCTCTGAGGGGGATAGGTCATCTGTGGCTACATTCGCGGACGATGAAGATGGCCAGCCAGGCATCTCTGGTAATCGAAACTCTTTTGCTAAACGTCTCTCTCATCTCTCTCGTGGCTCAGCAGAATTGCTCAGAACCCTCTCCCATCGATCGCGCAGCGCTCAAGATGAGGTCCCACTGGGCGAAAACGGAAGCTTAGAAGACCTGGTCATTCCCACCAACCGACCCCGAGATGATGAGGGCTCAGTCGCTGCAACTATTGACGACGAAAGTATCAGCGCTGGTGACCGGCGTTCCCTCCCCATGTCGGAGTTACCAAAGAGTATTGAGATAACCGCCGAACTGTCAGACCGTGGACTGCTCAACCCTTCTTTTAGCGAGCAAGTCAAGGCACAGGGGGGAGAGGCCAAGAGCCCTACTAGCCTCAGCCCAGCAGATATTCCGGGAGACCGCGGCTCCGAGGGACAGGACAAAGCCAAATCTGCCTCTTCAGCCGCCTCAGCCCGAGTCAGCTTGACCAAAGATCGTCTGCCCAAGCCTATGTCCCGAGTTGCCTTGTCGTACCGAACGAATGAGTGGGCCAAACATCTCAGCAAAGCCGACACCCCTGAACCTGATCAGCTCCAGATTTACGAACCCCAAACTAAGGAGGCTGCCGCTCCTGTTCATGTGGAGGACCTGAAGAAGGCCGCCGACGAAGGAACCCCAGCCCCTGCTCCCATCACTCGTTCGGATTCTCATCACTCGCACATGTCCTACGGTGCTTCGAGACAAAATATCCCAGCTACGCTGGCTATCCTTAATGGCGATGGTCAGAACCGCAGCCCTGGCTCCACGCCAACCAGTGCTAACATGCCTCGACCATCGTCAGTGGCTTTACCGCGCAGGACTTCGGGAGGAACGTTTCATCCTATTGCCGAAGAGGTTAATGAGATTAGAGACAAATCTATGAGCCCTCCTCCCCCGATTTCTGATGCGAATCGATCTTCTACTCCTGGTCTTGTGTCTTACTCAAGTCCCCAAACACTTATTGGCCAGCGCGAGATGTTCCTCCGAAACAAGTCTCAGGGCAATTTGCTTGCTAGCACTTCGGAGATGAACCTTCACCGAACTTCTAGCGATGCAGACTCCTTAAACAATTATCCTATGTATGCTGCCGCGGTTTCCGCGGACGTTGATGATATGCCTCTCAACCAACGCAAGCAGCTTATGCAACAGAATAGTCTGAACCCATCCGCCTCCACGCCGTCTCTTGGTCGCATGATAAATGCCCACGAGACCAATGCGGACGCTTCTTTTGACTCTCATCAACCTCAACGCGTCTCGACTCTTCCGACCCCGGCTGCTCGCCAAGCAGCGCTAGCCAACTTCCGACAGGCCGTAGCTCAAGACCTTCGATCTGGAACTCCTGTTGTTAATTCCGGTCGTGAGACACCTTTTGCTCCTCTGTCTATGCTTGGAGGGAGAGAGGCCGAGGTGCAGCGAAACATTGAGATGGGACGTAACATCCTCATGGGTCAAAAGGAGGCCGAGGCCCAGCGACGTGAAAAAGAGCATCGTCAAAAGGAGTGGGCCGATCGTGCCTTTGATGAGCGAATGAGGACCGGCGATCTTCTTGATGCTCACAGAGAGGCCTTGCGAAAAATGCAAAGACACGCCAAGGACCGGTAAATAAAGTCCTATATAACGCCACTCGAAAAAGAGTGAGACACGGGCGGAATATTTCCTACTTTACTTCATTTCTGACAATCGTTCACATCACCACGTCTATGATACCAGGGGTTTGAGATTTAGATATTTGCACAAGCGGGCTCGGTATGGATTTAAAAAGCAGACGAATAATTGAAGTCTACTTTGATATAAAGGTATATATAAAGAATGTGAGCGCCCTGTAAGGCGCATCACCGGCGTTCAACGGATGCAATGTTTGGTGGGAGCAATTCTAATACTGCAGGGCTCCTGGCTTGGGTTGATCCCTTGTTTAGCTATAATGGGTTGACTGAGATGGCTAGTTACGAGTGGTCGACGAGAATGATATATCTGCGTCAAATAAAGAAAAATTGTTGATAATCAAATTGGTGCTGGAATGCTAAAAGGCAAATGACTTTAAATTATTATCTAAATTAAGAAAAGATTTCAAGTCCAACGCTTTTCGCTTGCCGAATGAAAATGAGAAAGAAAGATAATGGGAATGCTTGCTTTTAATCGCGTGATGATGCAATGAAGAAGATGATTAAAACCAAGAGTGTAACTGGTGGCAAGCCCAGGACCAAGCCCTCTGGTATGGCTATGAAGTGTTCCAACCGCACTGTTGCTTCTAGCGCTGATGGGTTTTGCGAGTAAGCTCCGTTTCAACCGAAACCCCGCGAGGAGGAGAGGACAAATCTGAGCAACGGACATTTGGATTTGCGGCACGGTTGGTGTGACCTTTTTCGCTGGACCAAACTCGGGTCTGGATGCCAGACTGGTCGTACATGTGATCCCAATGAGGCTGCTGGGCGATGGAGAGTGACTCAAGAGGAGTGGATAAATTAAGGCTCGGGTTGTTGGGATGCCCCTTCGATAGGAAGGAACCTAAGATGTTGAACGGGCTGGGGACGTTTATTTGGGTGCGAAAGAGAAATGGGTTGCGTTGCGGAAGTCGCACAGAGGTGGTGATGTTGGAATCGTGCGAGGCCTGGGAGTATACGGGTTGGGGTGGTGCTACCCCAGTCGGAGAGTATCCTTGCTCAACATCGACGGAAGATTTGGTGGCACTGGAAGACCGAATAGGAGCGTGTTCGGGGGGGTCATCGGGTGAAGAAGTTATAGTACGCCTATTCGATAAGATGGACCGAATCTTCTTAGTGGTACTACAGAAGTCAGCGCCATGTATCGAATTATAGTGTACCGGGAAGACAAGGACTTACGAGTTGGTAGAAGCTGTAGCCCTGGAACTTAGGGCGCTGCTACCATACGCATCTCGATCTGGGTCATACTCCTCATGGAGGCCAGGGAAGACACGACCAAGGCCAATGGCGAGACAACCACGGCGATAGTCGTTGATGGCATTTTTGGTCATTCCAAAGAAGACAAAGATGGGTATGGCAGATAGAATAGGACTATAGCAGTTGTTGAGTAGGATCCAGTCCTGCTGATTGGAGGGAATATATATGATGCTGTCCCATGGATAGGGGAGGTCGTGATTATGTATTTGGTCGTAGTCAAACGGCATCAGTGGGCTGGCGTGTTGTACATTCAGTACAGCTAGGAAGATGATGATGGGGAGGAAAGGAATGATGATGGAGATGACCATCAAGTAAAGACGGCGCTTGGTCCGTTGGGCCCTCATATTGGCTAGTCGGTTGCTGGATAGGACCGAACGAGTGGTTTTGGCCACCTCTCGGAATCGTACAAAAACAAGGACTACAGCTCGATTAGCTCGTTACCCAAGACCTAGGGGAAGGCGGGTAGCAGGGTTGCTTACTTGCGTAGCCGGCCGTCAAGATTGCGATGAAGACGGGGGCGGCAATGAAGAAGACTAGGTACGGCCATGATGGCCAAGCCAACCATACACACCCGATCAAGGTGCCAACGGCATATCGCTGGGAAGTCAGCGGCCAGATCCAAGCGACCTGGATGAGTGGCAAGGGAAATATGATGAGGGCTTGAATAATGTTCCGCTGGCGTTTCTCTCGCACCGTCAGGGGGTTGGCTCGGAGCAGGTTGACTTGCTGGGACAGGTTTCGCATCATCGCCAGCAGACATGTGACGTAGAGAGAGATGGAGATATTGTGCAGATATGGGTTGAGGTCGCAAAGTCCACCGCCAAGCCACCAGGAGTCAGTGTCATCGTTGCGCCAGATCAGAGCACAGATGACTGTCTTGGAGTTGACTACTATGAGGTTGGCAATGAAGACGACAGCAGCAAACTCGCCACTGCGGTAGAGGTGCTTCATAGGAACCAAGCAGAGAATAATGGCAAGGATGCCAAATACCACTCTCGAGATGAGATTCGAAGTTAGGGAGGGCGTCGTGATGCCATTTGGCCCCTCGAGCTTGACAATGAGCGAATCGTCGCCCCGATCGAATAAAGAGAGTGCGGTAGCCATGGCAGGCATCGTCCCCAAGGTGTAAACGTGTACTAAAAGAGAGAAAAGAAGAGAAAACCTGCACGCCAGGACAGGGAGAGCTTGTGATACCGGATGTGGCAAACTTTGGGGCATCGCCAACAACAGGAGAGTAGAGAGGAAGCTGCCGTCTCGGTGCGATAGTTGATCCAAGCTGAGGATGCAATGACCTCAGGGGCACTCTGGTTGAGTTTTATATGCCTCTCAAAAAGGGGATCGAAGGTTGATAGCCCCGAGAGTAGCATGATGTGAGAGAACCAGCCAGGGGCGGCATCTTGGATTGCGTGCTGTCTGAATTGATTGGTGCTGAATGGTGAACCCTGTCGTCAATAGCGGACGACTTACATGACAGCTCAACTGTGAAGCGAACGAAAGGTTATGAATTAGCGGATTTGAAGGTGAGAACGAGACGAATTAGTCAAACAAAAAAAGCAATAGGCGCGCCAAAATCCAATTATGGCGTTGGAGTTAGGAAATGCGCGTGTTTTAGGCTGGTGGGAGTTTGGTGCCGTCTATTGAGGACTGATTTATTCAGAGTTGAGGCGTCTATTGAGACCTCAAAAGAGCAGCCGCGGTGGGGGTATTGCATGGTTAGAGGTGGGAAACGTTGGACCCAACTGGGAGGATCGGACTAAAACGGCAAGGAAAAGTCGACGGAGCTGGCTGGATCTGGAATGTGACCTTTTCTTGAATTTATGCTCGCTCTATTTTGTTTTCTTGGTAATATGGCAGACATGCAAATTTTTTCTTTCTTTTTTTTTTCTTTTTGGATTGAGATTCAATGGGCTTATTGAGTTGAGCTATCATTGTCCATGCCGAAGAAAGCATTATGTATAGAAAGAGAGGGAAAAACATCTACACGTTTAGACAGCTTCTTATTCAGGACATACTGGTATTTATATACGCGATGAAGATGTATTCTTGGGGCGAGCACCTCCTCAGGTAGAACGCGGCGAGTGTTTTAGGATTAGCAGTCCAATAGCGTGTGCCTCGCTGAATAGGCTGAGACTAGGCTGAGTGGAATGACCCTGTAGGAGTCAGGCATAACGGGATGGCGGCGCCGCATGACACAGAGTGGGAATGCTGTAGAATGGAGGGAAATGGCATTGCAACAAGTCTCAATACGGCATGGTTTAGTAACTGCCTTTGCCCAACTTACCCCAGGATCGTGCACTCGCCCATAGAATGCGGCTCGGTGCACAGTGCTGTGGCCAATGGGGCATGTGTATGACCCTCCAATCTCCTGCCAGTCATGCCGGGTACCTGTAGACTATGGATAAAGTGGGTGGGTGTGGTGTGGTGGTGGGTGGATAGGTAGGTAGGTGAGTACCTAGGTAGGTAGGTGGGTGGGTGGTCTGGGGCATATGCGCGAACACGAGTCTGAGCGTGCGCCCAACAGCTCAATTTATCTACTTATCCCTCTTCTACCCACCTTCGCGCACAAACATCACTGCTACACAACACCGTCAAAAAACAACAACCATCACCATAGCAAGCGTCAATCCAAACACACACATCAAAATGTCTTCCTCTGCCCTCTTCCGCCGCGCCGCCGTCGCCCCCGCCGCGGCTGCCCGCGCCTTCAGCACTTCGTCCCCTCGCTCCCTCGCCCGCATCTCCATCATCGGCCACCTCGCTGACACGCCCGAGATTCACAACACCACCACCGGCCGCGAGCTGGTCCGCTACGCTGTTGCAAGCAACCACGGATCCCGCGAGAACCGCAAGACTAGCTGGTTCAAGGTTACCAGCTTTGCCGAGGGACCTGCCCGCGACTTTCTCATGAACCTCCCCAAAGGGCAAGTTTTGTGGTTTTTCTATTTTCCATTTCCTCTTCTCCCCCGCCGCCTGGAATCCGGCTAGGAACGCGCCATGCTAACAATTGCTATAGAACCCAGGTCTTTGTCGAGGGCGAATGCTCCACCAGCTCCTACACCGACCCCAACGGCATCCAGCGCACCGGTCTCAGCATTATTCAGCGTATGCTTCCCCTCAACTCCCTCTGAGCCGAATGAAAACGTTGTACTGACAGGATACGAAGGCTCTGTTGAGGTTCTCCGACGCCCCCAGAACACTAGCGAGCACGAGCAGCATGAGCAGCAGTAAATCTATTTTTTACTTGTCTTGTGACTTGATGACAAAGTAGAGGAAATTGTTTTAAATTTAGAAGTGTCTGGCTTGCCCTTTTTTCCTTCTTTTTTTCTTTTTCTTGTTGCCCCTCTCCACTCTGCAAGAACGCGTTTGTCGGTTAAATGTATGGTAGGTATGTAAAGGGCGTAGAGTCAGGCTTGTACACATTTTTCTGGGGGGGGGGGGGGGGGGGTGTGTGAACACGACGCAATATATCCGTTGCAAACCTTTTATTCCTGATTTTTGGAGATGGTGACTTTTTTTTTTTTTGTTTTGGAAGGATATCCTAAGTTTGTTAAACCTTTTTGGTTTCTCAGGTTGGGCCTTTCCTAGCTTTAAAAAACCCCCCCAGGAGATATCGTGCAATAATAAAAAAACAATGGTTACAGAGCCCATAGTTTCCGGTTTTCACGTTTTAAAAAGGCTTGTTAT
>JAHVYB010000052.1:0-253737 GCA_020623695.1 Calonectria henricotiae | reverse complement strand
AAAAAAAAATTAGTTAGTAAGAGCCTTGACTAAAACTAATTTTTTTAGTAATTAGTTAGTAATTAGTTAGTAATACTAAATTAGTCTTAGTTAGTACCAAAAATTACTAACTAAAATCACAACCCTGGCTGTGAGGGTCCTGCTATTTCCATTGCCTCATTATAGTCACTCGCGGATACCTCGCAACTCCCACATACTGCCTTGCAAACTTTCGCAGCATCGCCTTCGCAACCCAACTCGGCATGAGGCGAAAATAGCACTGACTGCGGCGATGTTTGTTCGGTGGTTGGCGCCGGGGCTGCAGCATAACTGCAGTCTCGCCCTGATTTGACGCAGTTCTGGCATTTTGGGCGTTCTTCGTCGCACTTGATACGTCTGGCTCGACACACTTTGCTATTTTCCCCTGCTATTAGACAAAGGATGATCAAACCGGGACGGGGATGAAAAAATCGGAGCTGCACCATCCCGTAGAAACACGTAAGCCGCGCCCTAGCGACGGTCGTGGTCTGCGCGGTTTGCCAGGCCTCGTGCGGACTCTTAGCGGCATTGTCTGTTGGGGGAGGTCAGTGGCTTGTGACTTGGGGGGTTCAACAGCAACAGGACTGAGATGAGTGGATTGGCATCGATACGAGGACACAACCACTCACTTTTGCTGGATGTTTTTTCTCTCGGGAAATCAAGTGGAGTCGTCTTCCCGCATGCCAACACCCCGCACCCGTTGATCCGCCAGGTCTGAGAACCCTCAGTTGACGAGGGGGATCGAGGACCACAGTAGGCGGCGTGCCAACAACCACGTGAGCCTCGTATCGAAGTCATGCCTCGTCTCGAGGGCGCAAAACATGCGTGTGAGCGACCTCCAGTGGGTCTCCCAACAATGTCTAAACCGCATCGGGTCGTCGGGGATTGGTACACCATCTCCAGGTCTCCAACTTGTCGACAATATGACGTGGTGCTTAATTGGAGATGCTTGTCTCCAGGAAGGTGTTGGGCTGGAGGCTGTGTCGCTCGCAGGCCACTGGAAACTAAACAACCTCTGAATCATCTACGACAATAACTCAGCTACCTGCGATGGAACCCCCGACGTTTCCAACTCGGAAGATATGAATCTTAAAATGGAAGCTACAGGATGGAACGTTATTGGTGTCATGGATGGAGATTCGAATGTTGCAGGTATGTGAAGCCAAGACTCGATGGTTTAGTTCGCCACGACGCTGACAGTCTCAGCCATTGTCGACGCGCTGGTTCGTGCGCGACAGAGTGATCGGCCAACATTTATCAACATTAGAACCACCATTGGATTCGGATCACAGATGGTCAGAAATTCCAAGACTCACGGCGCTGCATTGGGAACTGACAACATTGCAAACTTGAAGGTCTAGTTTAGACTAAACCCAGAAGAACATTTTGCAATCCCACAGGATGTATACGACTTCTTCTCTGATGTTGCGCCTCGAGGAAAGCAACTCGAGGAGGAATGGAAGGTCAAGTGGCAGGCATACAACAAGCAGTACCCCTAGGATGCTGCGGAATTCCAGCTCCGTATGGATGGCAAGCTGCCCTAAGACTGGAAGAAGTGCATCCCTGCCAAATCAGACCTTCCTGCAGAGCTTACTGCAACCCGTAAATCTGCGGGGCTAACCACGAGCCAAGGACATCCTGGCAAAGGAATTCGGAATCAAGGCCAGAGTTTTATTCTTCCCTTGCCAGCGTCTCTTCCGTCCAAATCCGCCTACGAGTACTTTGGCTTCGTCCCCTCGCTGATTGCGCCAAAGATTATGGACTTGGGTCAAGAGGTTAGGGAAACACGTAGTCAGTCGTCGCGAGGTGACTTTAGAGACTTGAACGGATATCTAGGCGTCGGTTTTGAGCATTATTCGGCCTTTGAGAGCTGATAATAATGCCCTTTATCCATGCAGCATTTTTGCTAATTCTTCTTCTTTCGTTTTGGGTAAACGGTTGGGTTTTTATTGCAGCACACAATATGAATATCATAAACATTGTAAAATGAAGCTGGATTATATGACGTGTTTTGATTCCATTCGAACTTTTAAATGCTGGACCTTGTGATATGACCAAAGACGCATTAAGTGCGGCGATGGACATTGTTTTTGTGAGCAGGGCTTGGGCGAGAATGGATGGATAAACAGTACATTGACGCCCAGTTTATATCAGTAGAAGAAACAACTTGCCTAATTTCCATTACGGGAGGCGGCATATCTAGTTTATAGTCCTTGTAAGGTCCCATCATATGAGGACACAGTCGCCTTTGCCTCATGAATGGAGATTTACATATGCGCATCAACATGGGTAGCATGTAGACGGTCTTAAACATGTGTTTTAGTAAAGAACGGCTTTGGCAGTAGCGCCGCCCGGACGGACTATAGGCCGACTATGCGAACATGGGCATCACGATGCGGGGATGTAGGGCATCGGGTGGGGTTACAATGCGAGGTTTAGCGCATTTTGCTCGCATTCGCCTCTGCTCGGTAAAAATACGGGTCAGGATATAGAGGTCTAGCACCACCGTAATCCCGTGGATCGGGGATCTCGCTGGAAGGGGAAAATCTCGATGGCGCATCTGATGGCATAAAACGAACCGCCATCGGTAATGCGGAGCAAAGATCGGTCATCGGCCATGTAGTCTACAACTTAATGGATCAGTTTCATTTTAAGGGCTCTGACAAGCCTAGGTATATATAGAGGAAGTGATTTCAAATATCTTGTTTTCTGCAAGAGGCTCGCATAACTGGAACAGCTAAAAATCAGGTTCACTGAGCAACATCAAGTTGGGAAATTACCATCCGCCATTTCGCAACAAGGCATGATTCATCCCACAAACCGAGCCGCATGGCTCCAAGACGTCAAGGTGTATCCCCTCTCCATCAAGCCTGCACCCTATACAGAACCCGGGGCCGACGAGTTGGTCGTGCGCAACGCCGCGATAGCCCTCAACCCTGCCGATTACATGACGCAGCATCAAGGCAAGCTGATGTTTCCCTGGATCAAGTATCCCTTCATCCTTGGGGCCGACCTTGCTGGAGAGGTGGTGCAGGTCGGTAGCTCCGTCACTAGATTCAAGCCCGGAGACAGAGTCGTTGCGTATGCGGCCAGCACCGACCCGCAAAGAAACCGTGCCGCTGAAGGTGCTTTCTAGCTCTATTCTGTCGTGGCCGAGAGGATGACGGCGAAGATGCCAGACTCCATGTCGTTTGAGACGGCGGCCGTGTTACCCATGGCTGTCACTACTGCGGCGGCCGCTCTATTCCAAAAAGACCATCTAGGTCTCCGGTATCCTGGGGTGTCATTGGAGATGGGTGATGAAGCCGGCAAAGTAGAGAAGGATGTCGTCATTGTCTGGGGCGGCTCGACGAGTGTCGGCAGCAACACGATCCAGCTAGCCACTGCTGCAGGCTATGAGGTGATGGCGACATGCTCGCCCAGGAACTTCCATCACCTCATGGCCCTAGGTGCCACGCAATGTTTCGACTACGGTTCTGCATCTGCCGTGGCCGAAATGACTGCCGCCTGCCTCGGGAGAAGACTCGCCGGTGCTGTGGCTATCGGTCATAATTCTGGGTTGCGGTGCATGGATATTTTGGCGAAATGTGATGGCGCTGGAAGCAACAGGTTTGTGTCGCTAGTCACATATCCAATGCCCGAAAAGCCCGGGGCCAACATTTTCAGGATGGCCCTGACCTACATGTACGGAAACGCTGCGCTGTTCATCAGATCCTGGGCCGCGGGCTGCAGATACAAGTTTGTCTTTGGCTCTTCGATTATGCACAACGAGGTGTCGACTGCCGTGTGGAATGATTATTTTGCCGGCGCGCTAGAGCAAAAGAAGCATGTCCCAGTTCCTGAGCCGGAAGTGGTTGGTGAGGGCTTGGAGAGTATACAGGATGGGTTGGAACTGCTGAAGAAGGGCGTCTCGTTCAAGAAGCTGGTGGTTCGTCTGAGTTGAAGAGTCTTGATTCAGGCGTGCATACAAACTGGGCATCATATGAGATGCAACCATTAAAATACTTTACCCAGGAGTTTATTGGCTAAAGACATATGATCTGTCTTTAAATGTACCATAGAAGGAACTTGGCATGCTGGAAAGGCAAGATGGCAAGTTTGAATTGTTGTAGCTGAGTGATTGACTCCACCACGACTCAATACAATAATACCCTCACACCAAATAGTCAGTTTGATAGCTGGGAAAAGAATGGCCAGAGATGTGGAAAGATGATGAAAGTAAACAGTCTTTTGACTCGTATTAAAATTTTGTATGTTGTTATTTGGTAAATTTTTACTCAACCCAATTTGGACTCTATCAGACTATCAAGTAGTGCCCGCTTTCCACCTTGCCATGTTCGCACTTTAAATCTGGATCCATCAAACAGTAAACTGCAGTTCACTCGACATTGGCGTCTCAAAAGTCTATGAGCTTTTTACAATGGCCGTTCTCTACCCGAATACTGCCAAAGGGACACTCCTTGTTCTTATGGGCGGCCACCGATGGCATTTTATCTCCGCTCTTTTCATCTTCGTGTCGGGACGTATCATGCCTATCCAACTGAAAGACCTTTCGACACTTTTTGGAGCGAGAGTCCCGTACAGTACCAAAAGGGCAAGTAGGTATTGGTGAATCCATAATGGGTCTTTTAGGTTCCCGTTTTTCATTCGCATTAGCATCTACAGATGCATCGCGCCCGTTGAACTTGAAGATCTTCCGGCACTTATTGGTGCGAGAGTCCCGGCGAGTGCCCTCGGGACATGCACGGTTTGGCACGTCTATGATGAATCTTTTATCTGTGCGCTCTTCTAAATAACAGTGTCAGTGAGAGCCGAGCGAAAACTCTTTCTGTGGAGCTTGATGAGAATCTCAAACCGCTTACCAAATGCGCCGGGTTGCATGAGACCACTGAGCTCGCTCCTTTCGGCTAAGTCGCCCGAGATAGGTGCGGAGAAAGCAAGGCCACAAAGGCCTGCTATGACATAAATAGTGGTAATCTTCATGTTGATCGATTGATAGATATTATAAATAAATTGAAGAGAGAGTTAATGAGTGTGTAATGAAGGTTGAGCAAAACAAAATAATTAGTCCTCCAGGAAATGGGTCTTTTATAACTTCAAATTTCTATCCAAAGGGTATCTTACAGCTCAGTTCAAGATCGCCTGTGTGGCTTATAAATCGGACCGAAACAACTGAACCAACTGAACCACTCACATTATCTGTGACCACATACAATACCCCATCCTTTTTCGTCTAACTAGATCATAGGACATTAGAGCTCCTTCAACTTTTTGATTGGTAATGAATACAAGGGTCTTACGACTATGAGTCACAAAGGCAAGGTTTTGATATGATAAGGTCAGAACAGCAGGAGCCTCAAAGATAAATTGTATGAGAATTGAGTTTCTATTCTCTTGATATCGGCCACATCGCAGAGCCTACAAAAGACAGAATGTACGGCGGGCAGTGCCAGTCCTTGGAGCACCTAAAGTACGTATCTGTATCTTTAATGACTAGGTTTATATGAGCATTTACCATATAAAGATTCTACAAATATGCTACTTTAATAACGATAAACTCATTGCAAGAAGAACAATATTAAACCTCTCTGGTCCTGGGCATAGGGTTTATTTGTCTTTGTTTAACTCCTTACGGGCAAGACAGTCAGGATGGGAGGGCGGATCAATCCACTCTTCATCACACAGGCCGTGTTGCCATGGCACAAGGCCTCGGCGCTGTCACAGACACTGCCCGCTTTTCATCAATCCTCCATGTCCTAGAGTCTTAGTAGCACATTTTACTGTTTCGGAAGTAAACTAATATATCCACATTTCCTTGTGTTTCAGACTGTAAATTGGGTGAGATCATGTTTAATCACTTTTACAATAGTGACGTCATCACATCGCTGTCACACAATTCAGACTTGGCAAGTCTAAAATATATTGACAAGCAGTACTAACTACCTTCTGCTGCTGCGGTGATAACCTAGAGTCCAAGTTTTAAAGGGTTGTGAGCCACATGCCCCAATCCTGCCATGGATAGTAACTAAATCATAAAGGACACGTGTAAATGAGTAAATCTAATGAGAATTGATATTTGCCGCAACAGCTATTGATATTTACCGCAACAAGTCACGTATAAGCTAAAATTTTACCTAAAATTTTCCCCTTCCTCTTTTCTTTCTTCCTTAATATTCAAATCCCTATCCAAAACAGGCTAGCCTGATCACTAGATTCACAAAGAAGCTACCAAACTTAAAGCTATTTCTAGCCTAAGCAAACTGTAATAGCTATTATAGTAGCTATTGCAATAACCATTGAAGTAGCTATTGTAGTAGCTGTTATAGTGACTATTAGGGCAGCTGTTGCGGTAGCTGTTGCGATAGCTGTTCGGGCAGCTGTTGCGGTAGCTGTTGCGATAGCTGTTTGGGCAGCTATTGCGATAGCTGGGCATTTTATGTACGCGATCGAGGCTGTTATGTGTTATGCGATATTGGTGAAAGGTTGAGGTTTTAATGTGGAGCTATTTTTGCTAAGCTTAAGCAGGGATATTTCTTGGACTATTAATATTCCGGCTGTTGTTGCGGTAAATATCAATAGCTGTTGCGGCGAATATCAATTCTCAATCTAATTTTGGTTGAGATTTTCTTAATACCAGTACTATTAATATTTTATACTAGCTATTTCTTTTCAGATGCTATGGCTATTTAATTGGCAAAGCTGAATAGAAGATAGAGGACTACAGCTTCCAGCTTTACCTCTTTAAAACAAGGTATTAATAACAGTTTACACTAAAGTGATCTATTTAATAATTGATCAAAAACATGCTCTTTGTTCAGTAATTGGATAACTCAAATGTGGCATATACTAGGTACGTACTGGAATATATACTCTCACCAAAATCGGTGCCTTCCAATATCCCATTGACTGCGTTAGCTCTCCACTTAGGTCACGGACAGTGTGGTATAAACAATGATAGGGCCTCAAATCAGAGTTACATTATTTCCCTGCTAAATTCGGCACTACCACAAATCATAATAACTGCCAGATCTACAAAGAGTTACCTTGCACTATTAATAGTAATATTATATCTACAGCGGCCGACTACTATTTTGATTGATTCCACAATTCGTCAATATTACTTGAGGTTACCTAGGGCTAACGCAGTCAAAGTGATAGTGTTTCTAAGCGGAGCAAGGCTGGACCTGCCGCCGGAGTGGGAAATGTAACTTTACTATAAAATCTGAATAATAGTTAAGCTGGGCTATTAGAAATTACGTTATTGGAAGCTGGGTTATTAAAAGCAGCTAAAAGCAGTAAACAGTGGGGCTATTGGGAGCCGGAAGCAGGGCTTTTGAAGGCAGTATGAACTGCAGATTTGCCTATACCTAGGATGATGCTTAGCGATCGGCATCAGGGTCTTGTTAATCCTCGTCAAAGTGCACCACACGAGGCGAATATGTGCTGTTTCCATATACGCTACCGCCATAGGTGAGATATCCGTCAACCCGGGGGCGGCCGACCTTGAGGATATCCTTCACATCTCCGTGTACCCAAACTGTCTGCATGCCCATAGCCATGTGCTGCAAGCTGTGGCAGTGCACCATCCACACACCGGGTTCGTCGATTCGCAATCTCCAGCCACGCCAGCTACCGATCTTGCCCGGATCAGTGGTAGCATTATATCGATACAGCATCGTCGTATCCCGAAGCACGGGCTGTGTTCCGTTCAAGCGCTCTTCAGCCACCACAGCGTCCCAAGGACCTACGCCACCGCCAATGTCGTAGTGGTGCAAGCCGTGCCCGTGCCACGGGTGAGTCTCCAGGCCGCCGGTGGGGTTACCGTTAGTGATTAAGGCGCCCATATTTTGGAAGATGATCTCCACCACTTCGCCGATTTTGGCCGGGTACGTCTGTGTGCCTGGGTCAAGGCCACCGTTGGCAATAGCAGCTTCATAATTTGGTATATAAGCAGTTTCATTCTCGTACAATGAAACAAGGTACGGTCGCTGAGGAGTAGTCATGCGGGGTTCGTGGTCGTTGTCGTCTTCGGTCCAGCTGTAGTTGTTCAAACGCCACTGATAGTATCCTTCTCCAACCTGTTGAGTATTGATGAAAACCCGGCGAGTGACTTCAGAAGCGGTGGGAAATTTGTTGTCCTTCAGAGGCTGCAAGGCGTAGTCCAGGTATCCGTCAATGGTTGGCGGCAGCGTCACCGGCGAAATAACTGGGTTCTGATTCGTCTGGACGTATGTGGTGGCAGTTTGGTACATGTTGCATGAGTTTCGATAACGAAGAATTGCATAACTCGTAATCACCGCTGCCCGATCTCTGCTCTCAATCTGAATGAAAAAGTCCAATTTTCCGCACTCTTTCAACTCTTCGCAAGTTTTCGTCTTCAAGAGCGCGCTGAATCGCTGGCCTGAGCCCATTTGTATATACTCGACTGGGAATGGTTTAGTGTATTGCGCATCGGCCTCGATAATCTCAAAGTCAGTGTGATGCTCAAAGCCAAGCAATGCAAGTGACAATGAGCTTGCAGCGATAAATCTAAAGCGGTATGTTTTTCCAGGGTCAACTTCGATGACATCCAACGAAGCCGAGGACTCATCAGTAACACCATAGTTGGAGATTGATTTTCCATTGATCAGCCAGCCATTTGGCTCCCCTGTCCACTGAAATGGATTGTTCAGCAAGCCCGCTTCGACTTGGTGATCGGTTTGGTTCCAAAACTCTTGCACAAAGAGCGTTCGTTCGTCATCTGGCTGGTAAATGAGGCTGTCAGAGTCTTCAACAATAAGCGATCCCGTGGCCGAGTTTGCCTGAAATCCAACATGAGAATGGTAGTAGTATGTGCCAGCGTCATGGGAGGAAGCTTTCAGCTCATAATCGAAAAAGTGCTGTGGCGGAATGGGCCATTGGCTTGCTAGTGGGGTACCATCTGAAAAAGGGTAGGTGGCTAGAGAAAGACCGTGCCAATGCTGTAATCGGTATGGTCAGCATTGGTGTTTTAAATCATTTTCGTTTCGGGGCAGCCTTACCATGGTCAAATTGGAATCCTTCATTTCATTGTAAACTCGAATCCAAACGACTTTATCCGCTGGAATACGCAGTTCCGGGCCTGGCATCGTGTCATTTACCAACGTCGTTTCCTTGTAAATGCCACCAACGTTGATATGTTGGCGGGTGACGTTGAGGACAAAATCGGGAACGAACGAGTCATCGTGTACGTGAATGCTGGGCAAGCCGGCAACAGCCAGCGCCGAGCAGACAACGAGGTATGCCTTGTTCCAGTGCATACTGGTTGAGATAGCGTATGAATTTCTTCGACTTCATTCTCATGGATACCGCGGGCAAGCATTGTTCTATAATATATATTTTGTTCCTAGCCCCCCGCGCGACTCGCCAAAATTTCCATGTGTCCTGTGCTCTGATCAACTGTTATGCCATTGGTCCTTCGATGGCGTTCAGACGTTGCAATATACAAGGATGCGACGGTGAGACTGACCAAGAAACTCTGTTAGAATTAACCATGTACCGCCCGCCTCTTGATCAATACAACACGTCTCCCGGGTCATCGGAAACTTCGGCTAGTTATACAACCGTGCCGCCGTGTTACGGTGATGCGGGAAGGGATCGACACCTCGTATCCTAACCAGCTGGGAAATTCAATCGGCCAGTTGAGGTCAAGGCGCTCTTCTAGCGCCATTGGAAACTAAGGGGACGCTCCTCAAATATCCGCTCGGGCTTAGATCAGGCGCTGGGATTACGCCCTGAAGGATGGATAGATGTGTTTAAGATTCACGCTAACGGCAACAACCACCTCAATTAAAAGCAGGTCGGCTAATATTCCCAGGGCATTTTCCCCAGCTTATGCAGATACGGTCACTAGATGATTGCTGCTGCTCAGCAAAACTCGTGTAATCCAAACTTGACACTCGACAAGCGTCAACGGCATTTTTCGTATCACGCGACACTCCATTGGTTTAAAGGCATTTCACCACCTGATACCCAACTTGAGTCTTCTCCCAATACTTTATTTAATTCAGGCAAAAACACCCCGTCACAAAACAAATACTGACCGGCAGCATGTACCGGGCCCCTGCATCCCGCATATGAGAGGATCACCGCATGCGTGACAACTTTGTTTTTCTTCACCGCTTAGGCAGGCCTAAGCGAGCAATGAAAAACGCGAGCTCGTGCATTTTGCGTCACCTGGAGACAGTGTGATACCAGGGACACTGTGGGTAGCATCGTGTGCAAGCACAGGGGAGGCGGCCCGAGGTAAAAATAAAAATGAGTATAATCACGATTGTTCTCCATGGAGACCCTTCAGATATTAAACTGAAAAGAACAGATACTACACTTGATCTAAGCCAGAAGGCAAAGAGAGCTAAAGAAGAAAAAAAGAAATACCAAAGGGACGGGGCAAGCGAGTACTTTATCCCTTTGACTGTCAGGAGCCTCCACCTCCGTACCCCGCCCCCACATGCCCCTGCAAAAAGCAAAGTGACCTCAAGTGACATCAACGACTAGGCGACCACTGGGATCATAATGGCGTTGTCATGTAACTGTATGTAGACATAGAAACTGCCTAGACTTGTGGCATCACCGAATTTGGGAGCAAAGTGAGGTACCGTTAAATTCAAGCTCTGTGGTTGGCTTTGCACCCCTGACTATGACCCAAGTGGAGGCTCCTGACAGTCAAAGGGATATTGCACAGGCTGGGCGGTGAGGGTGGGCGAGAGCTAACATCTTAGATGGGGCCTATACAACAGAGGATGAATATACAACAATGAAGTTCACATAAAATCAAGTCTGGTTTGACTATTCCTTGTATATACACTAATTCACACAGCAATAATTACATTACCCCCCTCCCGTTATTAGCTATATGCGAGCAATCGACGGGCAATATGAGGGTGGTTGAGGTTGGTATAATCACGTCACTTGTGATGGCTCAGACTCGACCACTCCTTCTCTCCTCTTTGCTACCCGCTTCATGTCTTTATCAACCAAGACACGCCCTACTTACCATAGCTATAGTTGCTTATTACTTATTATAAGTTTGAAGTATTACCTCGTAGTGCTGATGATAGGCTTCTCTAACCTCGAGCCTTCGGTGCTTGATCAGTCTAGGGTAAGTGGGTGGCTGGGTAATGGAACTAGGGATTGGAGGCAAACATTCGTGTTTAGAAGAGGTAAATATAACATAGCTGGAAGTGGATGCTATGTGTAGTTTTTTTTGGGTTGATATTTGATAACTACTTAGACTTAGATAGCCTTGCAACCCATTTGTTACTATCAAATAACAGAATAGGTAAAGTCAAAATTTGGCAGTCATCTCGCCGTATGTAAATCATTGTAAAACAGAGAACAACAAGTGCTTCGGGAGGGAATGTTTTCCCATAAATAAATGTAATTAATAATTATTCTGTTTGAATAAGAAAATCCATCTTCATGTTTCGGATTTCATACAATGTGTAGATTCACATTGTGACTATGACTTGGATCTACATTCTCGCAGGTGGCGTTGACAACTAGGTGTTGTGCACTAACACGGCAGCTGTGTGGATTTCGATCAACCATTCCCGACCAAGTATATCCACTCTGTTGAGCTGCTTATTTCACGTGCAGTAAGAGATATGGGATTATCGAGTGCTTGCTTATGATAGTTTGCAGGCGACCTTATCGCAGTGTGGAGCAATTGTGGTGTCCAAGTATCACATTGCATGTATGGTGTTGTTGAGGTAAACGCATGGGAATGTGCCCAACGCTGTTGGAGAGTGAGGAACCAGATTTCTCACATTATCTCGGCAAAATGAGCTTCTTGAACAGCCAAAGCCTCACTCCAGTTTCGAGAGATGATTGACTGCACCCTTCGGCTAAGCTGTGACGGTTTTTGTTTTCACCACTGTCCTGGTGACCGTAGCCGGTTGACCTGTGACCGTTGTCGTAATGGTGACGGCCTTTGTTACAGTAACATAGTCTGTGACTGTCATGTCAAGGCGCTGTGTCATGTCGATGGTTGTGACTTGGATGACGCCCACGGTATGGGGAATCATGGCAGTCAAGGTTGTTGTTATGGCTGGACGCGTGACAGTGGCTGATTCTATCACCGTGTTTGTCTCGGTAGCCTGCTTGAGCGTGATGGTAGCTGGGCTTGCACCATTGCACATGCAGGCAGACGAGTAGCTGGCCTCGCAGCAGACATTGGCGTACGAGGGAATTTTGGTGGGTGAGACTGTGGTCGGCGTGCATTCATTAGCATTAGCAGCGCGTTGCTCAAAGTGTCGGTCATCAAGGCCAGCAGCAAAAGCTGCCATAAGGTTGAGTATCGTGGTGGTGGTGGTTGTGGATGTGACAGGGGGCGGTGTCACGGTTGAAGTGATGATCTTGGTTGAGGTGGTGGTGAGCGTTGGCGTGACTGTTGCCGCTTTGGTTGCAATTCTCCGAAGAGTAACGGATTCCACATCGGTTTCTATCGATGTCACTGTATGAACATTGACCGAAGTTTGTACATAGGTTGTCGTGACGGCAGATGTTTTTGTTATGGACACGGTAACTGCGGGGGGTTGGTTTGTAGTGGTTCGTGTCTCTGTCTCGGTCGCGGTGCTAGTTAATGGCTGAGTTAGCTACAATGCCTGTTAATTGTTGGGATGAAGGGCGTGGCAAAACACACGCGACACATGGTGTTACCGTCATACGAAGAAACGACACACAATCGGCCACCTGCACTGAGCACGGCGACTGGCCATAGATCCCTCCAACCTGAATGAAGGAGAATTAGTTGAATCCGGGGTATGACGATGAAAGACCGTACAGCTTCAAAGCAAGAGTCTGGCTGACAGGAGAAAGATCCATCCTGTTGCTCTGGCGTGGTGGAATCAAATGGATTTAAAAGGTCTACGAGGACCAGCCAGTTTAACGCCACCATCGTGCCTTGATCGGGTGAAAATAGGGACGGTGATAAAACAGAGGTCGTATTAGGACAGGGGGGTCCCTTATGCGCTTTATATATCTCGGCTAAAACCTGACGCTGGTGGTTCTGTAGCCTACGTGATGCGCAACATAACCGCCCTTGGAATTGGCCTCAGCCCTGTGCGTTGTGTCTAAGCTTAATGAGCGCCGAATGGGCCACCCACTGGCACTGTGAGATCGGCCCTTGCCCCTCATCCCCTGAAACCTGCGGCCCTATTATTGTGTAACAGCGGGGTCCGTGGGAACTAGCGCCAATCTCGAGCGCCCAACGCGGATCTGTCAGGATACTTTGCAAGTTGTTTGGCTTCAAACATGTCGAGTACGCAAAAAGAGTCTATTCAAAAAGAGATTCCCCCCCCCCATTTAGTACATGTTGGTTTTTGTGCGAAGTTCAGGGTTGGACATTTGAGCTGTCGAGGAGGTTGGGCGACAGCTCACCATTCCTTGTGTGGGTCTGGGCAGCTTGATAAAATCGGTCTTCATGTATAGTACCGTATGGAGCCACTCCTTTGATTGTCATATGTTATAACTGAATTGCCAGATTGAATGGCGGTTATATAGAGATTAAAAAAAAACTCGATGGAATTAAAATTAGATTAAAACCAGAGAATTGCCTACTTTTATGTAGATCCGAAAACATGACTCTTTGAAGGTTAGCGGGTAGGAGAAACTATGTGTGTGTCAATAGGATAACCCACGACAGGTTGAAAGAATGGAAAATATGGGAATACCAAACCCACTATATAAATCAGTTCGCTGATTCACTAGACTATCAGTGTGTCATGGCGTTCACGTATTTCGGCCATCAAAATCTAATCAATCATTGACAAATACATGCATGTCTATGCAACTACCACGCTAGAAATCTTTGCAGCTGACAGTCATTCCGTTCAGGTTGATAAAGGTGAGAACATGATCAACTTGGCTCAAAATTTCAAGGTTACAGTCTCCAGGGTCCCAGTGGTGAAATTTCCGGGTTCGTCATCAATAATGTCATCTTCAAGTTAGTTTACTTAATAATTGTAATAATTGAACAACGAGTATGAAGCGATTTTATGATTAGGATTTAGTCTAGTAGGGAAGCTTGGCCCAGCCTCATGAGATGGATGGCTTCTCACTCCATTGCACTTTTCGATATCTCGGGCCTTAATCTTTGTCAAAATTTAATTTTTCGTTAGATTTAATTAATTATATCAGGTTCCCTATTTACAATTTTGCTTGTTCTTCGTTGCGAAGCAATCTCCAAGGTCGGTCACCTCGGCTGCCGTCTCCTACCCTGGGAAGATCCTCGTATCCATCTGGGGCTCTTAGCCTCCAATTTTGACGGAGCTCGCTCTTCGGAGGCCTTTCCCTGGAAACAGTCGGCAATGGGTTTAGCCTAATAATGGAGGAAATTTGAAGGGACTAGGTTATATCTTAGCATGCATCCAGTTGACCTCAAAGTCATCACAATAACTGGCCGGCACCACCAGCAGCAATGAATAGTCCATCCACCAGTGGGTGATGATCTGCGATGAAATCTCCTTCCGGAGTGTCGGAGTAGCAGCACATGCGCCTCCTTAGCCAAGGGCGGGCGGCGAATTTGGGAACCAATAGCTTCAGCCTCGCTTCTTCAGCTCCAGGGCTGTGCCAAATCTAAAGATGCCGGCTCCCGCGATGATAATGGCGTCGGTCTTGAGGATAGAGGTGTTGGATATCATTCCAGAGTGAAAGAGGTGATACTAGGTAAAAAATACGAGTTGAAATTGTAGATGATAAAGATACGCGTAATAATACGGTTATTACAGTTTCTTGTTATATATTTGATGCTATCACCATCTATGATAAGAGTGGGACCGGGGACGGGGGACCTACGGGTTGTCCCTGTGGGTCGTTTGCTTCTATGAAATGCTGAAGCATGTCTTGGTTGGAGACCGTGTGTCATGCTAGCCTCGACTCTCTTTCCCAGCCAATCAACAAAGATGTCAAAGACATTCAGTCGATTGCCCCCGACATTCCCAGCAAGCCATTTGGAGAGAGGGTTATTGATGCACAAAATCTGGAGAGGGATATTTCCCATGTTAGCCTTGAGATAAAACCCGTCGTGGATGGATTGAATGATGCCTCAATCATCCTTTCCTTGTTCTAGGAACCCAATCTTTCCGCCCATCGCCAGCTGCCCCACCACGACAAACGTGAAATAATTTACCCACTGATCTATTTCGACGGGTTTCTCGGATTTTGCAAACTCCGCAAGCCTCTTTGGGTTGGGATCCATTACTTCTTGGGACGAGTGGCTCCATGCTGAGTATCGAAATCATAGAGTACGCATTTGATACACACGAGCAGAGAAATCGATGCACTTTGATGTCGGTGGCGGCAAAGAAACTTGTCGTCATCTTAGGGACGACCCAAGTATTGTATCAAGGTATCAAGGTATAAAAGTGATTTTGTGTCCCCCTAAGGAGAGGGACGGCTCAACAAGGTAGCAACAATTGGAGGATAACATAATGTGGCGTGTGAGTGACCATTCAAGCCTGTGCACAATGCCAGGTAGTTATTCCGGGGCACTTCGGCAGTTCATTTCGACATGCGGAAGTGGGGAAAAGCCCCCATACGGGACGGACATGAGAGATAGACGATGCACATGCCCACCGGAGCAGCAACCTCCAACCTCCACGGAATACTAAGCATATCGAAGATTGTTGTAAATATCATGTGCCCAATTAGATGGAGTGAATATGGATGTATACATGGCATGTGGGGGCGGAGAAATCACCGCTCGCTTTGATGCCATTGACCAATATCACTGTAACAGCATAACATATACGCAGTTGACTGGTCTATAATGATGGCCGATACCCTTTGAATAGACAAATTTGTCATTTGAATTGTCTTTAGCATTGGGGATGCCGATGCGGATGGCTTTTGCAGAGCCGGAAACAAGCAAGGTCGAGAATTCTCGGGTACCAATACTAGGTCGCTTCCACATCAGTCGGTGTGGCTCAGTTGGTTAGAGCGTTGGTCTCATATCTGCATATGACTTGGCCATAGGTCAGGGACATCCAAAGGTCGAGAGTTCGAGCCTCTCCACCGACAGCAGTAAGGAGTGAAATTCTTTTTTGATTCGGGAGAATATCAATGTTCGACTTGGTTGGGGTGCATAAGTGTCGATTGTATCTGCATGACGCAAATGTAGTAATGGTATTGCTAACTAGTTGAGCTCAGGGCCCATAGTAAGTGTTTCATTCCCATGATTCCTAATGGAAAGGTCTACCTATAAGTATACAAGTGGTTTTTAGCTGCATTGTTTAATCGCGCGTGATTGTGTGTACTGCTGTTAATGGCGGTTGTTGTCCCGTAAGATGTAAATGATGCCCATGTGCCATGGAACTGTCCGATGTAGTTTTACTTGGCCCACATTCCTTAACCAATGTTGATAGCCAATGAATGCTGCAATAGCTTTAACGCCATTAGCTGGAGCCATTACCGAGCCGACCCTACTTCCTCACTGTGGTTCCTGCATCCATCATCGAATGGACGAGGCGTGACAGAGGCGAGCCCATCAGGATTACATGCCATGTCGGTCTGTATACTTAATAGAGAACTCTTTATTTATTTCATGCGCGTCTAATCATTTAAAACCAGGCTCATGAAGGTAAATTACACCGGAAAATGGACGACATGTTCTTTTTGTCAGCGTTATGGACAGCCTTGTGACTACGGTTCCAATAAGCCGGACCCGGCTCAGGAAATCCAAAATGGCAAAAAGGTATGTGTGGGCGTAACTGTTTCTCAATTTGTATTAAGTACTAAAAATGATTTTCTAGGAGCGTCAGGTCGAGGCGTTGGATAGAAATCTAGACCAGGTACTGCGATTACTGAGGTAATACTGAATTTAGGGTTGCTTAAAAGAATGGAACACTGATATGCGCTAAACAGTCACAATCAACCCCTCTACGACTTCCGACAAGACAATATTCTGGATACGCTGAAAGACTGCGACCCAGAGCTTCGTCTTGCAATTCAATTACTTGCCTGTAAATTCCACCCCGGAACGGCGACAGCTGAAAAGCAACAAGCCCTTGGCTTGATGACAAAGCCAAGTCGAAGACTAGGTGTGGACTGTGTTGCTCATGGAAAAATCAAACTGACGACCTTGCAAACTCTTTGTCCTCTAAGTATGACTTGTTTTGCGGGTGAGTGCCATTGGTGAGTGTTGATCATTAACTAACTGAGTTTGAGATTGGAATGTAATGCAAGCCGGGCTCAACCTTAAAATAGCCCATTATTTCGCCAGTAGCATACCATGCAACACTTTACTGGGTGATCCATTAGATTGTTCCCTGTGCATTGAAGGTATTTCAGTATTACACACCCTTCAAGAATCTATATCCGATTTGTCAAAGACTGCTATTATTGGAAGTCTATTCACAAATGCAACTACCTTGTCGAGCTGATCAATTACCGATCCAGTAAACTCTCGTTGCGACGAAATCCGGCCCCTGAAGCGGATGGCAATTATGGAACTATCTTCTATGCAGCCCAAGCTGCTGAAGTATGGCACATGGTCCCGGCCTATGCAACTGTTCAAGTAAAGTAGGAGCAGATGACCCTCCTCCCGGGAATCCCGAGTCCGATTATTCCCTAGTTATGTTGCGTCACCTCGAGCTCGACTGTGGATTTCCACTATGATATCGGTTTGCTACGAACAACCTAGGTAGGATGACCCCAGAGGCTGTGCACCAGCGGAGGGACTATTGGGGCCCGTGGTTGTCCATCCAGTTTCTACAGGCGACGATTCCGGCTCTGTTGAACCAAACATCTTTATTGTCTTTGCGTCTCAAGAACTTTCGTCACGATATGCACCACAGCGTTAGGCACCAGTCATTCGATCACACATCGAGGCACACCGCTTGGGTTATTTGTTTTCTAGATGTCTTGGAAAAGCAACAGTTTCAGGTCTCGGACCTATTGATCGCAAATTTTGCCGCCATCTTTGCTACCATTCATTTGTAGCATAGCTTTGTCAAGGATGATGGATTACTAGAGAGGGCGTATGCGAGATTTGGAGCGAATGGGTTCAACCTGGCCTTTTGTTTTCAACATGGTATGTATCCTCTACGATGTTCGCAACGACTCCGCTGATTTATGTCCGTTGGACTCAGAACCCGCGTAGGCTGCAGGATAGCATTGCCACAGTACCAGCGCTGGCTACCTAAAGGAATCAAGATGAACCTCATATATCATGGTCAATAGATGTGTGGGGTGTTTTAATCTATCAAAAGGCCGGGCGATGCGATGCTGGCACTGAAAGATCCATGTTTGTCAACACCCTTACCGTGGAAGCTGACCACAATGACCCAGATGTCGCCGAGTTTGTCATAGTCGGTTCTGCAGGTATACCGGGCCACACAAAGGCCTGTAAGGAAATCTTAGCCTATGCACCAGAGGATAGTGACTCTCACGACGCCTTGCATACTATGCCTACACCCACTGGTGTCATGGTGTAAGCACCCACTACTTTGAATGACTGCTTGTAAGGAAATCTCATGCTGCAAGTTGAAGATTTCGGAAGAGCAGTTAATGATTGGATCGACTTTGGTATAACGGATGTTCTGTAGGACTGCTCGGCTGTGTGATCTAGAATACCTCAACCAAGTGGAAAGGTTACTGGCGTCTTGGGCCCAGTAAAGTTTGGTATTAACTCTTATATAAGAGCACCAAGAGAAACGCAGGGCCGCGCTGTGCCATAAACGGCCGGAAGAACATTGATTTCGCAGCATTCTAAGTGAAAGGTTTAAAAATAATTATGTCTAGAGCCTTCGCACATTTAATATATATACTTTGACGCGTACCAAACTACATCGCGCAACCCACTCTCTTACACAATATCCAAAGCGAGCGTTTGTGTATGGCCGCCATCTTGATGATTTTGACGAGATTGTTTGGAATCTGTATGACATGTCCAATTTTTTCACAAGCGTAAGCTGGCAAGACTCATTACTAAGGGCACCTGGCCAAGTTATATAGATAGGAGAAAGGTTCCTGTCGAAGACTAAAGGTTTTGGTCTTCATTAGATTCCATAAGAAATTCCTAGACCAGATAACACAACTATAATTGGGTGGGATCGGTCTAATGAAGCATACTAAGTCGGGACTCCGTATATCTCAGATGGAAGATGAAAGGTATTGGCTTGAGCTCTTGAGGTTAAGGGGAAATATTAAGATTAAAACTTTCGTTCAATTCAAACTGTATTGAAGTAAGACAATATCCGGTGTCTTTCAGTCACTAAATATCCTGAATCATAACTAAGCAAGCTGCCGAGCTATGTATGTCGTGATGAAAAGTTCCATTCTGGTCCTTTACTTTCAAATAACGCAGCAGCTATCTGGATAACATCGCTACAGTTTCAAACTTTAGAGACAAATTCCAGAACAACCTGCGTCGCCACGGTATGGTAGACAGTTATCTCTCGGGTCATCGTAGCATCGCAGGCCTTTACGGCAACCTCGTCCAGAAATCTCTTTGCACTTCTGGACCTTCTTCGAAACACAGATACCTGGCAAGTCTGCTATCAAGCCATATCTGTCCGGGAATCGTGGGTCTTCTAGACAAACGGACTGACGGTTGCACTTTTTTGGATTCAAGGTAAAACCGCCGCAAGATGCGTACTGCTTCGAGCAGGTGCCTGGGCAAACATTCAAGTCTGTGCAATTAGATTTGGTCGGAACACAGACGGTGCCTTTCGAGCAAGGTGCAATTTTGAAGCCACAGGGTCTGCTATCAAGCGTAAGACCAGAGGACAGAAGCCCCATAGCCAGGGTGGCGAGCATGTACTTGATAAGCATCTTTAAGTGAATATTGTTATTGTGCTTGATAAATCAGCTGAAGCTGTGTTGGGAGGCAGAGTAGAGCAAGGTCATGGGCGAGGCTTTTATATCTAACCAGCCAGCCCTGGCTGTTGCCATATTTATCCCGTCGGGTCATCGGAGCATAGGCGAGAATAGACAGGAAACGCTTCGAGCTGATGGCACTGTATGTACGGAGTAGTGTGGTTTGCTTTGCATAGGCAACCAGTAAATGTACCACCAGTGCTGTCAGCATTCCAGTGTTAACTCGCTAAAGGTCGCCATTAGCGGCATGTGACACTAGCGTGCTAAACTTAGTCTCATTGATCCAATGACACTGCTATTTGTAAATTAACATTTCAGACATGCTTATAATAGCCCGTGCTGGCCAAAACAATTGCGTTCATTAAACCAACGCGCTTTGAGCCTAGTTCTGGTGCGTAGGCAAGATAATCTTGGTCGCGGTATGGATGTAACAGGTTAGATTTGGTTGGAGTGGGTTGAAGCGTCTATAGTGATTTTCGGCGAGGCCAATACCTCTGAAATATTGTAAAAATCGTGGTCTTCACAGGACTCCATTATCATAGCGATGAAGTCGTGTAATGGCAATTCCGTGCATCGCGAGATGCCGATGCGGCTACCGATTGATGTGTTGCATGCATGCCATGGACCGTCGGGTAAAGGTGACTCATAGTGCAAGCCCAGCACATTCAGCTCATGTCTCACTAACTATTATTGGTAAGTGGTTTGTCATAATGCATTCCTCTTCCAATCTTGATGCGGTGGCACTTGTTATGCATATTCTTCGCTTGCGGGGTGGCGCAGACTCAGGATCCCAAGCATGCATGTGAACATGTCAAAGGAACTTTTGATGGAACGGCAGTTTTTGCATTTCATGATGAACGATAATTCCATGTAGACGCAGATTTGGACACAAAGTTTTGTGTAACATTGATCGACATTTGCAAACCTTATTAAGATCTGAGCATAAAAATGCGACTCCTTCTCCTAGATATCCGTGCCTCGCTCATTCTACCGTTCAACACTTCTATATTGAATTAGAGAGTGATAAGAAACGTATACAATCCAATATGAAGAGTACATTGCTTGTGGCATTCTTTAGGTATGAGAAAACCGTTCAAGTGTCGATATTGCACATGCTAACACGATTAGTATTTCTGTCTCTGGTGTGTTGTACTGATGCTGATGATCGACTTCCACTCGGCTAATAACGCATATAGGTGCCAAGACATATAATGAACTCTGTACATTATTTGGAGGGACATGTGAAACATATCTGCCAAATTCAGACTTGCCTTTCTGCACGGGAGGATGGCATTTAGAAGAGGGTGTATGTGACATGCCGACCTTCGCGCCAACAGCATGTTGCCTTCGGCCATTTGGAGGAATAGTGTCACGAGAGAAGGAAAAGCTTGTGGAGCGACGGTTTGAGGCTTAGAGGCTTCTCATTTTGGCACTCTGTATGCCAACTGTAATGATGTTTGTTGAACATAAAGTTCTGCCAGACTCGTTAGCTGGTCATAATTATTTAGGAAGTGGCTATCTTTATAATGACTACAGGACCTACTTTTGGACTCGATTTCGACCTTATAAACCAAAATTTTCTCAATTCGTTTTATTTTCATCATGTTAAATTAATTGGGTTATAAAAGTAAAGTACGAATAGAAATTGATCCTTTCTCACGACAACAGCTTCCAACTTAGAGTCTACTCTGTCCAAATTCGCTGGTCTTATTGGCATGCAGGAGAGCTATAGAACCACCAATGTGTTTCGATTTAGTAGCCAAACCAAAATAACAACAATTTGAAGGTCAATTTGAAGTAAATATTTACCTTTTCTGCAAGATTTACAACATAGTAGATAAAATGAGACAGTTCAGACCTCGTACGTTTTGAGAACGGAACAGTGGCCGGGAAGGTTAAGAAAGAAAAAGATCATAATACACGCCCGGCATTATGCCTCATAAATCTATCGCAACAAGAATATTGATCGGGAACTTCGAACTATCATTCTCTTTGGAGAGGTCGATGAATAGTCGTAGGGAAGGCACGCATGCAATGACAAGTCCAAGGTTGAATTCAGTTACGGACCATAGTGCTAGTCGTTATGGAGTCTATTATTTTATAATATACGTGCGGAAGCAATGGGACATACTTACCCATTAAGTTTAATGGTAATGCAGCCCCAGAGCGTGCTCCTTCAACCATCACATAGCGTAAGAGTGAAACAACAATCGTAACGATTCAGAGAAGGAAGGTAACACAAATGCAAATTCTGAGGGTATTGCGGACATTCAATTGCCAGTGGACAAGGAAAAGTAATATGAAAACTGTTTAGGACGACTGAGCATTTACTTCTGCTTTATTTTCCAACTAGCTCACTCAGTACATCTCCAAATGTATTGAGCCCCCAGGTAACTCGAAACGCTGTAATATGTCTGCTGGGAGGACATAATGAGATATAGGTGATGTCCCTTGAAGCGCATCACGTAAGTTATATTTCTCTTGTCAACGAGCATAAACCTGTTCCATTACTCACCATGAAGCCTGGATCGGCTGACACATTAGGAGAGGTAATACCATCGTGGCCACAAAGGCACTGGTCACATCAACATTGATTAACCATTAGAAAGATCTTTTATTCGTCTTAAATATGGGGAAATTTGAAGATATGTCAAAAGCAGAGCTTCTTTGCAAAAGTAAAAGGCGCCAAATAAAGGATATTGGGCTATCCAAAAGATCTGTCCCCTTATATATTGGCTAATGCAACATATCTTATGCCGATAGTACCTAATTTGAAGGCATAAATCTTTGCTTCGAAGGTTCCCTGGAATCCATCGAATGTTGACGTGATGCCTTTTTCAAGCACACGAGGTTTCTACATTAAGGCGAGCAGACAAACAAATGCGCACGCGCAACACGAAGTCTCAACCGTTAGAATATCACTTAAAAATAAGGGCCGATGTTGAATTCCACCTCGTAATTAAAAGTGGGCGATGATGGCGACGGCCGCATTAGCTAACAGGAGCCACCCTACCACCTTGGAGTGTTAGCAGCAGCATCAATGAGGGGCTCGATGATGTGTACTAGGCATGGTACCGGTCCCGCATCCGAAACTTTCATTGCAAGATGTGCTCAGAGACCGGTAACGAGAGAATCGATATTGGTAGGGGTATTAGCTGGCAGGGATGAGCAGCCGAGGCAGCTACACTGATGAAGCACCGGGATTTCATTCCTTTGGTTGCTGGAGATGAGTTCCTAAGGCACCTCTGTAAATCCCATTTCTTTTGAGACATTGGAAGGTTTGTGGTTGTTGAAGAGTTGTTGATCTTCCTTCAGCTGGCTAGTGTGAGCTATAATCGGTCCGATGTCAAAACCGTAGCCGAGGATCCAGCCACCTCAAATACTTGACTTCTATTGGTCATCCACTTGAAAACAGATGTTATTTGATGGAGTAAATTGTGGAAAATACATCATTGAAAAGCCAACTAAATCAGCCGCACCTAAATGTACGCTGGCTGATTAGACAGAGTACCTTGCAAATTATGAAAGTTCCCTTGGTGTCAGAGGTGACAAAAATAGTACTCAGTCGATATGGGCTCTTATATAATATGAATAACCAAGGTTGACACTGATATTGTTCGCTACCTATAAGAACGTATCAGGACCATTGACAACGCCCATTTGTATTATAGTTAAATCGAACTTCTCGCAAAGCCTCCAGGTGAAATACGCAGTAACAGCAAATTATTATTCGAACTCAGAGGCTACGGGATGAAAATCGGGCGCTTGATACAATTTTCAAATACTATCAAATAATAATGTTTACTAGACAGAATAGACAGAATACAACAGTCTCTGCTAATAGATTTCCCGCCTGCATGTCTAGATATACCGCTAGGACGTGCACAGCATCATTCCTTCACATAGGTAATATCATACAAGATGGAGTATCAAACTAAAGAAACACCCGGTTTGAATTCTCTCGCGATTTACCCCATGATTTGTCTTTGGCAATGTTTTTTACCTTATGGTTGCAGTGCGTGTGGTGGCTGGTTATCGGTTGATCCTGCTCAAAAATCTACCCCATCATTACTACATTCAACTCGCCCGTACATTATGCTCTACGACAATAATTGCTATAATCATTCAACTATTACTCATCGGCTGATCGGTCCGGACGTTAGCCTAATTGAAAAGCCACATTGTCAGACTTGAAATATCTGCCAATTTGGCTTGCAATATTCGCTATGAATATTTATCCTCACGGGCTGCTTCTATTTAAACATTAGTCACCCATAAATCAAAACGATATTTGATATTTAAGAGCTCAAGACATTGGTGAGTCGTAGGTGAGAGAGAAACGTCCACTACCATCAATGGCATTACTAATCAAATGTCGATTCGCCGAGAGTGTGTCAAATGCGGGGAAAGGCCAATGATGATGTTGACAAAGGAATGCATCGCTCCTCATTTACGACGACTCGACTATTGTTCTGCTTAGAGTCCTCTCCTACCTCTCTCTACATAAACTCGAGCATATTGTTGATACAACAATAGTCATTTGTACGGAACCATGCAGAAAAATGACGCGGCAGCTGTTTTGGACCTTTCACAATGGCCCGCCGCACGAAGCTTTGTTGCACGATGTTGTGACTTTTTCCAAGAGGTCCAGGACCTGTGAGAACCTCTCCTATCTTGCCTTGAGTTTGCAACTTAATCACCCATTCATTAGAACTCCCGGAAAAGACCTTGAAGCCAAATTAAATAAAGAATACGGCCCCGGTAACCAATACTACGATGACTTTTGTAACTATATCAAGAACGGACTAAAAGAGGGATGGGTAGCCGAGACGGAACTGGATGGTCCCAAGTACTGTCGAGGCAGAATCGCTTCGCCTACAGCAAAAACGAGATATTTCAGCATCACAACCGTCTTCATGGAGAGTGAGGCAGAGTACAAAGGCCAATACCACGCGCACCCTTATGGCGAAATTAACTGCGTTGTACAATTAGATTCAAGTGCCGAGCTCAAGGGTATGCAGGGATGGCAAGGAGCGGGCTGGACATCACCGGGTCCTGGTACTCACCATTACCCTGAAGTACGAGGAGGGGCGTTGGTGGCTTTGTTTTTTCTTCCCGCTGGTAGAATCTCGTATAATGCCACTCCAGACATGCCCCAGCCACCATCTCTCTAAATAGGGACTTCAATTCCACCATGTTGCTATTTGAATCTGATATATTGCATTGTATTTTTGCAGTGCAACCAAACAGGGCAAAGTCTGCGATAAGCGGGTGCTGCACTAACAAGTCAATTTACCAAGTCGTCTCTACCCCACTCCGGACAAGGGGATGTGCCAAGACCACAACCAAGACCACAGCCAAGATTTCTGGGGATGTCATGAAGCGGGACTCATCCACGTCCGCACGAAGATTTTGCAACCGAAAAATGTTATTTTTCCCCATCATCTATGTATAGTTACTGGTCCGCCGAGTTTTCCAATCTCATCTACAACCCACATTTTCGGGATGCCCAGGCTTAATGCCCGATGATATCTACATCGTATTCGTAAAAGTCACCATCAATCCCAAACAATATAACGTTACAATAATTAGCCGTGATACGATTGCCAGAATGATGGTCTCGGGGGTATTGATTTCAAGCCATTTGGGACCTACTACTGTCGTAAATGGTTGGTCAGCTGCTCATTGAACTCCAAGGTTTATTAGCTTAAGCCAAACCACTGGAATTCCTATCCCCAAGGTTATGCCTGACTTGGTAAAGCGTTGATGATGGAGAAATGTTATTGTAAACGCCACGCTCGGTTAAGCTCACAGCCAAGAAACCCTCCTTGACAGAGCCATTGCATGGCGTATGGCCATCGCGAACAATGCCGTACCCTCGCGGAGTGAAATGACCAAGTATAACCAAAGGTTGATGTCTTTGAGATGTATTCCATGCGTATTATAATAGGTATCGAATGAATATTAACGCGATATAATACCAAACCAGGCCGAATCGGCACTGAATTGTGTCTCAACGCCAAGAACTTTATTTTAAAGCAAACTTATTTTGGCCAAAATTCTACTTTCGGAATAAATGACTCAGCATACTTGAACAAATTTCACGTCTGCCCCCCTCTCTTAACATTATACTGCTTGTCGCTTTTGTTGACAGATTTCTACCACGGCTCAGTTGGGCATGTACCGCTTACTTGCATCGCTACCTTCCGATATTTTTAAAATTCGAGCAGTCCAAGCTTTTTCCTGATATCATAATTCACCTGTAGCTTCTTAGAGAAACGCCTCAAGGGTGGTGGAGGATACTGCGTTGGTTGGACCACGTGCTATCGACAGATCACGATTATGGCCATCAGTCAGAACGTATACATAGTAGGTTACTTATCCCAAACTATTCCGGCGAGTTAGATTTTAATTCAATAGCCAGAAATTAGAATTGGTGCTGGTTGTAATTTGTTTCTTGACTATTGTCCTACGCATTACAGCGCGGAAGTGGTTTAGCAAAACAGCCTACTGGATATCCGATTTTTTGGTGGTTCTCGCTCTATTATTTCTATTATTCTTTGTTGTAAAAGACCAGTACGCCTACTCACGTGGCCTTGCCCTATACGGCGAATATTACGGTGAAACCTATGCTCGGGTCAGCATACCTTTATCTCATATCCGGCGGCGAAAGGAAACTGACGCGTTCTCAAAGTGGACCTTTGCAGCTTGTGTTATGTATGACATGAGCTTCTACCTTCCAAGATTTAGTCTCATTGCATTTTATTACGAGTTATTCCCTATAACCGAAACAAAGTTACGATTATGCTTACACATCACCGCCGCGTACAACATCTGTGCGTGTCTGGCGACTTGCCTTTTGGATATATTTTGGTGTGGTCTAGACGTATCACGAAATTGGTAAATATTATGTATTAGCCCCCTATTTGAAACTAGCTAACATATGCCATTAAAAGGGTAGAAATTTCAAACTGTGCACTGGTTTCCACTGTTGAACCATTATACATTCACTGGCCCCTCAGCATTGTTTCGGAGGTTCTTAGTAAGATGAGATGACATATCTATGTGTCCCTTTACTAATTACAATGTCTAAAAGCTTTCGCTTTGCCATTTGGAATGTTTCCAACATTAAACGCTTTGCCCAAAGGACGAAAGATAGGCCTGGCTTGCCTTTTCCTTGTAGGTGGCGCAACCATCGTCATCAGCATCGCACGATTTACATTCACAATTCAGGAAGTATTCTCAAATATGCTATGTATGAGTTGAACCCATCTGAGCTACATTGATCTAGCTATTTTATTAATTCATCGTAGATATACTCTCATGGGCTGAGATTTCCACTCAGATTATAGTAATATCATTGCCTTCCCTCCGACCGCTTTTTCTTGTGGCTTTACGAAAGTGTATGGTTGTATTGGGACAGGATGAGACGGATTCGGCATGTGGATCAAAGTTTGGGGGAATAAGAAATGCTATTAAAGTATCCAACGCCAAATCAGCCGTACATACAAGAGATGCTGATACAGAAAAACTGGTGCGTTAGGAATTGAATCGTGCGCGCATCCATAGCTGTCCTCGTCGTTAACTAGAGAGATCGAGATATCTGAAGAGACAGGTCGAGATTACGAAATTGGTATTAATATATATAAAATTAGACATGGCTATCGAGCAATTCCCTTCTCTAATTAACACAGAATATTGTTCCCCTAACAGGTACCATAGATCTTGACTCTACTGGCTCAAGCAAACGAGAATACATGCAGAAATATCAGCATCAATATCTCCAATATAATTTATCCTCTTTGTATGTGTCTCAGTTAACATACTGTTAGAATATATGCGAAACGAGCCCTTTGCCAGCTCAAGGGGTGCAGAGATGAATCTCTCTACTTCTACTGGCTGGAGCTTATGAACAGCCTAACAAACAAATTTTAAGGAGAATTCATGTTTACAACATATAGTTTTATTCTCCGAGACAGTTTGCTGTCATACACTTTATCGCTAATAGGGATTGGAAGCCGCCCCATCACGTACTAGGAGACATATGGCTTAGGGCATGACAGTGCTCACAATTCCGACATTGGTGAATGCTACAGTGGCTGCTAGACGTCATTTGGTGGATAGTAACCATATATTTATTATTCGAGGTCCCAAGAGGTCCGGTATGCAGTAGCGTGGAACTTATTTACCCCTCTGCAACAAGCTCAATCGAATCCGAAATAAAGTAGTGAATATTTTTACTTAAAGTGGCTATCACAAACAAAGAAATGAAATTGCAAGGTTTAAAAATATTCTTATTAGTATTTGGTAATAATATAGAATTTTAAATATATATAACCTATTGCCCCTCTCATCGTATTTTTATTGTATTATAATCCTATAGTAATTTGTGGATTCTAGTAGGACCTCCCTTCCTTCTTTGGTTCCTTTATTTTCAAAATCTCTATTTTATTATATATTATTTTATATTATTAAGCTAAATATTATATATTTCTAGATCCTCTAAGAACCTCTCTTTATAAGAACTTAGGCTAATTCTAAATTATATATTAAGATATTTTAATATTAGCTTTATTAGCCTTTATTATTATTTAATAAAATTAATATTATTATAATTAAGATTTTTTCTTTAGAATAGCTTAAGCTCCTATAAAATAAGCTTTATTTTAATTTTAATAGCTAGATTATTACTTAGGTATAATTTATTTTTTATTTTATTAATAAATTTATTATTAGATCTTTTAGGCTAGATATTAATAGCTTAGATCTCTTAATATATATATCTATATATAAAATTAGATTTAAAAGGGATATTACCTTTATAAATAAAATAATATTAGAATAATATTTTAATTAATATTATTTATAAGTATATTTATAGGTATATTTATAGGTATATTAAAATATATTAATTCTAGCTATTAGGAAAACTATCTTTTTATTATATTTTATTTCTATTAGAGAAAGCTTTATAGTTTTTAATTTACATTGCCTTTAGGCTTCTAAGGTAATTATAGGCATAAGGGCAATTGTACTATAGGATTTGAAAGTCTAAAGGTTTGATGTGCTCCTTGGTGTTGCTACCTTGTTGAGCCGTCCCTCTCCTCAGGGGGACACAAATCACTTTTATACCTTGATATGCATCAAATCAGTTGGTACAGACTTGGTGCGACGCTTTCCCCCCTAACGCGAGACTCTTCAACGGCGATTCAATTCGTGATATATGCCACGCTGCCTATTTCGCCTACTATAAAAATCAGTGGGAGCTTATTGCAAAACATTGGGACGGTAGATTTGTCGCTTTAAAGTCGCCAGAGGCTGTGAGTGCACTCGCTTGCCAAGTACAACAAGACGGAAAACGTCAAGATCTTTTGATGCTTATTCAAATGCATCATAGGGAATGTGGCCTGGAAGCGTGTGAAAACTCTCTAGACTTGGCTGCTAGGCTTCTCCTCATGGTACGCATAGGAACAACGAAACATCATATCTGTTCCCGGCCAAATGTAAACTGGACTGAAGGCACTCTTAGGAATTTATCACATCAGTATTTTGGGGAAGCCCCAAAATTAGATTTCGATGGAATTAAGCTGCCTAAATCTTTTAATGGCTGGAGTTTAGAAAACATCGGGGGCATAAAGATTGATTTCACCGACAATCTTGCTGATCATTTGTTGCTTACCGAGGACGACTCTAGAGTATTAGTTTTCCATCATGCAACTTTTCTGGACTACCAAAGGCTTCAAGGGTAAGATCGCACCACAAAACCTAAAGTTTGTGTCCTAAATGACCCTAGCAAAAAATCTTTGTTTCCTCCAAAACTGGCGGAGGAGACTCTTCAGACTCTTGCACTACTCTTTCCACAGTCGATAGTGAGTGGGTCAATTCGGTCAAGGGTCTCAAGAAAGACTTGGTTTCGAAAGCTTTGTGAGAGACAAATCGATTCAGTAGATGAAAGACTTGGTCGTTGCGGGAATATGTATACGGGGGATCGTCAAATACAGAACTTCAGGTTTTGGAGAGATAGAGTAATTGTTCTGAAACAAGCCTATGACGAATCAACACCAGATACTCTGTCTCAGTTTTGGTATGACAGACGTAACGGCTTCCAGTGGTATACGTTTTGGATTGCCATGGTAGTTTTGGGACTGACAACGGTTTTTGGAGTCGTGCAATGTGTGGAAAGTGGGTAAAATTTCGGTCCAGAGTAATCCGAACATTTGCCATTTTACACCAAAACTTACTACTTTTAAAATACTATAAGTAATTAAATAAAATAGCTAATCTAATAAGAAAAATTATTTAGATATATAATTACTTAAAATATTATCTTATATTTTCTTTTAATTTTTATTTTTACTATTAGTAAAGATATTTAAAGTTAAAATTAAAGAATTTTTAAAAATATAGATTATAGTGGATTATAGGGCATATTATAGTGGATAAGATAAAAGTTTTTAAAGAGATTAGTTTTTAAAAATTAATAGAGCTTAAATTAATTAATTAATAAATTATTAAAAATCTATATATTATTATTTTAGTAAATATTTATAATATACTTTATTTTTATATATTATCTCTATATAAAAGTTATTAGTTTTTATAATTTTAAAGTGGTAAGTTTTGGTGTAAAATGGCAAATATTCGGATTACTCTGGACCATAATTTTACCAGGCTTGGAAAGAGAAATAACGATGGTTGTCTTGAGTGAACATTTGATATATTCCCCTTTCAAAATTGAGTTAGGTGCTGCATGTATGGACTAATGAGATGAGACCGGGTTATTATCTGCCTATCAATATTTTTCGGGTTCGGAAATCGTGCAGCCAACGTGGTTCGTACGAATGGGTCGGCAGCCGTCAGCCTGAGTGCTTGAGATTTGCAATTCAATCAGAGAGATGCTGATCTATCATCTTCTACAGAGGGCAACTTCTCTGACAAGAGGGAAACTAAATAGCGGAACCAAGGCCAAACACTATGTGTGTGAATAATGAAGGCTCCTACCCAGCCTTTGACAGTGACCATAAAAAGAAGCGAATATTCCGTTTCATCTGTTAGAAGAATCATACGGCCAAGGATCGTGTAAATCGAAGCGGCAAATAGGGTCGGTCCAATTAAGATCAGAAGAGTCTACACGATGAAAGGAGGCAATGTCCAGCAATTAACCAGCTCAAAGGCATTCACAGCTCTGCCAAGGTAGCCCACGGATTGCACTAATTATAATACGCTCTGATTAGTAACATCAAGTGTATTTAGTCACGGATTCTAACTTACAGACATATCCAACAATCCAAGCGGATAGGTACCAGATTTTGGCCTTGACTATTTGACATATGTGGAATATGGATTAAATGGCAAACAGTATAATGAAGATGACAGCTGGTGGCTTGGATGGCCCATAGTGATATATATATCAGCGTGATTGGACTTGCAAGCAGGCATTGCGAGTAGTTGGCCGATGAAAAATGATAGCAAATACTGCTCGAGAAGAATGTACATCGAGCGATTGAAGTAACTTGGGTGATGAAGAGCAGATGGCTGGGAAACCAGAGGCTGCATGTAGTACCAAAAAAAGGGGCCCTGAGCTTTTGATAGAAGCCCCCTCAACCTTGCCGCAAACCGGAGAGAAATATGGCTTCCAGGGTAGTTTATTGGTCTCAAGAAGCGAACTGAAGCAACAATTCAATATTGGATGCTTACGAAAGCACATACAGACAGACATGGAATTATTGTCTTGGGTATGAACAGATCGTACCCCCAAACTATCCTAGGGTAGTTCTCCATATACACGCACCGTCTCCTTCACAATGAACGAGCAATCCCTCGTGTTCAGTAGTAAGGCTATAGACATTGTCGCCCTTAAATAATATGAGTGATGAGGCTTATGTCATTGTATTGCTTCATGCCCATAACAGTTTTCGCATACCAATACACGCAAACAATGACCTCTACACCAATTCAATCAACAGATACAGTAGCATCGAGTATCATACAAATCAACTGCCGTTATATTTCTTTATATACCGCATATAAATTGCATTCTAACTATCTGCCATGTTGTTACTTACAGTCTCCTAAAAATTCATGGACGCAACAATCAGCGCTGAAGGCAGGTTAGATTGCAAATCTCAAACAAATACTGCTCTTTTTATAATCTATTTGCACTTGGGGTAAATTGTTTATGGTAGCTAGTTACGCAAGCAAAGATGGGCTCATTTAACGGGTACACTTGAAGGAAAACAACTGATTGTATACATTATAAAGACTATGTTCACTGGCGGAACTATCCGCACTGATGAGAATACAGTTGTTGAGGCGATAGCCATCCATGATGGTAGTTATCATTACGTCAGTCCCCATAATGAAGTCCTGAAGAAATGCCCAGGGATGTGCATGTACTCCAAACTAACCTGACATACAACACACGCCAATGGCTTTCACAAAATACATGATCTCATAAGGAACAATCGCTGGGCGCATTTTAATAAGCTATCAAATACCACAATTCTAGACAAGTACAACTTTCCACTCAAATGCACTAGTGGCACCATGGCCAAGACACACCATGCCGTGAAAGCATAAATTTGCAAATAAAGCATCCTTACCAACAGCAATCTCATATTCTGTCAGCTCCGGCTTACATCTACCGTCTTCTTATCCCACTGAAGAATGGATCGGTCATATCGATTTTGGGGTAGTGTTGATCTATTGGTAGATGTCCCAGGGGCTTTGTCGCCCGTGAACTCCATGGGAAATGCCCCCGGTACATGCTTATAATATAAAACCATATCAGCTGGAACTGGACTCGACGGTCCTTTTACCGAATGGGCTTGTGCTGACTCTTTCCGGAGTTTGGCGCCATTCTTTTGCCGGGTGAACGATTCCAATGAGATCCTGCCGACAAGTTGTAAGATCGTTCTCGGTACGTGGCCTCGGCTGCTTTTTCGTGGGGTTTGACGATATTCCGGAGGTCCTTCCCAAAGTGAGGTAGGCCATACAAGCCATCTATCAGTTTCCGCACACCTGTATCGTCCAACACCCTAGATATATCGCCTGCTTCCATGGCACTTTCCAGGGCCTTCTACATCTGAATATGTTCAGACTTGACCTTTCTAAGATATTCCATACACCGCGGAGAGACCTCTACTTTCATCTTTGATTAATAAACATATATAAATATTCGACTGTGGCATAATTATACGAGGTAATAGCATGTCGTTGCAAAGAAAATCTAAACTGGATGGCCGCTTCTTGTACTTGTTGATATTCGAACTGAAACTCGTTGATGGTGGTTTTTTTTTAAAACGAACTGCCTCTTCCTTTAGCTGAATCTTCCCCGCATTTTCAATAATGTGCTTGTCAATACTCTCATCATTGTGTATATATGTCGTCGGAGTATAATTGTAATATATATGCATATGGACCATCCAAGAATTGTGATACCGGCGACAGATGTTTTTCCTATTTATTGCGGAGCAACCCTTTAGTTTGGGATCGCCTTTCTTGTTTCTGTCTACTTGTGATAGGCAACAAGGGTCGTGATATGCCGTTTTATCGATGATGGTGATCTCTCGCCTCGACTCAAAATCGCTTCGCATTTCGACACAAGAAGGGTGAGTAAAAACAGTTTGTGGGTGGTCGAGCTCGCTGGTTGACAAGCTTTCTTTTTGTACGAACAGTTGATGCCTTAGCTGCTGCTAGGTAAGATGAAAGTCTAGAATCTCTTTTAGCTGATTATTTTTTATATTAATTCTCTCTTTGATTTTCTCTGTAGAAGTGCCATAGGTTTAGTGAGGCGTATAATTGTGTTGCGAGTTTCATTCAAGTTGATGGTGCTGCGGATTTGGTGTGGCTTAAGACCTGGAAAGTGTTTGATGAGCCACTGACATTCTCCGATAGAATACTTCCAGCTGCGATGATTGCATTCTGTAAAGCCTATTTTGATTCTATTGTTTTGGGCGGCCAGATATTGGAAGCTCTCTGAGTCAAAATAGTAGACGTTGTGTTTGAATAGACTTATATCCACACTGTCAATCTCTGCCAAGAGGGAGCTCAAAGGTTTAGAAGTATCTCCTGGTTTATAGTTGGAACCTCTTGTGTTGGTAAACCCAAATGCTATATTAGTGGCCGTATAGTGGTGTAAATATGTCAAAAGCTTCTTAATATAAAACTATAACATAACCGTCAGCCGAGCCGCAATGGGTTTTAGCAGTATTAGTATCCCGTGGAAATTATTGTGTGTACGGAGTACCCTTAATATTTCGGTCATATTCTTATTGTCTTGGTCGACTCCTCTTGTGTCGACAATCCCAAGTGCATCAATCAGACGAATACGAGCGCTGCCAGTATCAACGGAGTACACGGATGTCGCCTGTTGGCTTAATGAACATTTTTCAAGGGACATGCCTTGTCGGGTTGCAGTCCGGTGAGGATAGGTACCGAATCCCCGTTTCAGTTGGTAGATTACCAAAATTATAGTCCACCAAACCGCCGTGCGCTGCCAATGAGGAGCTACTTTTTAGGCTGATGACGAGGTGAGTTATCCAAACTTGGTGTTGCCCAAGACAGATTTCTTGGAACAACAGACAACTGTTAATGTCAAATTATGAAGACTCCCAATTCGCGTTCCGGCACTGATGCATCTTTTGATGCGAGTCCGACAACTCATCATTGAATCAATTGATTGAATAACCTTTTTTTAACATTGTGGGCCATGAATTCGACTAAACTGACTGTAATTCATAGAGCAATGGAGGATACTGTGACAGGCTAGCCATCCATCGATATTACAGAAGGTCGCAATATGGTCCTTTCACCGTCGCGCTGCAAGGTCATGCCCACATTGCCCAATCGTCATTCATCTTGTAATTGTAATTTCCCTCTTCAATAGCCCTCTCGAGTTTCGAAGAGTGAAATACGGCAGGCTCTTGTGGGCCCTCCGCCGCAACCAGATGTCCCCCATAGCATTGGTCATATCTCACCTGGGGCATCTGTTTGTCGTAAAAGTCGTCGAATCGCGAATCCATCGCATCGAGTATTCCAGTGACATCGCCAGATGGGTGCAGAGTCCTCCACGGATGAATACAACTTGAACCTTTGCAGGATTTCATGACCATCATGAGGCCATTAAGGCGGGAAACAATCTTGGGAATTGGAAACCCAACAATGTGCTCATTCTTCTCATGATATAGATTATGCATCTGGGCCTTGTCCCTCTTCATATCGTACAGCTCATGTTCGTTGGTGCACCATGTTGTGTATAATAAATCATACTCGGAACCAACGAGACGAAGGGCCTTGTAAGTATTATTGGGGTGGCTCAAGGTTCCACCAAATTCACCCTCTTCCCGGTTGCCGCCCCAGAACTCGATGTTCACTTGCTCGTGCTTGGAAGATTCGATGTTCTCAATAATAGGAATTGGGGCACCATCAAAATCTTCCCGGAGGGGAATACCGGCCAACTTGAAAATGGTGGGCACCAAGTCCGTATGGGTTGTGGGATAGTGAACCGTCACTCCCTTTTTGACTCCAGGGCCACGGATCATGAGCGGGATGTTGACATCCTCCTCGAAGCATGTAGTTTTGCCAGCCTGGAGGCGATGGTGACCCATGTGATATCCATTATCGGTAGTATACATGATATATGTGTTATCCAATAGGTTTTCTCGTTCAAGTCGTTCAAAAACGTCATCAATGAGATCATCAACAGCAGCCAATGATTGGAGACGTTTCCGATAAAAGTCGTCGAGATACTTGATGACCGTCGCATTAAGTTTAGGTAAACTCTTCAGGTAGCTTGCATGGCCAGGGACATCAGGATTGAAGTTTTCCGTTCTTGGGATGCTCGCATCTGGATACAAATGTTCATGCCGTTTCGCAACTGCTGGTGGGTAAAATACGTTTTGTCCTACTGTCGTATTTGCCTTGGGTCTGATTTCGGTGTGTGGCCCAATAGGCATAATTGCCATGAAGAATGGACGGCCATCTTTGGCACCAACTGCATCGTCTAGGTAGTCCAATGACTTTTTGGCAACGAGATCTGTTGAATACTCTCCTGGGGTTGTGTATGGGGGGTCCCTGTTGCGCTGCCAAGTTGCGTTATAGTACCAATAGATGTTAGGCTCGATGAGAACTAGGGACAGATTAGACATCGAGATTAGAAAGATGACGGAGCGACATACAATCTGTCCCATTCCACCCCCCAGGGAAAGGCTTATTGTAATTGGCAATACCATGGGAATTCATAAATTTACCCACATAATATGTATTATAGCCACCGTCTTGCAGCCAAGTTGGAAGATAATTTGTATTAAACCCTTGTTCTACAAATCTTGGATAGCCACCTGAAAAGGGTCAATACGGCGAACTCGGGGTCAAAGAATCGGGCATCCTACCAAATGGTGGTTTGACATCGGTGACATTCGTATTGTGTCCAGCCATCCCCGTCAAAAATGAGACTCTGGATGGGCAGCACTGGGCCATGGTGCAAAAGTGCTTATCAAATGTGGTGCCTTGGTCAATAAAATGCTTCTTCACCGCCGGTTGGTAATCGACGGAATTTAGTAACTTGTCTTGGTCATCTGTCATGATGAGTATAATATTTGGCCGAGTTGCCGAGCTGCTGCCTGTGACGCCATTGTCTATGCCGTTGAGGTTGACTACAAGGGCCACTAAGGCCATCGCAGCCGGTCGAAGCCGCATTTTGTTGAATGATGTTGTGTTTATCCAGAATGTCAACGCTGTTGTCCTTTGGGGCTGGTTGCTATTTGTACGCTTTGTCGTAAGTGGGTCTAGCGCCCTAGACAAGCCGGTTCAGCGGGCTGATAATTCGGTCCCAGGAAGACGGTCACAATGCGCAGAGACATTGCGCGTACTATTTAAGTCAGTCTCGCATGGGGCGCTAGTCCCACATAAGAGAGACCGATGAATAGGCGCTGGTGCTTTGATATGAGCATTTGCATTAGAGTTTAGCAGTCGAGTTTCACATTTACACTTGCGCGGCCTGTGTGCTGCAGAGCCTATGTCGGGACTCTGGCCAAGAGTACAGCGGTCTTCCAGGCATAATTTTTACTTGAACCATAAATGATTAGGTGGTTAAAAAACACTGCCTTGCTGGCAAATAATACTCCCCCCCCCCTATACGATGCCGACCGACAAAGAGTCCCTCGATAGCAGGGCATTCAATCACGCTGATGTGACGTTTTCTATTAGATTTAGCAACGATCTAAATTTAGAACTGCGCAGCCAATTCGGTTAGCCAATATTTTCAACTCGGGAATATAGAAATCGATGGTATTAAACATACAAAAGTAAATATTCGATGAATGAAAAAAACCCACTTCTCAGATACCAAGCGCATTACTAACCCTATTGTTCATCAGATTCCCATGGCTGCTCCATTTCAAGTCTTCGTATCATCTCCACGTGCTGTATGCTTCTAGGTGAAACTTTGACATTGAAATTGGTCGGATAGCTCAGCACTCCAGGCTTGACCTTGACATCAATGTCAACCGCCTTCCCGGTCGCATCCATTGGCTTTTCAATGTTGAATGTGGCCAGTGATTGTACAATATTTATATACAGACCATCATTAGCGAACCACTTTCCAGCACAAACTCTGCGGCCATAGCCAAATGCTGATTCTGGGTCAGGTTCGTTGCGTGGGCTCAGGAATCGCTCAGGATCGAATTCATCTGGATTGGCATACACCTCTGGGTCATGTAAAAACCACCAGATGGACGGAAGTAGATATGCTCCTTTGGGAATGTGTAGACCATCGTATTCGAAGCTTTGGTCAACCGTGTGTGGAAATCCCATCGGAGCAATAGGCCACCATCTTAATGCTTCTTGGACCACGGCATTGATATAAGGCAACTTGTCCCGATCCTCGAAAGTGGGTAGGCGGTCGGTTCCAATCACAGTGTCAATCTCATGCTGAGCCTTGCGCTGTACCTCAGGAAAAAGCACCATGGCTAGTGTAAAGGTCGTCAGCGTTATCACCATAGTATCTGCGGCAGCCCCATACAGGCTAGCTGCCGTCCAAATAATAGCCTGCTCATCTTCATGGGCCAGACCCTTGGTTTCCGAGCCATCGGGCTGAAGGCTCTCGATTAGTTTCGACACGTATGACGGCGAAAATGAGCCTGTAGCCATTTGGTCTTCGACAAAACCATAAGGGCCATATGCAACTGAGTGTATAGTATTTCTCCACCTACGAGCAGTCTTTTTAAATCCCCCGCCTGGGAAGTTTTCCGGCAAAAACTGAAGAGCAGTAACAATGTCAACCATCCAGGCCAACGGTGCTGCAGCAAGAGAGAACTCGGTCATCATTTTTTGAATCAGGCTGACCAATCTATCAGGCTTGTTTGGCTCGATGGTATATCCATAAGTTGTTTTCAGTATGGTGGCGCTCGTGGCACTATAGAAGCAAATTTGTCATTAGCATCCAAGTCGCTCTCGGGAATGCAATAGAAGAAATCCGGACTTGCGTCTTAAAATGCTCCAGCCAGTTTTCCGGGTTATTGAATGCAAGAACCAGTCGGCGGTTAACTTGGACCTCTTGGATGTGGCGAAAGGTTGCTGCCGATGCCTTTGTGCCGATCTCTTGGTGCAAAAATTTTCGGTGACGGCGAAAAGTGTCATTGTATCCTTGACAAAGAATAATAGACTCATAACCACACATCTTGTTTGCAAACATCATCATAGGTCGGCCCGAGGTTTTACTTGCAAATCGACCCAGCATGTCGTTTGCTGCTTTTTTGTCATGAATAAAGACCATTGTCATGCCTAAAATTGTCACGGAGCTTATTGGTCCGTATTTATCCTTGTGCTTAAGCCAATGTCGAAATTCCGGCACGTCTGCACTTGGAAAGTCCAGTAAGTTACCCAGAAATGGCAGTGGCTTCGGTCCTGGTGGTAGTCTGCGGTTAAGGCCCATCTTATACAGCCACCGGAGACCGATGCAGGCGATGCAGGCAAGGGCAATAACACCCCGCCATGATGGGATCGAAAGGCTCATTCTGGATACAAGTCACTACTATTCTGCCCAACAACTTGGGTAAACAAAAAGAGAGGATTTGTATGGGTTTGGAAATTTTATCATCTTGTAAAGCTTTTTGTGCCCGCCGGTTGAATTGGCCGCTAAAATATGACAATGGCTCAGAATTGCCCCACTCCGGATGTTTGGTTATCTGCTTGGCGCCGCATGTAACTGTTTGTGGCAGGAAAGCTAGCTACACGATTGGACAGTTCTCTGCGGAGAATGCGATGAAACACCATTTCGTCTCAGCTATTCGGATAAACATTGCAGTTGAATGTTAATCGTAAGCTGCCATCGGCTCGAGTCATTATGAGTCATAAAGGCTATGTGAAAATACATAGCATTCATAGTTATACCAGCGTGTCAAACGTAGTTACAGAGCATCCGCATAAAGCTGGAATGGATGCAGAGTTGTGACGCCAAATCGTTGGTTGAAGAGATTACTGGAGCAGTCGCTAATGCATTACCCCGGGCTGTAAGAACGCAGGTGGAAATTAGCTGATGATAACAAGGCTTTTCGCACATCGCAAATCTGTTCCACTTTCTTTTAGCGATTTATTCTCTGCCCTTGCATGGAGCATTTATTGAGCCTCAGAGTTTTGGATTTAAGTTGCTGGCAAATTGATAAGAGACTCATTTCTTTTAAACCGTAGCGGTGACCACCTAGATGGTCAAAGATGTATGCCATGAAAACTGCGTTTCTGGGGAGGTAGTGTCGTTATCTAGCTTCTGATGGCTTAAATGCTTTCCCCAAGTCATAAAATTCTCGACAGGACAATAGAGCAATGAGTGTTTGAATAGAGACAAGGCAAAGTAACGCCTCGTCAGTTTCAACACGACTCGTTTTATACCATCTCCAAATCCGGGTCCGCATCGAATCGTCGTTCCTCTAATCAGTGTCAATTATATGACTGCACAAGCCCCCAACCGTTTTCCCTCGAGGTCACACAACAGGCTGGTCCAATTAATATGATTAGCATTAGGGGTTGACGATTGGCACGCAAATACAGTTCGATGAACAACGCACTACTGCGCACCATTTTCGGATTGTAATTGTGTCAATATATTAGACTATTTTTCTCTAAGCCCTCTTACTAGTCTATCTATTGGAGCTTTAATATCTCGAGAGTTACATCCCATAGCCGTTTCTCCTTGACCTCGTCATACGCGTAATCTTTTACCCCCATTGTCATCGGTATGAGCGGCTCCTTGAGAGCAATACGACAATCCTCTAAATACTTACCGCCCTTTCCCTCCCACTCGTAGGAGATGGCAGCATATACGGTCGTTGCCGCGCCTTGTTCGACACTTTTCATAAAGTTCTTCACCGCCTCATTTGTGGTCCAGCTTTTCTTAGTCTCCTCTGGTATATGCTGCTGCAAATTGGTGGCAATGCCACCAGGCATCAGGCTCAATGAATGCAGTCCCTGAGCTCCATAATTGCGCTCCACATAGTTGGACATGTAAATTTGTGCCAGCTTACTCTGTCCGTATGACTTCCAAGGTTCATACGCACCCTCCTTGACCAGGTTTAAATCATCAAACTGGATTTCAGAACTATGATGACCGGCACTCGACACGTTGATGAGACGGGAATTGAATTCTGGTGTGGATGACTGGAGGAGTGCGTCTTTCAATAACCAGAAGAGAAGAAAGTGGCCGAGATAGTTGGTTGCAAGCTGTTGCTCAAATCCATCAACCGATTCCTCGCGCTGGGGAACTGCCATGATGGCCGCGTTACAGATAAGAACATTGAGCGTGGGTGATTTCTGTAGAAATTCCAATGCTGCGGCGTGTACAGAGGCCTGGGAGCTTGTGTCCACCTTCAATAATTCCACACGGCCAGGTTCGAGGAATGAACCACACGCTTGCTGACCTCTCTCCAGCGAGCGCACTGCGATGAAAACTTTGGCGCCAGTAGACGCGAGGGCACGGGCTGTGTCAATCCCGATTCCTGAGGAACACCCGGTGATGAGAAAGACCTAAGCGGCAGTTAGTTAGAGATATTCAGAGTGTAAAATGTCCTTCATACCTTTCCCTTCATTTTATCCATTCGATCTTCGTCCTGGACAATCTGCGCTGCAGTGGGGCGGGCATCTCCGGGACCCGCAGGGTTTTCAAATGCAGGTGCGTATCGAGACATTGTCTTTTATAAAATTCAGTCTTGGGGAGTGTTAATGATGATGAATCATGGTAGTGTTGAAATGGAATATCACAGCTACTTATACCAAGCCATTCTATGATCCTCATGCAGGGTGAGGGGATAACAGGCTTAACTCCGGAGGCTTGACTAGTTAAATCCGCCACAAGGCCTAGAAAAACGTACAGTGCATATGGTGTAGGCAATTATTATGCTTCGAACCTATTTTGAAATTCCGATATTCTTTTCCGGCGTAAAGGAGGTTGTCATTTGGCTTCTTTAAGGTGTCAGCTTCATGAGAAGTAGTGGGAGTAGCACCTTTGACCGTCACGAATACAAGTTCAACAAAATCAACCAATAATGTTTCAAATATCAAGTTCTGTGAGATTATAACAACATACGTGGAAAAGGCGACGAGAACACATCTCGTGTATAATCCCGTGCAAGGGGTGTGTTAATACTACAAAGATCATTTCCAAAATCATGAGCTTGCATTGACTAATGAGACGAAGATTTCTACGTATTTTTTTTCTATCTGCTGTTTACATTACCTTCTGCCGTGTTCTGCTCAATTGGTTAATGATCATCGATGTTCTTCTCTTGGTCAATCGTGATAGCCGCATCTTTGCTCGGGATTTACAGCCCTGCTGACTCTGGTCAAAGCATTGGTTGAATAGCGCCCTTGATACAAATGACGTCACAGAATGTCTGATCGGCCCTTTGACCCTGATGGCTTATCCAGTGGCTTACGGCTAAGAATGGCTTACGCAGGAAAATGGCAGGAATTCCCACTAACTCGACGCTACTCAGTACCGTCACAGTAGACGCAGTCCGGCGTAAATTTATCTTATGTGGACATTTGGGTTGCCCCTGGCGATTATTACTTCTTAGATTGGCTAAAGCGTGTAGGGGGCATCATCTTCACTCTCGATGTCCAGTTAATGAAGTGTTCCCACATTCAAGCATGCCCTTGATTATCGAAGATTCGATATGAAATGATATGCCACAAGCTTAGTAACAACACAAGAGGCCACGTAGGTATAGCCTAATACCGTTACTTCAACTTCGATAAATAAATGAAATGTATAAAAAGAAAAACAAAGAATTAAAGTAACACGGCATAGATTTATTTCTTCTCAATTATCAAATGAGAACCATCATTTCAAATGCATCCAGAACTTATTAATCTATCTATTGGGGAGTCTAGCTAGGTCTCCTGTAGCTGCTGTTGCTGGCTGTGACCTCCGGCCCTTTCTTTAGGTTTGAAGCTTAGTCTAGACTATTGAGACCATCTACTCACTGTGACAATAACCCTCACCGCGAACAGTACATAAACACCATACACATATACGATGAGCACTTAGCCAGACCATCTAGTATGTCACACTCATGGGTGGTCCTAATAGCCTCAATTGATGACTGTTATCGAGGTCAAATGCCCAGAATAGACGGCATCGGATTTAGGAAATAACAAGATGTTCAAGGCCACAGTCGACCCCAAAACACCACAATAAATAAGATGCGAGCCCTACTTATCAATCAATTAACCACGGCACCTGCCAGGGCCAAGTCGTGATCGTCATGTCCATCGAACCTTGTAACCCCAAAGCCAGCAGCCGCATGCAACGGCAACCTCCGACTAGCTGTAACAGCATCTATAAGAACCCTAGATAGATCCCTTACATGGTTACAGAAATCAAGGGCTTCTCAATGCATGTGGAATCATTGCCATCTGTTAGTGTTGATCGCTTGTTATTTCCCCTAATCCTGCCACAAACTCTTCAACATCTTGCAACAGAACCTCCGGCTGTTCCAACGCAGCAAAATGGCCTCCCTAAACCCTCAAAGATTAGCACTTTTTCTTAAACGTGTTTGCAATGCTCAAAATATTCGCTCATAGATGGGTCTAGGCGGTTAGGCAAGCAGTGAATTGTGAGTCCCATACCTGAGCGTGCGACTTGTACTGTATCATGTTTGGATAATTGCTGTTGACCATGCTCTTTGGCAAGAATGATAGTTCCCCCATAAACCATGAGTATCCGATTGGCTTTTTCTTGTCGGTTTCGAAAGCGTTGCGACTAGTTAGGAGGCATCGATATGGGTATAAGCTAGAAGAGATTGTTGACGTAAACCAATACAGAGTGGCATGCGCAAGGATATCGTCTATTGGGATCGGTATATCTGCCCACTCCACAAATTTCTCGCCAATCCTACCCAAGGGTCGTATTAGAGGCAAATTCAACATGATGCAGCAGATTGGTCGAGGACAGGATTCAAGCTCCAAAACCTACCAAGCTAAAATTGACAGGGGGCTTGCTGAGAGTGCATGGCCAATTGTAGACGGGCGGGTTCCATGTTCCATAGCGTACGCCATGCCTGTTTGGAGCCAGTGGTTTACAGCCTTGATTCGTTCTCGTTCAAACGGCAGCAAACCTTCCGTATTCTCATCCATTCTTTGGAGGCCTACACTCAAAATGTTGACTGTCCGTATTTAACAGTATTTTCGCGTTAGCTTCTGCCATTTTAGAAAATGAGGGGAGGTTTCAAGCTCTACTCAGAGACTTGTAGCTGCGAGTTTGACGTACAATGCGCTGCTTTGCATTCCTTGTAATCACGCAGAAGCACTGCCGATAACATGGAGCCGACATCCCCGCCTTGGGCCACATATCCTTTCCCAAATCCCAGGTCAACCATTAGCTGGTTTATTATTCTCGCGGCACACTCCAACTTGAACTCCTTTGCGATTGGGACTTTGGAAGATAGGCCATAGCCGGGTAGCGAAGGCACAATGACATGATAAGGTAGCGTTTCCGGGGTGTACTTTGCGCGGAGACGGCGCAAGATGGGTAGGAACTCCAAAAAGGATCCTGGCCAACCATGCATAAAGTTGATTGGTGTAGCATCTGGCCTTTGAGAAAATAGGGCTGTAAAATGGACCCTGACGGAGCCGTGTTCGGGGTCCTCAACAGTGGAATAGAAATTCGGGAATGCATTTATGGCATCCTCTTGCTGGCGCCAATTAAATTTGGTCAGCCATGTATCCTTGGCTTGAGAGAGCCATTTGCTGGAGACGCCCAGGCCAGCGTCATCTTGTTGGTTCCACCACGTATCCTGGCCGAGCCTGGAAAGTCTGAGGATAGTTTTCAAGTTGGAGATTTCTTCTTCTGGAACTTGGAGAGTGAATGGATCGGGTTCAATTAATATGCTGGCAGGAAGTTGACTGAATGACATGGTGATCTTGGGTCGGATGAAATATGTGCGGGAAATGGTTGCTTTGGCCAGGATCATGCACGGCATTCGAAAAGCATCTTGCTTCTTAAAACCAAGCTATACGTGTCACGTGCGGGGTAAACGGGCCATTGTATCCGATGCGGACGTGCTCTTTGTTGGATTTCCGCCATCCCGCGGGTTTCAGAGACGCGGAGCTAGAGTAGCTGTATGCACCCGAACTATGCTCGCGCTCCACAATGGTCGCATCGAGAGCAATACGATTGGGGCATTGTTCCGTGACCTGACCCAAGACACCTGGGTCGGGTGTACAGTGGCCCGAAGCCCGCCAGTTCCCTGTTTATGGCTCGTCTGCCAACCATCATAAACTCGAACTGGTGTCTGAGAGGTTGTCTCACTTCATGAAAAGTCGCTCAGCTACCGGTGTGTGGTGATTTCTACCCATGACACAAAGCTATGTCTAGTATTGCCTTTATTTTACTTTAGATGCTATTCTCTCTTTCTAATGGCTGCTAGGTACTCGGTAATCATGGGGGATGAGACTGTAGATAGAAGTAGACCATTGGTATTGTTGGGCAGCACAGTTGCCTCAAGTTTCTCAGTATTGGTCACGAAGGTCTCAGAGACCCATACATTTAATTCTTTTTTATTCCACCCACCCCTACTATGGCAATCCTGCTGATAGATGCAGTAATACCAATCCTTACCATAAACTTTGTGGGGTTCAGAACTTCATATCTTGCCAAGGTCGAGTCTACAGAAGATCCCATAATCTACAATCGAATAGAGACATACATACCCGATCGCGCCCGTGTCTGGTGGTCCGCAGTCTCCAATTATCTCTTGGCTGCAAATCCTGGTCTTGATTGGTAATCCCCATTACATTCAGAGGGTGCGGTCAGCTAACCGAGTCCGAAAGTCATCATATGATCGGCTCTGGGTGATCGACAGAGTGTCCGACCATCCGAAGACAAATTTGTGTCAGATCGACACGGAACTGACCGACGCCTGTCAGTACTGCCAAATTTCCGAGATGGACAGGGCCAATCTTCTTTGATTCAAAGTATCAGCTCCAGTACCTTCGCTTGCCCTAGAATAAAATAATTGGCTATTCGGATAGATTCAATGAAAATCAGAGGCGCATGTGTTGTCAATAAAACCGGTAAATTTCCATTTGTCTAAAACAGCAACCGTCCTCTTTTTCATGCGTATGCATTGACTATTTTACGATTGAACTGAGACGTTTCAATTATGACACCAACTTCCAGCGGTGGCCGTCTCCGGCTGCCGTTTCCCTACACCTCAGCCAGCACAATGTTGATCGACTCAACAATAACGACAGCAGACCTTGCCCCGCTACCATTCTGCATCGACCCAGTTGCCGTAGAGACCGGGGCGTATCCGAATTGGAAGCTTCACGATTGCTGCGGGCTCCTGAAATTTTTCCGCGTCCGGAATGACGAGCTGACTGGTCATTGTGTCGTATTCGTTGACCAGAACCACGAGGAATCCGTCTCCCTCGGCTGCATTCGCGGAACGCGGAATAAATGCCGGTTCCTGGAAGCCCTCATGCGGACCTGCAACCCAGATGTTGTTCGTTTGGTGCCAAGTGCCTAGTAGCAGTAAAGAGACAGATTTCAGAATAATGTCCTCTCAAATCTAATTCCCGAGTTTGCTTCCTTTTTCCTACTTGCTGTTCTATTCGATTTATCCTTTTTTGACTCTCTAGTACAACAGCACCACTTGCGTCAGCATACATGGTATTCACAGATGACAAGGCATTCAACAAGCGAGTTGACTTTGGCATATGTATCCACCCCAAGTATGATTCCAGTTTATATCATGCCCTGGCAGACGCCGCCCAAAAGTTCAGTCGCAAACCTCCCAGACATGACATTACTAGCCCCTCGGGATGCTTAATCAAGCGCCCTTGGTGTATAAATGGTTTCATAAAACGAAAATATTCAGTCTCGACAAGAAGAATAACATGACGTAAATTCATATCAGTCATGCAAGCTATGGACTGAATCGCCCAAATATTACCATGACTAATCTCTCGATTATTTGATGTGGATGTGGGTTTTAACAACCTTCTTCCCATCCCGATACGCATCCAAGACCTCATTGACGTTGTCTGCACTAAGGCCTTCCTTCACAACGAATTTCAGCGTCTTAATTTTTCCCTCGAGGAGATAGGTTGGCAGGCTTTCCCAGAAAGGTGTAGTCAACTTGGGGTGTTTCTGGGAAACACCAAGAACATCCCGGACCTCAAACCCTTCCTTTTTGCCCAAAACCTTCGACTCGTCCACCGGGCCCAATGGCAAGAGTCTCGCCAGTGCACCACGCTTGTGGCTTGAAAGGGCATTCAGCGCCAGGATCTGTCCAGGTGGGGGGTTAATCGTGTCAAGGGCGTAAATCAGGTCGTCTCCAACCACAGCACGAATGCGCTCGAGCACGGCCTGGTCACCGCCGAATCGATCCAAGACATGGGTGGCACCAAATGGCAGCAGCTCCTCCTCAGATCCACCGACAACAACAATCTTACCAATGCCGGCCAGTTTTGCCAACTGGACTCCAAACTTGCCGCAGCTTGATCCACCACCAACAATCAGGAGGGTGGTGTTGGCGTAGTCAAACGCTTGTGCCTCGGGAGTCCATGGCGCGGGGATCTTCAACGTCTCGAAGATAGCTACTAGCGGGGCAATGAGGCTGGTAGGGATGGTGACAGCTTCGTCATCCGATACTGAGTCGGGGATCTTGGCCGAAGCCTGGACATCGGCTATGGCGTACTCTTGAACGCCGTTTTGTTCGTATTTGCCGCCGAAGTTGGCTTGTGAAAGAATGCGGTCGCCAATGGCGTAATCCCTGACTCCATTTCCAAGTTTGGTGACGGTGCCCACGACATCATTGGTTATGAGCGCGGGGAGGTTGTCCTTGACGAAAAGACCAAAGGCCCGGGCCTTCTGGTCATGAGGGTTAATTCCGGCCACCGAGACCTTTATTTGCACCTGGTTGTCGCCCGGCTGGGGGATAGGCCAGTCATTGACGAGTTTGAGAGGTTTGCCAATCTCGGTGATGACTAGAGCTTTCTGGGTTTCCGCCATTATGAAATAGATGAAGTTGTGCTGTAAAATATCGCCCCAGTAGATGCTTCTCTAAGAATCTCTGTAATCCTTTATTTATACGCGCCTTGTGCCAATAATAATCCATATCTCGGCGTCCGAAACGGTCCCCGATCTCGCGCCATTCGTCAGCAAATGCCGTATACCAGGGGCTTTTAAAACTGGTCAGCATATATGCATATAATCTAGCGAATGAAAACGCTCCATGTATGTTCAGCCTAATATGGTTAATCTAGATGCATAAGTTGCGTGATACTTGACAATTGCCGACCCATTTCAATGGCTTTTATGCTGTTTGAGATGACATTCGTCACCATATGGCGCGATGCGACACGCATAAAATACTGCACATTCCCTAGAGGCCAGGCCGGAAATTAAAAATTAAAAATTAAAAGTCTTTGACCTGAAAAATGACTGCATTTGGTTTTGGCGTCTCATGTGAACAGGAAATGTGCAAAACTTCCGGAAACTACTTCACCAATAGATAGGTAGGCCAAGACCAGCCACAACGGTCACGGGAATAAGATTATAAGGCTTCTAGCCATTGCACAATACATGTAATACGATGATGTGCTATTAGAATTGACGGCGCAGGGCCACACCATCCTTTCAAAGGTGATATATTTACATGTATATACCAGTCTTTTATATTAGAATCGCGCCAATCGCCCTAAGATTTCCAGTTCATAATTACGTTTCCCACGAATTTTACCCTTTAGTGTGGCTTCTTTCTTGATATTCCGTGCCATGATAACACTTAGGAAAGAATTTACTCCAATCGTCTTAGACATATGTCATATGTCATTTTTCATTATTCACTCACACTTATACTACCATAGAGGTGTTGCACAGGATCCGCCGCAAGCTTAGACTAGTGATGACGCGCTTCAACATTACTTTTCGCAGGCGAGGCGCAAGTTCGAACAATCATCCTCGGTTATCGTCGTTTTGGGCGTAGATATAGCCATGCATCGCGTTTCCACGTTTGTAGCATAATTATTGCCAAATCAGTCCAAGAGACCAATATATTCCCTGCAAAGTTTTGGCACAAGCAGCCACCTTCGAACTATCGCAAGCATTCAGAAGCAACTGGAAAATTGATATGACAGTTCATGCAGGTACAGCGCGTGGCAAGTGTCATCAAAACCAACCCATACACGATTGCTTTGAGTTCTGCAAATTCAGCTGGGAGGTAAAACAGCACACTACGACATTTGAAGAAGTCGAACGTCGCATACGTGAACTGTTTGGAGCCTTTTGGTGGAGTTAAGACAAACCATCCAGACGAGACTCTTGACATCGTTGTAGACAGCTACACCAAGTTAAACCTTGGGATCTTCTTTGGCCCTGAAAGATTCGGCATCTACCATTTCAGGTAAATGCGCCAGAAGCCAGGTGACGAATCCAAGGCGCGGCTTGTCGCAACGAGCACTGAGCCTATCGTGATGAACCAGAGAATCCATGCATGCTCAGGGTTCTTTTTTGCTTCAGAATATAAGTCTCGCAATGTGCCGCCTACCCCTACAATAGGGCTAGAAGCTGCCCGATGGAGACGCACCAAAATATACGTACATGGGCACAAATCTATGAATACACCAAAATTCAACCATCAGCTTTAACGGCGCAAGGAAGAAATTGATCTGGAGATGTTGGCGTTTCATAGCGCTTGATGTTGTCTCGAAGACTTGGCAAATCCTAAGTCGGTAGTATGCATCCTTGAGGACCGACAGCTGATTGTCTAGAACAATAAGGACACATATTGGGGCACAAGGTGCTTATAATAAATGCAGGGCGCTAGTCAGGTCAAGTGTAACTCTTGTACACGGTTCAATTACAAACAGAGAATCATATAATTGGCTCTTATGTCGCTGACGCCTAGACTATTAGGCTCTACTCCACATTGCCTGAATACGCAAAATAAGTTGGTGATACAGAAGCGGGGTCCGCTGCCCTGGTCGGTTAAAGAGGCATTTCTGCGCACATGACATATAGATTAACAATTCTGTTGGCGCCTATTCTCAATTTTCAATCTCAGATGGTGTTGTCTAGGCGGTGCTAACTTGCAGAATCTACCAGGTCGAGATACAATCGACCAGTTCAAATCATCACAATGGCATCTCCTTACGATCCCGAGTTTGATGTCATCATCGTCGGCAGTGGCTTTGGCGGATGCTACGTTCTGCAAAAACTCCGCGCGGCCGGTTTCAAATGTTTGGTGCTCGATGAGGCCGCTGATCTCGGTGGCGTCTGGTTCTGGAATTGCTACAGGGGCGCCCGTGCAGACACGCCTGTGCCGCTATATGAGTTTTCGGATGCGAACATCTGGCAGGATTGGTCGTGGTCAGAGAGGTATCCCAACCGAGATGAGATCCGTCGGTACTTTGACCATGTAGAGTCTAAATTGGACTTGAAGAAGAACATTCTCTTCAACACACGCGTCGTGGGCGCTGACTTTGACCAACTCAACAACTCCTGGAACGTGGTTGACAATACTGGGGTAAACCGCACAGCACACCACTTCCTCCTCTGCACTGGATTTGCTTCCAAGCCATACACTCCGGCGTTTGATGGTATCACGACTTTCGCCGGCATTTCCTGTCATACCTCGAAATGGCCCCAGGGCGGTATAGATTTCAAGGATAAGCGTGTTGGTATAGTTGGTACTGGGCCAAGTGGCATTCAAGTAATTCAAGATGTGGCGTCCGAGGTTGCCCACCTAACGGTGTTCCAAAGAAGCCCAACCTACGCAATCCCAATGCGTCAAACTCCGCTGAAAATCGAGCATCAGGTCAAGACGGAATATCCAGAGACTTTTGAGCACCGCAAGAGAACATTCTTTGGGTTCGGCATTGAACCCAGCCCGAAGTCAGCCGTTGCAGTATCCGATGAAGAAAGAGAGGCTCACTTTGAAGAAATTTGGAGAAGAGGCGGTAACTCCATTTGCCTGGAGACGTTTTATGATGTCGTATCGGATCCAAAAGCCAGCCAGTACGCTTATGAGTTCTGGCGCAACAAGACTCTGCCGCGACTGAAGAAGCCTGGTGTAGCCGAGCTGCTTGCACCAAAAAAGTCGCCCTTTTACTACGGAACGAAGCGACTGGCGCTCGAGCAAAAGTATTACGAGGTGTACAACCAAGACAATGTTGATCTCATTGATATAAAAGCCAATCGTCTCGTGAAAGTGGTTCCAAGCGGTGTTATCACGGGGGATGGAAAACTCCGAGAGCTGGATATGCTCATTTTTGCCACGGGGTTTGATGCAGTCACTGGCGGCATCTTATCCATCGACATCAAAGGAGTTGACGGTGTTTCTTTGAAGGAGAAGTGGAAGAATGGAACTTATACTCAGTTGGGATTGATGACGGCCGGTTTTCCCAACATGATGTTCCTGTATGGTCCTCAAAGCCCTGTCGAATTCTGCAACGGTCCCACCTGCGCAGAGGTTCAGGGTGATTGGATCGTCAAGGCACTCAGTCAGCTCCGGGACAAAAGCTGTCGCCACATTGATGCCAAAGTCGAAGCTGAGCAGGAATGGAGAAGTCTTGTTCACCAAATCGGCAATGAGACATTATTCTCTCAAACCAAATCTGAGTTTATGGGCAGTAACATTCCAGGAAAGCCTGAGGGTATGTATTACGACCACATTCAAAATAGCGACCACTAACATGTTTGCAGAGATGCTTAACTTCTTGGGTGGTTTGGCCCTGTATACAAAGCATATGAATAATGCTCTAGAAGATGGGCTCGGGGCATTTACAACATTTTGAGATTTTTTTCATCTCGAGGGTCCCAGGCGCTTTGATCTTCAGGCGTTCACCACATAGATCGTGGGTGAGTGAAATGCCATCTATACCAGAAACAGCGATAATGGCATTTTACCAGTTTCAAGCGGTAGTTGGTCATATTCGTTTACCCCGCAGTTTCCAACCAGTCTTGGCTAAATTAGGTGTAATCATCAGCCTTGCGACTATTCCAGACCCTTTGAGCTTGTCATTATCCAAAATAAAAACATTGCTAGTCATTGAGCCATTTATACAAACCACGCTCTCCAATAAATTAAGCGTGATATTCCCTCAACATGCACATACTGAAGATTTTTCCCATGTGACTCTTATGCTATGTCTCACTATCCTTGTGCCATGTCTTGTGACTCCTCTGCCGTGTTTTGTGGCCGCCGTCCCGTGTCTTTTGGCTTTTAGGCCCAGTTTAGTGCGTTTCCATATGAAGGTGTGAGACACCGCTTTAATTCACTCAACACTCAAAGAACCCTAATCAGCCCCGAGATGGCCAGGCTTGCTGATGCGAAACTTGCTCATTGACTCGACACGCATCACTGCGTTATAGACTTGACAGACTGTGATACACTTCTTTATCATCGCCAACCCACCTAAATATTTGAAAACTTGGCCTTTTTTCCTTATTTTCTATCCATAGCCAAACGCTTTCCAGCAACTGTGGCGCCAGTCTCTATGATCATGGCTGTTATTATTGGAGCATCAACATTCGTTCAATCTTGCATACGTCAATGTTCATTGAAGATTTTCTTCCTACAGTACCGATCCGCCTAACTATTACTTCCAGTATTTATTGAGTATTATAAATGCCCAAATAATATGGCTCTTTGGAATGGTAGTTGGATCATGTGGGGCCACTGCCGCAATGAGTGAAGCATGCAGAGGTGTGTATTATGGCTAAAATTGGAACCAGCGGATTGCAGAGACAGCGCTAATATTTTAAGCCAATTGCCTGTTTGGGGAAGGTCTATCGTGTGCAGGTGGGACGTGGACGTGTCCCTCTACCACCCCATCGAATTGAGTTATACCAGAGGTGAGTAATAATCATACATAGATGGGTTGGAGATACGGTAGGCATTTTGACGCAGTCAGCTAGGTACATTGCTTATATTCGTTTGCCCAGTACAGTTGTGAAATTTTGATGTGTGGGCTATTGTCGTTTGATACAGTATGTCTGCGTTTAGTGCGCAAATTTTGCGTCGCCGGTTTGGAGAAGGCATAGAATCAAGTGCAACACGATTTCTCACCAATATCGCCAGTAATACGTAATATTAATGGCAGAAGCGCAGTTATAAATGCATGCATAAAATACTTGGAGGCTGTTCACATTGCGCTGCTCAGTTTTATAAGATATGACTCTATATTGACCCGATATTATATGTTTTCTAAACGCCCATTTATGCACAATCGCTAGGGAACTATTGTAATTATCTCATGATCGTATGGCTCTAGCCGGAATTTTCCATCATTAAAGTATTGTCGTGAACATTGTGGAACCCTGTCTTTACAGGCCGCAGAACTTCTTATCAACGCGAACAACGCTGGTGTCGATGCGGCCAAGCTGAGCAGCCCTGCCGCCAGTGAGGGCGTCCATGGCAGTCTTGCCGACGTTGAGGCCCTTGGCGGCGTGGTCAATGGCAAGGACATAGATATTGTTGCTTCCATAGGTGGCCTTGTAGCACAGGCCGCAGTTGGCGGAGTTCCAGCCAGCAATGGACTCAGCGCCGCCGACGTAGGGGAATCGGGGGATATCGCCCTGCTTCTTCCAGTTGGGGTACTTGGTCATCAGACCGTTGGCACCGTCGGAGCAGGAGACGACGGTGAGAGAACGGCTGGCATCATCGTAACCGGTGTCATAAGAGACTAGGGCGTATGTTAGATTTTTTCTATGTCCAAGTCATTTTTTAAATGAGGGCTCTTACCAGTGATGGCCGAGGCGGCGGTGGCCAGGGTGAAGATGGAAAGAAGGTTGGAGAACTGCATGTTTGCGGTGTTGTTGTTTGTGATGGACTAAGAATTAGGAATATAGTAGAAGACTAGCGCTGAGAGTCTTGTTGGTATGTGTATTTGTGAGTGTATTAGAGATGTGAGTGATGATGAAAGCTAAAGTGAAGAGAGACTTGCTGGTCATTTTATACCAAGATGGTGAAGGCAATGTTAGTAGCGGTGATGAGACGTTACAACGTTCATAGCTTGTTGAGGCCCGCTTCCCTTCCTTGCGAGCCATGGTCACGTTCCACCCCATGGCATGAGATGCCGGGCTCTAGATGGTTGCTCCCCCAGCCCTAAGCCCAAAGTTGGGCTTGCACAAACCATGTCAAGTATCCAAGCGATTTCGGCCCCGTCGGGGACCCATGTTTTAGTTTTTCCGATTGGACAATGGGCCGTGGTTCCAGGCGAATTAGTCCGGGTTTGGTTTAGTCTCCCCGTATTGATTCGAGAGGCTCTGGTTCACTGTGGGTACTTCTCGTATTCTCGTGGGGATGGACCAAAAATAGCAGATTCCGGCATCCCCGGGGCCATCAGGTGCCGGCAAGAAATGCGGTCGGCAGATTTACAAAGGGGCCAAAGGCTTCTAGAACTTTTAGACTCGGCTGAGGGCCGATAGTCCGGCTCCCAGAGCTGAATGATCTCAGCGTTGGGCACATGCAGCTTCTCGTATCCAGCCATGAGTTTACGGGTCACTACAGGTCGAGTGACGTGGTTTTGTCTGTTTCAACCCGGGAATCACTCAACAAAACAAATATGAAAGACAAGAGCCATATCATATTAGTAATTTTAGACACTAGATTTTTTAAAAATTGGCTACGGTAGGCTTCCCAGGTGGAATTAATGCAGCACAATCATCTACCCATTGTTGTCGAGTTGGTGGAGTTTGCTGTGTAAACCGATGAGAACAAGAGAGTGAAGCACTTTACCAGGCATCAGCAGGAGTTGATGGTTGAAATAACGAAAAAGGAAATAAACAAGAACAGACATTAATTCAAGGCTCTTATATCATGACCAACCGAGAATTCCGGGCTTGGTATGAATTTGGCCCTGGTTATTAGAATTCTGACAAACTTACCCTACGGCAGACTCTTTTTTTCAGTTGGACATTACTACCAGTGCACCCGTAAAGGTAAAAAAAAAAAAAAAAAAGCCTTTTAGTACTTTTAAAACTCGCCACTATGTTTAAATCCTCGGGAATGGATATTATGTTGATGTTTTGTTTTGCGGTTGCTCAACCCAGTGGCTTGGTGGAATCGTATCGTATCGGAATCGGAATTGAATGTTGCTTGTGCCACAAAGGGCAGCCACTTTGTGGCGGGGCACTAGCCACAATTGGATTGGGTTGCCCATGTCAACCATGCACGCAGCAGAGACGTTAAAAAAACAAAGACTTGGTTAGATATTCACATTGTCTGGCCATGACGTAGCAGCGCAACCCGATGATGCGGACAAGCGACATCGTGTCATGGCTCTCGGAAGTTGAAAAAAGGATTCCCAGATCCAAGGAAAACCGACATCAACCCCCGCCGTCTACCAGCAGACTCCCTCGCAAGCCGGTTTCCTGCAATGCTCCTACTCCGCCCCCCGACGACGATATAATGCCACCGCCCAAGCGACAGAAGGTGCAGCATGTAAAACGCGGAGACAATGACGAAGACGAACAAGCTCTTGCGACGGCAGAAGACATATGCCAGAGATCTGACCCGAACGCCCCCGTGTCGTCCCCCTCGGCGCATTCGTCACAGAGGAGCAGCCCTCGCCCACGCCACCGTTCAACAACCACTAACATGTCCAAGCCGAACATAGAGATGCGGTCCATGTCTAGTCCAGCCGAGCAGCCACCGGGGCTTGCCGCTATGCGTGCTCGGCTATTGGACAATTCAAGAGGGAAGAACATTTTTAGCTCGAAGTCGAAGAACATGTTACTACAGAGCTACGACGAGTATCCGGAAGTCGAAGCCCTCATTGCCGATCCCGGCTTCTTCTTTTCCGACCAGCGCGATGATCTTGGAACCACCCCAGTTCCAGATGATGTTTTGAAGATTCTAGACGCGGCCGCCGAGTGCACCGAATTGGGTCTGGGCAAGCCAGGCTGGAACAACGAAGTCCATCATCCACTGCTGTGCATGGCTCTTCGAAATTATGATTGGGGAAACCCCTTCAAGACGCTAACCAAGGTTGTCCCGTGGTAAGGTATCTTTCCCCAACCCGAGGCTCTATTCATATATTGATAATCCCTAGTGCTAGCGCTGCCTTAATCGACGAATACAAGCCACCGACCGGCCCTGACAAGCCGATTGACTACTGTCTTTGTATCGATCCTAAATACGTCGGCCATGGCGTGCCACCACCCGGCATAGAAACCCTCCGATCGCACCTCCCTCTCTCCTCCATCAACGTGATCAGCGAAGCCGGTCTTTTCGGTCGCCCTATTGCCGTGCCCATCAAAACCAAGAGTCCGCGTGAAGGCCTGGATAACGCTGTGTCTCAGCTTAGCATGTGGCTCGCTGCCCACCTGGGCCTGCTCGATCAGCTAGTTGACTATGGCAACTTGGCGTTGGACGAGGAGCCCAATGATTCGGGCCTAACGCTTGAAGACATCGGCTTCTTCCCGGGACTGATTGTCCAAGGTCATGACTGGCACTTTGTCGCTGCAAACCGCGAAGGCCCCAAGACTGTCATTTGGTCCAAGGTCTTCCTTGGGTCCACCAGCGACATTGTCGGCATTTATCAAATTGTGGCAGCCTTGCAGATCCTGCGTGACTGGACAGAAAAGGTTTACTGGCCGTGGCTGCAGCGTGTTGTGTGGCAAGCTGTTCGCTACTTTAGGCGGGATTGATGTGTGCTTTAGCACTGTTGCTTTTGAACCCAAAGCGCCCATTATTGCTGCCGTAGAGGACTCCCTAGTCTATAATGTCGCCTTCAGCCCCACAGGCCTTGTAATAGTTCTGATAAATTCCCCATCTCGGCGTGTTCGGGAGCCGGTATGAGGGACAGCAACATGATTGCCCTGTGAATCCATTACAAAAGGTCACGCGATCCATACAATTTTCCACCAGCGAGTGGTTTCCTTGGCATGTGCTAATTAGCATGCATTAACATTGCATTAGCCCTGTATAGTAGCACTAAATTATTCCCCGTCGCACAGGATGGCCTAGCTCAAGTAAAAACTTGAACAGTCCTTCGGCCATAGGTCATCGACGGGTACTTGCACCCGATTCGGCCCCAATAAAAATAGCTTCTCTGCCCAGTCAAACCTGGCTAATAAAGATGAAGAAGAGGTGGAGGAGAAGGATAAGATATAGATGAACCAATGAAGAGAAACCAATGATCTAAATATCTAAAATAGAAAACATGAGTTTATTCATGGCTGGGGTCGGCCGTAGCTTTGGGCATCTCTTATCCCCACTTGCCCAAAAGTGCCATAATTCCGGCGCCAAGATAGAGAGAAGTGAGCATAAATCCAAGTCTCTTCTTATCGCTGGTACGCTGGGGTTGAAGAGAAAGTCGCGGGCGAGCATTTCAACAAAACCGGTATATATGAGGATGCCAGCAGAAATTGAATCGAGGATGCCTGATACAACATTGGCAGTGTAAGACCCGCTGTTGTATGTTGTTCGCACTCCTATACCAAAGGCAATGGCGATGGGTGTTGTGAGGCCATAAGCGAGGCAGATTGCCCAAGGCATCCAGCGAAGCCGACGGGGAAATGGGATTACGCTTAATCGCGCGCCAATTCCAAGACGCTCAAAGGATTGGTGAAATACAAGGACCGGATAAAGTGTCTTGAATTCATCACCAACAACACCAAGGTTGAGTCCAATAATGACGCTGTGGAAAAGAATCCCGAACTCAAGGATGAGGAAAGCAGCAATCTGAGACCTGAAGCTGGAAGCTGGCTGCTCAGGGTCGTTTTCAATATTTTTAAGTTCTTCGACATCGTCGAATGAGGCGCCATCGCCTTTTCTGTTTTGGTACTCTGTCAAGCCTTTAATACCTGTCTGAACCCCGGAAGAAGAACATTTGTGCCCCTGGTTTGACCCGTTGCCACCGTTGGACCCTGTCGTGGCCGTGTTCTCAACGTCAACGTGACTCGGCCTATACTTGACAGTGATATAATAATCAGCCAGGGGGTCCAAAAGGAAGATGACCATGGCAGAGGCGAGGGCAAGCGCAGGAGGCCAGGTATAGCTGGCCCAGCCACCAGTCATGCCAACGCAGCTGGCCGGACCAATTTCATCATAGGCCGGACCAAGAAGGTGGATGTAAGCCGTAGCAATAATGACGCCGGCGCCAAAGTAGCGGGCGAAGAGGTAGACATACAGCGGGATTTGCTGGCGTCGAAATCTGGTGGCTATTACAGGGAAGAGGGTCGTGGCAGTGGAAACAATAAAGATGACAAACAGAGCTGAGATTCGAGCGCCCAGCTGGCTGTCATAGTCGTTGCCTCCAGCGTTCATGTAGCATATGATATTGCGTGCGTCGGCCGCGTCGAGATTGCAAAGATGCCTTTCTGGGCATTGCACCTAGGCATGCATTACGGTTGGATAAGTAGCAAGCCATATTTGAAGGTAAGAAGCGGAGCTACCTTGCATTTCTGTTTAATTTTCCTCTCTACTAAGCTATTATTCTCAATCCAAGCTGCAAATTGTCCCATCCTGCATCATTTCAGAAAGACACGTGTTAGAGTGGCAGTGTTTGGTAGGCGTCCAGTATCCCTTACAAATTTAGATACTAAGGAACACAAAACTGTGATTAGTTAGAACAGGCACATGCCAGTTACTTATTTGCAGATATGATCGAATCGCCAGCTAGAAATCGGCCATCGGGCGTATCTAGGTCAGCTGAGCCACCGCCACTGCTTCACAATGTCCATGGGCTTCGGTAATAAAGAAAACAAATGGCAGAGGCCAAGTGCCAGCATTTCTAAATTTAAACCACTTCTCTACTTGTTCTGATAATCTGCTTGAATAGTATTTTTCATGGGAGATTGGCAATTGCATGGCCAGTTCATGATGACCTATTCCGACAACGACGTAGAGTTTCAGACGATCGACTTAGGCCGAGTTCATAATCACGTGCAGGCTGCTAAAAGTTTGGGCGATGAATATTGGATTAGACAAAGTTTAGAATTAGACTGTTATTACACGTCGGTGTTGAAACCTTGGGTTTGAATCAAATGATGCGGCGTTGAAGCCGACCAACCCTCTCAGTGAACTGCGCACATACTACCTTGCATTATCACGACTGATGTGATGTTGCGTCTGAAGTCTTCCGCGACTGATGCGAAATCTTCATAGTTCCAGACGCATGACATCATTGAGCTCGCCTTCGGTGCGAACGATGTCGTGACAGAAATTTTCCCACTGCTCCCTCCAAGCATTCAATTTGGCAGCCTTTGTCCCATACCCGTCTCGATCGAGTCTGATATCCCTTATCCAATCCTCGTGGGATTGGTCTTCAAAGTTGGACCAGCGAACACTGTTCAATGCCATGGCACCCTGCTGTAGTCAGAACCTTGGGCCAATAAGAAACAGGGAACAGAAACACATACCAATCCAGCCAGTCCAACGTTGTCAAAAGCCTGGATGGTCTGGTAGAAGTCGAAGCTTAACCCGGGCGTTTCCTGTCCCAGAACAGCAGGATCATCATTGCTGATCGCAACCGGAACACCGTTTGCGATTAGAGCAGGTAGTGGGTGGTGGAGCATATCAGTCGTGAGTCGAAGAACTTCGTGCGAAATTGGACAAACCTCAAGCAGGGTATAATTCTGCTTAAACCTTTCCATTAGTAGTGGGTGCTTATATAGCGAGAATCCGTGACCAATTCTTCGCGAATGAAGCAGAAATGCATCGAATAGGTTCGAGTCAGTAGCGTTTCCATCACCGAGGGTCTCCCCGGCATGAAAGAAAAATGGCATGACAAGGTCATTTTCGGCAGCCTTCTTCTGGAAATAAAGAAGCTCTGGCAATAATTCCCCCAATGTATACCCGGGATCCTCTTGACCCACAAGATCATAGCCGCTGATTAGATGGGAAAAGGCCGCTTTCATTTCCAACGCCGTGTCCATTTCTGTTTAGTAAATTAGTATTTTCCTTAGATCTTGTAATTATCTAGCAGCTTACTTTCAGTACGGTCCTTTGGCTTTTCAATGCCTCGAAAGTTAGACCAGATGACACGGGCTCCAAAGGTTCTTCCCTCTTTCGCTTCTTCCTCTTTGAATTTGTTGAGCTCCTCATCCATTACTACCCACCAAGCAGTACTATTTTCATCCGGATACTCATCATTTTCGCGCACCAAGTCGCATTTTGAACCGCCAGCGCGGAACTCAACCCAGTTAATACGGTCCTGTGCTAGCTCCTTGAATAGATACTGGTAATATGAACGAACAATAGGCTCATAGCTCAGCAGAGTCTCGCCTGCCTTGACAGCATCATTAAACCTGTGCCAGATGTTGTCAACACCAAGATCGTGGCGGATGGATTCATTTGACTGAATCATCAGCCTGTCCAAGACATATTCGCGGAATGCTTTCTGATTTCCACCAAAGTAATGATGTGCGGCAGCTTTGACTGGCACAGAATCTTTGGAGGTACTGCAATGAACAAGCTTACACCCATATCCTCTTGGCTTGGTTGGGTGCTCACATTTCCTATGGCAGAACTCGATTTTTGCATTTTTTCTGCCATCTGGGTGGTTCAAATTCTCGCTCGCGTAGAAGAACATGCCTTCGGTATCCATGATTTTGTCGAACAGAAACTCAAAGGAGCCCATTTGTTTAAGATGGCCATGCAGAAGAGAACCCTTGGGCATGTGTCTGATAATTTTCCAGAGTTTGGTTTTTGTGATTTTGTCGCGGGCCAATGGGAACATTTCGCCTGGGAATCTATCATCTTTGTGAAGACTTCCGTTCCAGACAGTTTTAATTTCGTGTCTTCTAATACCTTGGACGATTCTCTCTGCTTTGATGCATGCTTCGCTCAAATCGCGACGAAAAGGAGCATCTAGAAACTTTAGTAACTGAGGAATAAGGGTCAATGTATGGAGATCAAACCTTGTCTAAAGCTCCATTCAGCCTGCATCAAGCTGCCGCGTTCAGCTTCGTGGTCTTGCACAGAAGTCCCCACAACAGTCGACGAAACCGCGAGAAGTAATGTTGGAAGTAGAGACCACATGACGAAGAGAAGAATTGGATTGCTTTGGAAATCTTGCTCAATAGATTACAGAGGGTCAGAAACATGCCTTATATACATACGAAGCCCTTGTATGTGTAGAACTTGAATTGAATAGCCTCCAACAGCTGTTAGACATAAAAGAGTGCCATATACCTGTGATCGAAAACCCATTCCAACCACCGTTTGGAATATCTCACGATCAATTTTCTTGAATTCCTGTAAATAAAAACACCACAAGCTGATAAAAACATTGTGCTAAATGTAAATAGATGAGAGTCAGGAAACCTAGGTACATTGATAAGATACGATTCATGGTGAGGGAAGCATTGGGATTTCAGTCGTGTTTCAGGGCAGGTCGCTGTGGAATGCAACATCAAAGTATACATGAAGGCGGTACGGCCCGACGGAATGCGGGCAGAATTTGACTCTATAAGACCTTAGTTTGGGTGAGCCTGGCTAGTTTCGTGGACGGATACAGTACCTCGCACGACCACTTGCCACTATATGTCATGGTTATCTACATGGAGTGGCTCAACCATAGGCTTGTAGCTGGTATACCGCTAGTACATTTGATGCACTCCAGAATGACGTTGGTCAGCGGAATAGTCTAGTGTAATTCTTCCTTGGAGCTGAATTTGCAACAGTAACATGCCCTGTATACATAAGTCCCCTGGTCAACAGGAGTAGTAATCTCTATCCAGAGTTAGGATCAGCACTTCACCTTGAGTCAACAAGATGATGCAAGTATTTCGATTCCAGCAACAAAACACGTTAGCCCCTGGAGTCGAGCAAGAAGAATATCATCACTATGGACGACACTTGCCTCACAACACCGTATTACTCAAATGTTTCCCAACAAGTTCTGATAATATTAATTGGAATGTGGCATTTTGATGGGCATCATCACCGTACCGTGTTACTGGTACCAATGAAATGCCAAGATGCTTCAAAACGCGTTCTGAATATGTAAGAGATGTAAAGTCAAGGGATGTGGGATTTGCCCACAGTGACGTCTTAATCGAGTGTCCAATAAAAGGGACACAAGAGCAACCACCCCCTTGTGGATTTATCCTGTTGTGTCTGGAGGATCCAGGGTCCAAGACAAAGTTGATAATGCCACGGTAGACACTGGTGGGGCCGGGACGCCCCAGCCGGGCCGAGATTAATGACGCGGTCTCACCACTGCAGATCTTGAGATCTTGGACATTTCATATTGATTGAATACAATAACCAATGATATTTCACTACTTGCGCATGTGGATAGCCCCACCACATCACTCATTTAGTCTTTAAAACATTTGGATACTCTATTCACAGTATATACCCAGTCTATGAGTTCCGAAAATCGGAGACCTTGATAAGACCAAAAAATGGTTGGGCAGTTTTCGAGGGAATCTGTGAATAGAGCGTATGGAATGTGTATTTGTATTTGATTCTTTGATTACAAACCTCTGCCAAGTATTCGCGATCAAAATTCGAAAGGGGTAACTGGGTAGGGAACCAAACAACAGGATCGACATGCGGATTCAAGTTGCCAGATGGCAGTCTCACATCTGCTCATAAAACGGGCCACATAATCTATTGGGTGTTGAATTTGGTAATCCTTCGATAATTGAATATACCGATAAAAGAAATAGAAAATGACGGAAAATGAATAATATCAACCCGGCATTTGATTTTATTTGGAATCTATACTCAACCCACATAAGGAAGTATTTCATAATTCACATCTATTGTTATTCCAATTGGTCTCATTGGTAATTCATTAACCCCGGCCACAATGCAGACCATTGTAGGCACATAAAGCAAACTGCTGTGCATATGTTGGCATTGAGATTATGTAATAGATATCATTATTTTACCTTGAATTAAACTCTGTAACATAAATCGTTTATTCACAGTGCTGGGTGACCCAACAGGTACCCCTTGCTTAAGTCAAAGACTCTTCCTCTTCATGGTTCATCTTTCGTATGTACACCAAGCTTCATCTTCTTTTTCCTTGCATTAGAGGTTAGTAGTAATGAAACAACAACAACCCAACTCATTAAGCTCTCAATTGTTTCTTTGCTAACAAAATAATTCTGGCTTCTTCCGGTTGGAGTTCCACGGAATAACAGGGGACCAGGTGGTACCCTGAACCTTGGTAGGGTCCGGGTTAGCTACTCAAAATGAGTCAATAAGTACCTTCTCTTCTATTAATTCAGTTACTGGCCAAGATACGTTCCAGTATCCGCAGTGTTTTGTCTTTAGACCCTTGACCCAATCCCGGTGTGATGGCGTGTCCAAATCGCCGACCAACAGAGTAGGGATTTGGTCAGCTTGCATGAGCTGACTATCCATCGCCGTCAGTGTATTATTGATCTGCAGTACACGTTCTTTGGTCATGATGTCGAAGCAAAAGTCATAGGGGCCGTATGGAGTACTTTCTAAGTGAGCTACAAAAAAGTTTATTTGTTGGCTGCTGCTGTCTAGGGCGATTCGTACACCACATGCTCGGGATTGCGGGCTGACAACGCCATAGTCCTCAGTGATGGGATACTTGCTTAGAATACTGATATCGCCATTGTTTGACCAATAGTACCACCCTAGTGCAGTGGCGAGAAGATGGGCACCGTCAAACTTGTCTTCCTGCAGGCCAACGTTGAACGACATCAGCGCCCAACATAGTTAGAAACCGAACCTAATTCTCAAAAGAGTTGTTGATCTGAGTACCACCGAGCCACAGGTTCAGAGTGAGTACTTGGAGCTGTGGCACAAGATAAGCGCCTGTCCCGCGAACAGGACTGGTGAACTTGGCGGTGGCAGTAGCCAATGTCTCATCGGTCACACGGACCTTGACAACAGCTTAAATATGGTGATCAGGAGTGCGTGAGAGGACACTGTTGGAACTGACAGTCACCCAGCTGTTACCTGAGACATTTTTGAATATAAAAGTTTTGCCGGTGCTCTTCACAAGACCGACGATGTTGTGTGAACATTTATCCCCTTGACGTCCATTTCGAAGCGTGACTGTGGACGCCATGAATGTGATGTTTCCCTTGGCGGGTAAAGGTATGGAAACGTTGACAGAATTTGCTAGCCATTTTTATCCATCGTCTGCCAGGAAGAATGCCGTGTAGTTGGTGCCTGGTTAGCTTGGAAGTGTTCAGATACACAGACCCTAGAGAGTTGGGGGCATATCTCCAGACCAGAGAGGACGAGTGCTTCTTCTGGTCCACCGGGCCGCCGCCCGTAGCGGTCCAAAGGCCGATCCAGTTTTTCGAGCTGGCTTGCGTGGTTGAGTACTGAAATGTGAATGGAGTTTCGCTTGCGGATAATGAGAATGAGTTCTGTGCCTGCACCGGAGCTGCCCCATGCCGCTTAACTTGCTCTGTCGCGACTAAACAAAGACTATTGGCTATGAAATTGGCTAGCCAAGGATGAGCCTGCAAGTTTCTAAATAGCTCAGGGCAAGGCTAAATCTAGGCTGTGGGGCTGATTGTCCGTAGACCGCCCAATACTGCATGGCCCAGATCATGGTGTCGCGGTTGATTTGTCGCCACAGTCCCTCTCAGCCGCGCTAAGACTCAAGCAACTTCCCAGTTGCTTTGTTCTGTCTCATTTTTATTTCTCTTCCGTCCTTGCTGAAATTGAAGTGAGCAGTTACTTCAGCCGCTGTGGTCGTGAAAACATTCAAGTTTCTTCTGATTCCTCATTTCTCTTAATGTTTTGCACGGATTGCTGTGCCAAGGTGCGTGACATTGTGGGTGCTTATTACCGAACCAAACTTGCTATTGGGTTGCAGTCGAGACAATGATACGAAATGGGCAGCCTAGGAACAAGGGCTCTAGCAGGCCTAGTCGTATTAGTTGAAGGAATCTGCCCAAAGGTAGGGATCAAATTAATATATTATGGATGCTAATCTCTAGCTAGTAGGGCTCTGCAAGCCCATTGTTATACAGGAAATCCTAGTCTAGGTCAGGTGACAAGTCATAAGGCTTATCCTACATCTCAAAGAGCCTCCTTTTCGCATTAGATAACCTGAATTTCACATAATAATGTTTTTGAATTTGTTAATAACCACGTTGCGTTTGATGGAATCACGGGACCCGAATCACTCAGAGCTATAATCATTCCCATCCACGGTCACCTGCAAACCTGGGCGCGGAATCTGTCATGAAAGTTTCTACTCGTGTCCAATTGAAGCTAGAGTAGAGTAAGGTAGCATTTATCTCAGTAGCCACAGAAAATATGTTTAAGTGGACGCAGACTCGCGTTTGGAAGAAGTATGGGATTGCCTTGCGGTGAAAATTTTAGCATCATGCTAGCGACAAGATTGGATGGACCAAACATTTCCGACACCAACTAATCGCGCAATACCAAAAAAAAAACCCCCGAGAAAGCAAAATTCCACCGGCTTCCAATATCAATGAATATATGTCCTTTAATTTACCTAGAACCCTCGTTTATGTCTGTAATACGCCATGCTCATCTTGTTCCGGATTTCTTGACCTCTCCTCAAGTCGATCTATCCTAAAATGGCTCACGTCCAGGATTCTGACACGCGGCACCCAAAATAGCAAATGTTTAAGACTAAACGGGAGAAGCACCTAATGTTGACAAGCTCTAGCCCAAAGGGTTACAGGCGTGCAATATTGCAACGAGTGCTCGGCGGGACTTACAGCGAATGATCGAAGATTATCATCACTGAGCCATTGGTAAAAAGATAGTCTGAAATACCATCATCCTCAGATAGGCCAAAGGCCTGACGTGTCCCAAAGTCATATGTAAGATCCCTCAAGCCTGTCCCTGGCTGCTGCAAGTAGAAATATCCGTGCTCTCGCACAGTCAAATCGTTTCCTTGTCAAGAGGTCCTCACAAGGAACGCACATGAAATCAAAGAACTCTTTTACTTGATTAATACGCGTTTATAATTTCTTGTCACATGAGATTGGCTGGGTTTTCTTTTAGGCATTGATACGTGAAATAGGGAGGTGGGCTCTAGCCACTACACCAAAAGGTCTACCTGTGCCTCGGTTTCTGGCCCACCGTTGTATTCGCTGCTCAGCGACAAACCCGTGAGCCGCATTAGCGGAGGATCCGTCGATCTTGTGGTTGTGAGTGAGAATCGGATTGTAATCGGCAGCACGATGCAAACTGACAACAGGTCATGTCAAGACAGTTCTCAAAGTCACGGCGAGGATTGGGATGCAATATAATTAAAAGTATTTTCATGAGCACATTTCGACGATATGGGACGCACCAGGCTGGTCACATTGCCCACAGCATGGAGTTCGTCTCGCGGTGCTGAGAGGGCGGCCGCATTGAGGTACCCAGCCGGGCAATTGAGCCGATGAGTTTGGATCTTTTCAACATACTTCACTCCGAATTTAGGAGACGGCTGGCCCTATCCGTGTCGCATGCGCTGTGGCATATCACCAGTGAGTAGACGCTGTAGCTGTATTTTAAGACGGCTCGCATAGTCAACGAGTGGCGCACTGTCTCAGCCACCAAACCCTGTGTCTTGAGCTCCTGTGGCTGTGCTAGAGCTGTTCGCCAATAAAGCAGACATTTGCCCAGGTGGTGTAAAACAGATCAAAATGAGGCGCATAGGGGCGACCAAAGAATAACACGGATTCAAATGACGTAAATTGTTTCAATTTATTTGATGAAGAAGTAATAAGGTGACTATAGCTAATAAGAACGCAAATCCCCTTTAAATAGGCCATGTGTTAACATTCCAGCCAATTCAAGGGCAAAATGACTGGGCACGTGATTGTCCATGTGGCTAAACTTACCCTGTACCCATCGACATGATGGAGACGGGGGTCGACATGGGCTGGAACCAAAACATGCCATTAAGGCTGATTGTATCCCCTGGGAGAGGCTGGAAATACATGATCAGGCACAGCGTGGGCGTCAGTGTTATCTTGTTACAATCGTTCATCTATTCGTTTACAAAAAAGTCTAGGTAGTTGACAAAAGTTGCCAAAAGTGGACAAGAGTGAACCCTTCATCGTACTCTGGTAGAATTTTCTCAATGCACGCATCACCGAAGCATCCATAGACAATGGAGAGCCGTCTGGTTTCTTTTAGTGCCAGGCCTTACAGGACAGTTCCATGTCATTTCAAAGCTTCTGCTCGTTCATCTTGCCATGCTCGGCTTGTAGTGGGGTTCCACTACAACTTCGGATGTGGGAACGGAACCCACACATGTCAAGGTGTTCATTCACTGGCACAGCTGAAACCAACTTTCTCATGCCATTATACTCGGAGACCAAACTCAAGCACACCAAAATGCATCTCCATTCCCACAGCTGAGTTCATGCCGCTTTAGGCTGAGCTGCTGCTGAGGGAGGGCTAAGGTTTCGGAACATGGAGCCGAAGTGGGCGGAGTGAGGGGCTTAGCGAAGTGCGGGGAACCCATTTTTGGCATCACAAATGCCGACTGCACCCCAATTTTGGGACGGAGCCCAGTTTCGGTCCTCCCTGTAAGAGTGTCCTGACCAACAGAACCCGACTCTACCTAATGTACAGGTCATTGTATCACAGACATTACCACTCATCTTGGCATGTGCGAGGAAAATGAGGTTCCAGTGCAAAGTAGTAGATGATAGGATAAGGACATTAGGGTTATTGGTGGTCAACTAGGTTCAGGTCACTTGAAATTACCCACTCTTCAAGATGCTGGTTTGCGCAATCAAAGAATGAGAGGCGATGCTGTAAGTCACTGACCGTTGTGTAGTGAGCACCTTACCAAGAAGGGCTGAAGAATCCAACTCCCATATAACTCAACAAGTTCCATGGGCGAGTTCTGTGCCAGCTTTGCAGATGGCAAGTGAACCCTTCGAATGATCCTATGTGCAGACGGACCGGTTAAGGAACCGAAAGGTAAGACTGGCGCAAAGTAATACTTCCTTATTTCCTTCGTCCCTTTCACTGATGTCTATGATCTATTTTTTTTTATGAGTCAACATGATTGTGTTTTTTATGGATCATTTGGATGTCTTGGCGCGCGAGGCAGCGTGACATCAACTTCGAATAGACTAGCAAAATCAACAGCCTCTTTAAATGGCCATTGTGACGTTGACTTCTTGGCTGCTTGCAGCTTTGCAGTTAATGTACACATCACATAAAAAGTAATTATAATAATTACTCCCAGCATTAATCGTAGTAATCGTGGTCGGTCACCTGAGCCCGGCATGAATTAAGGGCAGCTGTTGCTGCTAAAGGTGGGCCGTTATCAGCTAACTTTCCGACCCGGGTAGGTTGGGCTAGCCCGGCTGGGTCATAATACCCTGCAGTTCAAGTCAACGCCAAGACCATCCAATCAATTGACACGCTTAACCGTTTCTAGGCAATTACTAGAGCACCATGCAGGTCAACATCAGGAACACTCTACCACCCCGCACGCTTAACCGCTTCTAGGCAATTACTAGAGAACCCTACAGGCGGGTCAACATCAACAACAACACCCCTCGGTTTTATACATTCACTTCTTGGAGGGTACGTCATGTAGCACCCTACGATCCTAACACTCACCACCGAAGGCACCATTGTCATTCATGGTCATGGGTAAAGGGACATTGGGATACCTGGAGTGCCCGGGCCAGTCACTCGTATGATCGGACAGGGCTCTTCCGGGAGGGCCCGCAGGCACCTTTGGTCCGCTTCTCCCTGCCCACCCCCGTTCCAACCACTTGCTTCAAGATGGTCATATGAGACTGTTGATCTACGAGTCATATTCTCGGTTAGCCATCAGCGCTATTTTCCCGTGACACTCCACAATATCGTTAGGTTATGCCATCAGACAAGAGTGATGTCGTCTCTCTGCCGAGTGGAATTCTGCCTCTCACAACGTCATCCGAGAGGGAATTGTGATCGACACAAGGCAGGACAGAAAATCATGGACCTACAGGCCCGACCTGCGCAGAAATACCAACCAATAGCCAAGAAGCCCGGTTTGCTACACTATTGCTATAGGATATTTCCACGTCTACGGAAGCCATCACTTCTTGCCATGTTCAAACATCATGTCGACTGCTAGTCTCTGATAAACTTTGGGGAGCTTGAATCGAAGAAGTCAAATATTCTGACCGGAAGAGATGAACCTTAACGTGATAGTTGGAAGTATAGGTTGCATAGGGGTATCATCCCAAGCCCTGCTCGGATCCTAGACATGACATCATGGGACATGTATATATATATATTCTTTTTTGAGGATTATTATATCCAATCTCTTCAGATAAAAGCGCTTCTGGTATGATGAGAATGATCAAGTGGTATTATTTACCATACCGATGAGTAATGAATAAATTTTTATTATAGTAATCTACCGTGCCTCCTGGCTGTTGCTTTGGACAGAAGATTGCAACCTAGAAGGCAAAGACTTGATCCTCCAACTTACTGACGGGCTGTGCCTTATTGTACCCTAAGCTCTCTGTGATCTTCTTCATAGCGCTAACCATAGGAGGCGGTCCACAAAGCAGGATCTTGACATCATTGCCAGGCTTGGGTAACAATTTCTATATATATGTTAGTAAGAAACAGGAGAGGCAACACTTGTTGGAAGAACAAGGTACTCACAGTGACCATCTCCGCACTAACAAAGCCTACGCCGCCAATCCAGCCAGCGGGTGGGTTATTCAAGACATAGTGGATGCGGATACCGGGATCACTTTTTGCTAACATTTCCAGTTTCTCTTTCAGCAGAATATCCTCAGGGTTAACGTTTGCGAAAATAAGATCCACCTCAGTCACATCACCACCCGCACGGCCACGGGCAATCGCGTTGATAATCTGCAACATGGGGGTAATTCCAGTGCCACCAGCAATCATACCAAAATGGCGGACCATGTTGGGGGTGTAAACGAAAAACCCCTTGGGTCCACGTATACGAATGGCTTGACCAGGAACGAGCGTATCCATATGTTTGGAGATATTTCCCTGAGGGTATGACTTGATAAGTAGGTCAAAGTAACCAGGCTGTTCGTCACCAGAAATGGGCGTATAGGAGCGGGAAATCTCTTTACTAGTGCCATCAGGTTGTGGAATTTGGGCAGAGATGGAAATGTGCTGGCCGATTGGTAGACCCAATATCGACTCGGGAGTGGGGAGCTTGAAGCGATATCTAGAAAGGATTAGTTAGTCAGGAGCAAGTATACGAGGGCCAAGGTTTAAACTTACATGGCCACATTGTGCGAGATGATGTCTTTTGTTAGGAGTTCAAACTCCTGGAAGGTATCAGGCTGTAATATCTTCGTCGCAACCGGCGCTGCAGGTATTTGGCTGGCCGGCTGATTGGCCCCGTTTGGCGCTGAATTGGACCCAGAGCCAGATTCGGGACTCACAGTGCCTACTTCGAGATCATCCAGGATCTCGTCGGCCTCTTCAGAGTGGCTAGTATCATCGTAGACTGCAGTGGCATCTTGCCCGGCGACCTCGACCAAGATGTCTGCACCGCCGCTATTGGGTATAAGTCAGTAACAGCTTGACGGAAAAGTTGGAGCCACTGAAAAGAAGAAGAAAAAAAACGACTCGTATACGTACGGATGGTCGTCTACAAATGACGAAGCGTTGTACACCTTGCCGCGGATAATCAGATAAAGATCATCCCTGGTATTGTGAGCGTGCACATCGGCGTAACTAAATACTTTTGCCATGGCGATATGCGAGGTCGAGAGATGGTACTTGTGCCAGGGCAAAGATATCAAGACGGACGATTCGACAGTGCTGCGTATTTGTCGAGGAAAGGGACAGGAACGAAGCGAGCACTATTGCTAGATTAGAAGGTGACAAGAATCCGGCGTACCTGGGAATACCCGTCCAAAGTGCTCGGGATGCCTCAGGAAACCCTGTTGCTGGACAACATCTGCAGTCTTCAAAGGCATCTTGCGACAAATGCCTTGTTTAGGCAAAGTCTGGCGAGGGGCCGTCGTGTGAGTTTGGAGGATTCCACTGTGGGGTATGATTGCCGCCACCCCGGGGTACATGGAAGGCCCCCAAAGACAAGGTTCGGGATCTCTACCGAAGCCGGAAACTCGCCCATAATTTGCCACTACTCGGTATCCTATCAACAACCTGGCGAGATTCCTGATCATCTGCAATCACCCGTCACATGATTGGGCATCGTCCAGATATTTCGGGTGTGCCAGGACCCGCAACCCGTGAGCATCGGAGCCAGGATTGGGGCTGAAACGTGGGTCGACTGACGGGCTCTCCCCGGGCTCCGGATCGGCTTGACGTCGAGAGAGTCCTCTATCCGCCAAGTTGTTTCACACGCATCACAAATCACAAATGGCTAAACGCAGTCGTTTTATTCGCCCTTGGTGCGGGGATGCGCAAGATGGGATCGGGAGCATGATTAGAGTGATTAGAGTCCTGGTCAGTGGCGCCGTCAGGTATAAAAGAGTGGTAAATATGCCTGGCAAGACCATCCAAGAAATCTCCCAAGCCATCTGCTCTCTCTTCAACAACCCTATAGATTCTTCTTCTTCTTCTTCTTCTCAAAGCTAGATTACTCTTCAATACAGCCATGGCAACTTCCTCCCTGCACTACTTTAACTTTGGCACCTGCGCCTCGGGCTCCAAGGAAGCAGCTCCCCCAGAACCCGTGCGTGCCTTGCCCGCATCATGGTACACGTCACCAGAAATGTACGAGTTGGAACGCCGAGCCATCTTTTCCAAACGATGGCTTTTGATTACCCACAGCTCGCGGTTGAAGGAGTCTGGTGACTGGCTCCGCTACGAGCTTGCGGGATTCGACTTCATCATCACCCGTGACCGGAAAAGCAACATCAACGCCTTCCACAACGTCTGCAGACACCGTGCATACCCAGTGGTCGAGAAGGAGGGCTCAGGAAATGCAAAGATTCTGGCCTGTCGCTACCACGGCTGGTCGTATGGCCTGAATGGCAAGCTAGCCAAAGCTCCTGGATATCAAGACCTGGCCGGGTTCAACAAGGAGCAAAACGGTCTCTTCCAGATTCATGTCAAGGTCGACATCAACGGCTTCATCTGGGTGAACATGGATGCAAAGGAAGTCCCAGAGGAGCCGTGGGAGGGGCACTTCAAGGACGTCGACAGGCAAGACCGGTACAAGGCCTACAACTTTGATGACTACAACCTTGATCATACCTATGAGTTGGACGGCAATTACAACTGGAAGATTCTGGCCGACAACTTCAATGAATGCTATCACTGCCCTACGACACACGCAGATATCCCCGAGTTCCTCAATCTCGAGTCCTTTGACAGTGACACCAAAGACGGCCACATCCAACATCATTGCGAATCCACGCCAGAGCAGATTGAGAAGGGACTCTACACTGCCAGCACCTACTACTTCCCAATGTCTGCCATGGTTGTCTCGTAAGTCCATCTAGCCAGAGACCTCAAGTAGCGTATCCACTAACACAAACCAGGCCGCATTTCATCATGATCCAGAAGTTCCTCCCTTCAGGGCCGAGAAGCTCTAGGATGGCATACGAAATCTACAGAAACAAGAACTCCTCTGAAGCCGATTTCAAGGCCATCAGTGACATGTATGCACGCGTCATGTCGGAAGACAAAGCCCTCTGCAATAACGCACAGAAGAACCTGGACCGCGGTGTCTTTGTCAACGGCCAGCTGCACCCCAAGTACGAGAAGGCGCCCCTGTTTTTCCAAAACACCGTTCGAGAGGTCATAACGGAGCATTTTGCGCGGGAGAAATCCGAGGGCATGGAAATCTGGCCGGCAAAGCAGAAGGTGCTGGATAACGCGCAAGTGAGTGAGAAGGATGAGCTCCTCTGTGCGAATATTAGTTGCGGGACGCAGAAGGAAATTTTGAGTTGGTAATGGTGGTCGGATTTTATAAACATCCCCCTCCTTCTTGAGCATTGCATTCCTGGAGGATTGCGCGCTGTTTACAAATTCTTTTTTATCAAGCAGCTAGGTGTACGTCTGTTGGTTCCATTTATGAGTTTTACGAGTCTTATGACCCAGTCAGGCCAGCCCGCACAATCTTTTATTTTATACTAATAAGAAATTGTCATCATCACCCCAAAGGAATTTTGATGCTAACCGCAGAGCGCGCGCGAAGCGATTTGCTCTCCCGTTTACGTTGTGCATATGTGTGACATACACGTGACTGTACATATGATTGTGTATGTGACCTTTGGCGCCTACAGAGTGATATCGAATTCTTGGTTGTTTAGTATCTTCGCCGTCGATGCTTGAGGCCACTATCCTTATAAAGTCTTTCCAAGACTATACGTCGTGTGATGCGTGAGGGTTGGGACTGTTGAATAAATATAATTAGCTAAGCAGAGAGTGATACAAAGTGAGTGTTTGTCTAATATAATGTAATATGAAGTATCAAGAAGTTTCACTAGAAGGGCCTTTTCAAGGCTATGCAGTCCCATGTGACCACCTTCACGGCAAATCACGCACCCGAGAGATTCTAGAGGATCAAGAACCTGCGGTCACTGAGAGAGGAACAAACCATGTATTGCCCTTGATTTCCGATCCTTAGTGACCCCTTCCAGAATTAGTTATGTGTTAAAGTGGTAGGCTCTACTCCTTGATATCTTTTTATTTAAGTTAAGTACGTAGACCTAAAGCAATATGAATACACATACTTGAGCCAAAATTGCATCATATTATAAATTCACTCTATTATAGGCTAGAGTGACGTAAAGACCAACTCAATCTTCATAATACTACTCTCTTCAATTGTATTAATTTATAGCATAATCATCGAGAGCTGAGCCAACGAGAGAATACATCATTAAAGCGGCAATCTGTGCTTGGTCGCGTGTCGCTTGTGTTTCGTCTCATAATACCACAGCATTATTAAAATGGTCGTGTTACTTGTCCATTTGCTGGTCTAAATATCATCGTGAGATTAGACACACATCCGGCCAAGATATCATGACGCCCAGACATGATTACTTTCGTTCTATCCCTTGGTGTTTGTCATTGCTAAACACCCACTCCTTAAACCTATCCACGATTAGCAAGGCGCGAAATTGTCCCGTGTTCTTCTGCGGCGGCCCATGATAATGGACTGATATCGGAATCATGCAATGACAAACTGTTCATAGCACCTTGCTGGCCCTTTTTGGTAATGATTGAAATATCTGCTTGAGGTATATACTAAATACATTAATTTTGTATCTTAATAATATTCGGTACAGTGCTAGCATCCTTTAATGGTAGGGTTAGGGTTATGCTCAGGGTTAGAGTAGAGTTTTATTACCGCATCCCTGGAATGACCCCATTCTCTTTAGTATGTCGCGCGTGGTACTTGAGACTGTGTTCAAACTTGTTGCCACCCAATGAGATGTAGATTAATAATAGATAGTCGCTCTACAAGAACACCCACACTAACACTGAGCCGCAAGTCAAATTGGAGGGAACAACAACACAAGAAGGCAAAAGAGGTGTTGGATTTTAGCAAAAGAAAGCAACAAGGGCACGTGTCAAATGTTGGCCCTCCTGCCCAGGTGGATTCTCATCCCAAATTAGCACCGTAGAGTCAGGATATATTTGCAATTCTCATCGTACTTGCCACTACACATATCGTTGCTGAAGATTGCTACAATCAAGGACTGTCTTCAAGATATAAAAGCGGGATTGAAGGCACAGCAAAAGCGAAATAATAATGTAACCTGGCTAGCTATACTGATGAGTATTCAAATTTTCGCTGTCTTCTCCCGTCGTAGTTGTGGTGCGCAATACACAGCGTACAATCACGAGCCACTTCGTCGCTGATTAATTCGTACGTATCAAGAGCTAGTTCTAAGTTGAACAACGCCTCACTGGTGGTTGCAGCATTATGGTTTTGTGTAAGTAACCTACTTGTGTTTTTTCTAGGGTATATGGATCGTCCGTCTCCATGTCACTCAACCAGACAGTGTATGCCGTCGGCTGAGTAGACTTGTGTGTATGGCTTGCGCTTTTCTTCTCCTTTTTTTCTTCTTGTTTCATTTTCCTTCTTCTAGTCAGATAGATCGGCAAAGTCATTCATGGCCAAAACACGCACATGCACAGACCGCGTGTCACAGTTCGTATCAGACCAGGCATTTAGACTTTTCCAGCCTGGTTCAACATGGCGTCGTCAAGCCTTTCAAAGTTCACACCGTCTTTTCTATGTGGGGCTGTGCACAGCGCATTCACATCATGAGACTCCCACAAATGTCCTCGCTAGAAAATGATTTCCCTGGGAGTCACCTCTTTCTTAGCACCGTCAGCAATTGCACTGGATTTGATAGGTAGCAAGACACAATCACCCGCTGGCACGGTTTCCTGTTCGTCTTGTGAGGTGTCTGAGGCCCTTTCCCGCTCTGCACCTCATCGCCTTTTATCAGAGCTTGGGTGGCCTGCAGCCTTACATGAGAAGCCCCACCCATTAGCCTGGATCACCCTGGCCCTTGTTGTTAGACTGGAAATTTTTGAGGCGGGCACCTGAAGACTGAGAAAGGAGCTCTCAGAGTGAAAGCACGATCAAAATAGTTTAGCTGCAAAATATATCTTACTTGACCAACATATAGATGATGGCTCGTGGCCCTAATTGATGAGGCTGTCGGAATATAGCGGAAAGTATAGGGCCAGCCTCGTCAGTTGAGAAAGGCTTGCATCCCGTGGAGACGGTTGATACGGACTGGGTGGTCACTTCCACTTCTGGAGCATATTTTCGTAAATATCATCGTTTAGTTCCTGGCCTTTACAAGGTAAGCTAGTATAATGGACTTTGTAAAGATTCTCGGTTCGCTAGTTACTCGTTCCAGAACAGCAGTGTGCGTCATTCATCTCTTCAATGTCAGTATTTTCCAAGCCTGTTCGGATAGATCGGATTAACCCTGTCAAAACCCTGGTTAGCTCCAGTTTCATGGTGCCATTTATTAAACCTTCTTGGCTCATCTCACTCTCTGAATATTGCTATCTAGGTAATTGAATATGCCTCCTCCGCCTCAGCATGGCCCAATTTTAGCCCATATGGAGAAATATGTCTTTTTACTTCAAACACAATCCTCTTTCGGATAGAATCCCCATGTCTTTGCCACCATGGATTCCCCAAATGTGCAGCCTGGGCTGTTAAACTTCGCTTCGAGGGTCTTAATCATTGCCTGGGCAGTCATCTTTCTTGTTACTGTCCTATTCCGCACATCATATCCGGGCGATGATCCCTATCGCTGCCGCGCCCTACTGAACACTGGCCGCTGGGTCGACCCGCCTGATGAGAATGGAGACCGGCTGCCTTTTAAAAAGTGGCAACCAGAAGGGTGCTTGCCTCATAAATACGAGTCAGAAGATATTCGACAATGTTTGGCCGGTCGCCGAATCGTGATTGGTGGAGACTCGACATCGCAGCAAGTTGCAAGGGCCATTGCTAAACTTGTAAGCATCTACTACTCCCTAGAACTATTCTTCCTGCAACTAAGACTAAAGGTTTACTAATTACCATCCATAGCTGGATCGAGAAGAGGCTGAATATGACTTACCAACTCATCATAGGAGAGTGGCATGGAAGCTACTATATCATGGAATCAACATTACCATGGTTTTTAACCCATACATGCGACTTAGTGGCAGGTGGGACTATGACTTATCAAACCCCGAAGGCAACTTCTCCAGAGTTGAAATTCTTACTGAAGAACTTGACCTATTCAATAAAGATAGGGACAACCCCGTCTCCATTGAGGATCAGGCTGGTCCAGCTCTTGTAGTTCTCACAGCTGGTCCTTGGTATACTTTCGGGCAAAACGACACTGAGCGAGAGGCGTGGATGGACACGTATGCAAAAGACATTAGGAATATGTCAGACTATCTCCAAGGTACCAGAAATGATGACTTTACCGACCCGATGAACCCTGTGGATGGTAAAGGAAACCAAATTTTCTTTGTTCCCCCAATTGGTCCGTGCTATCTGGGAGGTAAGAATGATCACAAAATATCCGAGGCCAACGACATAATCAAAATGCAAAACTGGCTCAGGAGCAATGAAGAGAATTTGAACTTTCGTCTTGCTTGGGGTGTTTCTGCCACCGTTGCCGGCCAGAATAAAACCTTTATCGATCCATACAGCACAGGTTGGCACTACATTGACGATGTAGCGGAAGCGAGAGCCAATATTCTTCTCAATCTCCGCTGCAACGCCAGGCTTGACCGAGTCAGGAAACGGCCAACTCGTGGAAACTGTTGCACTGATTATGGCAAAAAGCCCTTAGTGCAAATATTTGCCGTTGGTTCTGGTCTACTACTATTGTTGATCTGCATTGGCTGTGAGTTACTTGCTGCAGTTTATCGCCCGGCGGCTTCCAGGCGGTTCTTGAACATGCAAACAGGAGGTGCTATCGTGTTGCCTCTACTCATGGCATACTACGCTGATCGAACCCAATATATGGCAAAGGGTCATAAGATATTGGATAACGGCAGCTTTATGCTTCTATGCGCTCCTTGGCTTGTGATTGGGCTCCTCACAATTCAGCGATCGCCGACATCACAGACCTGGTCCAGTCCCAGCATTATCAAAATTGGCCAGCCTTTTATATCCTCACATCAGATTGATGAATGGAAAGGCTGGATGATGCTTTTCCTCATCTGCGCTTATTGGGTAAGTGGAGATGAATCAGCCCAGCTGAAAATCACGACTCATGTTTTGGTTTCGGCCTATATGTTCTTGATTGGGTATGAACATACCACATACTTATTAGTTCAAAAGGATTATTCCTTTACATATGTGGCCGGTACTCTACTCCGTCTAAACTTCCTAACTTGTCTGATGTGTCATTTCGCCAACACAGACTATCTCCAGTACCCATATGTTGCGATGTCCAGTTTCTTCTTCCTCGTGGTGTGGGCCACAATGAAAGTACTCCATACACTGTGGAACCATGATACACAACTGCTTGTCTCCAAGATCTGTGTATCCGCTGTAATTGTTACATTTGTCGTTAAGCTCAGTCCACTACTTCGCTGGATTCACTTTCTTCTTAGCATTCTTTTTAATATTCACTGGGATATCGCATTGTGGGAAGACCAGTTGCAAAAAGACTTGTACGTTACATACGTCGGCATGCTTCTAGCTGTAGGCAACGACAGGATCAAAGAAAACCTAGGTCCTGTGCTACGAGGGACCCTTGCCTTGGTCGGGGTGTTTACTCTTGGATACTGCTGGAGTACACTGACAAATGATGGGTTGCAATTCGACGACTACTATCCTTGGCACGCATTTGCGTCATTTGCCCCAATCCTTGCATATGTTGCTCTGAGGAATTCATCAGTCACAATACGCAACTTTCACTCTAAATCGATGGCCTGGGTCGGCCGATGCCACTTGGAACTCTATGTTCTTCAATTTCACCTCTTGTCGGCGGCGGATGGCCGTGGCGTACTCCTCACCGGGCTGTTTAGTGGCGACGGTTCGCTACTATGGGATAGGTGGAGGGATTTGATCATTGTTGCGCCATTGTACATGTGGATCGGTTCTAATGCGGCTACTGGAACAGTACAGGTGGTGAAGGCAATTGTTCCGATACCGCTATCAGAGACAGAGAATGAAGTGAGCGTCCAACTTACAAACTACGAAGGAAAGGACAACGACGAGGAGTCGAATTATAATAGTGTCGCTAGCCACGGTCCCTCTTCTCCGGTCTCGGGATTGCTAAGGGATGGGTGGAAGATCACGCCCAAGAGGACCCTGGAGCAAATGATTCATGCAGGAAGTTTAATGTACTCTCAGTTTGCAAGTGTCGTCCTCCTGGCGTTGGTATTTTGGGCTTTGAACTTACTTACCCACGGTCATGGAGATGTAACAATTCCCGATGGTTGGACTCCCCACCACAATGATACCAGTGCGGCTATAATGGATTGAGCTATTGAGGTGTGGCTGTGGGCTATGAGATACATATCTCAGGCTCCTACAAGTCCCGTATAATCAACATTAATACATAGAATTAGGTGCATGACAAGAATAGTTCCAAAATAGGACAACATATAGTTACAAGACCAATGACTTCTGTCAGGGCTTTCTACCTAAATTTAAGCTTAATCCCTCTTCACAAGTATGCTCCAAAATAGTCATACATACTATCTGCTCATTCAATCTAAAAATCACAGCATTCAATATTCAGTTACAGGTACGGATGTGAGACAATTCTGTAGATTCTACATCGTGACACGACTCAGAGAGGCGTATCAACCACTAACCTTTACAACACCATGGAAAGCTAGGCTAGTCGAATCCATTTGCCTCAAATTTGCAAGTGAAAACAGATGGGGGTTTTGATTATCACAAAACATTTGGCCATTGCATTAATATCTCGATGGTTGAACTTTCAAACTTGCGATACTAAGACTAAACCCCGGTAAAGTATGAATGAATTCCATATACACGCCGTTCCATAGTGTCGAGAACGCCTTTCCGGGTCACGTGTCACGAACAAAATCCACGCAATTGGGGACTGTTTCGAACTATCAAGGTATTTAAAAGATGCATCGGGACAAATTTATGATTAGAGCATACGCCTTGATAATTATTGTGTTTTGAATTTAATCTATGGCAAAACACTGACATTTTGGCATTTGGGATCTTGACATCAGGTTCTAGTTTGGTATAAATTAAAAGGAAATGTGACGGCATCCAAGAACAATCAACCCAGACTGGACATGGGGATTAGTTAGCTTCAATGTTACAGCAGGAAAATGGAAAGGAAATGGGGTATACTAACAAAGTAATCTTCATTACAGCAAGCTAGACTACTGCCACAGTTTGCACCTGCAACACCCGCAACAGAAACGGGTGAACCTGAGAGCAAATGTCAGTGGTTGTTGCATGGAAATGGGTGAGATGTTTTACATGTCAATCCAACTAGACCTTTGCTGGGGAGCCGAACTCCAAGCACACCGCTAAGCTGCTGGGCTTGTGCCGAGTTGGCTGATTGCAAAGAATTGCAGCACTGCAGTACACCCTTCGGACATTGATGGTTCTGGCAAGCCACCAATGAGGCCAGAGCCAGTGTGTAAAAGATTGCCTTCATCGTGAAGATGAACTTGATATTGTTGTTGAAGACTGGCTAATCACCAACGGTTTTAAAGACGGCCAGGTGCCATTTTAAATAGATGGGCGGAAGGGCTGAATACCGACGAGCAAAGGTCTCCTCGTTTTGCGTGAGACAAGAGGCATTGAGATGGACAAGAGAAAGCGGCACGCGTTGAAACCAAGACAACACTACCCCGTATGGTGATGTAAAAACCAAGGCGCCGCCAACAGCAGGCGGCATGATGCAAGCGCCACAATGGCGCACCACTGACCTGTCATACCGGCTCATGGCCACTATTGAGCAAGCCTTCAAATGCATCGCTAGATATGGATATTTGTTTATTTGGGCGTTTGCGCACGTCCAAGTAGATCCCGCAAACACCCGACGCAATATTTGATTTCTATCGACAACTTTTGGTTCATCACTGTTTGTGAGACAGCATTGTATGTGCTGTTCCGAAATCACAGCATGTCGTGAACCTTAATTAAACGAGTATTGTTGTTGGGGCGGCCGCCCGGAGGTGCGTTCAACACAAGCCCCTGTCGTCAGCGGCGTCGTCATCACAGAAGGGAACTCTTCGGACCCTCGGACCCTGTGTAACGCATGTCTATAGACAGGCAGAAGTGCGTTAATAGAAGGCCCGAAATGCCTGCGCCAAGATTGAAGATTGGCAGCATCTTCTGGAAACTTGTTCCGAGATAGCGAATCTTTTAACGAGGCAACACATAAAAAAGGGGGGGGGGGGGGGAAACCAGTTCTTACCTTTTGATAACAACGAAATAGAAGTTAGATTACGTCATGGAGGGATTGTTCCAGACAATTGCAGTAGTCCAACAAAGTTTTGCGGCGGGGGTGGTATTAAAGTTATTTGTCACAAGGTAAATACCGCTCTACCACCAGCAAAAGTGTAAGGTACCCTACAACAAGGTACTAGTGATATTGGTAGATATACGCTATGCGACATTATTCGATGTCAATATTCTGGGCATCAGTATGAAATCTCTCCAATTGTTGATATATACAACTAACCAGTGATGCAGCCAAATATGGGATCAAATGCTGCCACTTCCTGTTCACTCATATGGCCGATAAATGCCTGGCTAGTTCTTGAAATCGTCGGACCGTTATCCATGTCTGCAGTAATTCGGAGATCTTTGTGAGGATCATCGGACTTCAGGTTTTCGTGGCTTGTCATTACTTTGTTAGGCATGGTGAATTGGTAGAAGGCGTCGTCAACCTTGTCCTACCCATTCTGGATTTGAAGTGTGATTTGAACTTTCGTGTGCCAAAGAACATTGGATACGGTACAATTGCAACGAGAAGGGTCCTTGGAGATAGCTGGTTTAATGGAAACCACCTTTTTCAATGCCCAGTCCCAATAGGGAAACCTCTGAGGCTCAGCTGCCTTGGTAATCTGACACTGCGTATTTTTAGATTATTCCGTGACCTCTTCCAGCATCAAAATATAGATCACTTGTTACTAATTGGTAGATTGAGATGATATCAGCGCGGGGATGATAATTTACCTCCTACAGAAGAAGACAGGGCCTTTGCCACATGCTAAAGAGAATACTATTTTGGGTACAGTACGATCCAGAGGTATCCACAGTATCCTGGGGAAACTCATCCCATGAGATTTAACGCTGGGTCTGTGGCATAAAAATATCCATATATTTCATGTAGATAGTTGTAAAGGGTTACTAATCTGTTGTATTACTCGTTTACGCTGTGTAGAGTCTTGTAATGTAATAATGTACAACCAAAATACGACAAAGCAGCGATCAACCCTTTTCCACCATGTCCAGTGTGCCGTTTCATCCATACGAGGCCCAGTTTGACACTCCAATCACGAACCAGCAATTGAGCCGCGCTTGCCTCACCGCCACGCAGAAGCAAGTTTCCAATGACCAAGGAATGGACCCTGCAAAATGAGGCTGTGGGCCGCAGCCAGCCACTCAGGCACAAAGCAGAAATTGGCACGCCGAGCCAAGCCCAAACTGGAAGCGAGTATCCCGTTAGCCTCTGGCCAAACCGGTGTGATTTTCCAATGTGCGGTGGGCCTCCAAAATACCCACAGCCTCGCTACGAGCGGCCCCTAGGGTTGGCGACGCGCTAACCGGTCGAAGAATTTCGCCAGCTTGACTAGCGTCTTCCTCAAATCCGCCTCCCCCGCACGAGTTGATTCATAACCTAATTAACAAAGTTGACGCTGGTCTCACTTATCCCGCCCGTTACATTTGCTATCCCGAGATCACACTATTCATATTCCAGGTGCCAAGAATAGCACTGATCCTCTAACATGAACATTCATCCTGCACCATCAAAATGGAATCCATGAACATTGCCTCTAGCATTGCTAGCTTAGCAAATCGTTCTGAGATTGTCTTCATCAAGGGAACAAAATATGCAAAGGATGTGAAAGGCGCGCATAAGGAAGTAAAAAGCTTGCTTGGAGAAGTAAGGGGCACCAGTCTGCTTCTCCGGCACTTGTACATGGTTACAGCAGGATTGGAGGAGGAATCTGCTGGAGCCAGTGCTGCTGAAGCTGCGGATGAACCGATTCTTAAACTCCATCTTGTTCACGAGTGCCAGAGTCTGCTTGACCGTCTTCATCGTGCCTTTGACAAGACCGAAAGAGGCATGACATTATCTTCAGGTTTGGAAAATATCCAAACGCACCTACAATGGCCATTTTCATCCTGGGAGTCCAATGAACTCGTGGATCGTCTTCAGCGGCTAAAGAGTACAATCAACCTCGGATTGGCAGCCGGGTCCTTAGGCAAGCTCAAGCAGCTTTTATCCCAACAAGTGGGAACTGATATTGGTACTAAAAACATTCCACAGCTGGAGAAGAAAATCATTGACATAAAAACAACCATATCCGTCGACCCAAAAAGGCAAAATGTACTCAACCATTTTAATCAAGCTGACCCGCGGTCAGAGTTTGAAATGAACCAAAGGTTGCGGCACCCATCAACCTGCATGTGGTTGATTCAGAGCCAGGCGTTCCGAGATTGGTATGGTGTGCCTGGCTCAAGGATTTGGTTCACTGGAATCCCCGGTGCCGGCAAATCGGTCCTATCGGCGGCGGCGATCCTCGAGTGCCTCCAAAATTCGGACAACTCGAAATACGGAGTAGGATACTTTTATTGTACTTACAAAAACACTAGAATGCATGATCCGATCAATATGCTATCGTCATTGGCTGCTCAGCTATCACGGCAAAGTGAACGAGCATATAAGCTCCTGGCAAAATATTACCACGACCTCAATACAAGCGACTCTGACCCGGAGACTCCCACGTTGGACGGGATAATTCAGACACTGGCCAAAATATGCGATTCATTTGAGCAAGTCCATTTCGTAATTGATGGCGTCGACGAGTGCGGAAGGTATGTTGAGGCTATGGCACAATGCCTTCATGTGCTCGCATCAAGTACTCCGAAAATCAGTATGGCTGTATTCAGTCGCGATGACCCCTCGATTCGACGACATATCGGATCCGATTTTGTTGTTGTCCATCTAGAAGCGCAGAAAGAAGATATCAGGCTATATCTTTCCTGGGAACTGGATGAACGTATTCGACAAAGGAAGTTGAAACTTCGACACATTGCACTCAAGCAAGAGATTCTAACGCGCTTGGTGGACCAGGCCAACGGGAGGTATAAGACAACACAATCGACTAATGTTCATTTTGAGACACCGGCTAACTCCCATACAAAGGTTCCGTTGGGTCACTTGCCAACTCGATCACATGTGCGAGCTTCCAACGGACAAGGATCGACGACGGGTTTTGCAAAACCTACCATCCACCCTTGCAGCTACCTATGAAAGAATTCTGATGGAAGTCGAGGGTTCATCAGAAAGAGTAAGGCTACTCGTGCAAAGGACCCTCAAAATCATCAGTGCTACGAAGCCGCTGCGTATGCGAGCCATGTGCGAGGCAGTCTCGGTTCCAGATGACTCGGGAGTCCTCGACGATTCTGTTGTAACCGAACAAGAGATTATAAAGATATGCGGAGGCCTTGTCCGAAAGTCCAACGATGGTAACTCAATCGAATATGCCCACCTTTCGGTTTTTGAATTTCTTCGAGATGTATGTCCTACGCATCCTCAGCTTAGCGTATACGGCATCTCCGACGACAGCGCCGACGACATGTTTGACAACCTTTGTCTTCGATTCTTGATCATGGCCAAGTTTGATAGTCTTCCAAATACAGTCGATGACGCGCTTCGATGCATCAAGGAGAGGATTGAATCGCACCCTTTCTATGAGGAAGCGGCCATAGCGTGGCCGAGATTAATGTCCGATGTCAGGCCACCCTGCATTTCAGACCACCTATTTTCGCTATTTGCAGCTCCCAAAACATCGGCTTTTTCCTCTTGGGCTATTACGCTTGTCCTTTATTGGATAAACCCGCATTGGAGCGAAACTCTTAACGCAACTGGAGATGTCCCAAATGAAGTATCTGACGAATGCGACTGCGCTACCATTGTTTCAGCCATCACAAGTCTCGATTTTACCCCACTACACATGGCCGCCGCACTTGGCTTGGCACATGTTTGCAGCGAGTTGGCAGAATCTATAGATGTTAATCTTGTGAGTAAACTGGGGACGCCGTTGCACTTTGCACTCGGTTCTCGCTTAATATTCGACGCCCACTTGGAAGAAGAGTGGGACAGACTCCCATGGAGTCCACGAGAAGGAAAATACCCTGTGCGAGACACTCAGCTGGCGTTTGCTCGTCGAGACACCGTACAGGTCCTCTTGGAAAAGGGCGCTAGGGCCGACTTGAACCCAACGCTCTCGACCTGGCCTTGGCCTTCTACTCTGATGTCGCTAGCTGTCGTCTCATCGGCTCCAAATAAAGACTTTGAGGTTGTCTCGGATCTCATCAGGGCTAATGCCATGCTGGAAGAAGATGATTTAGGTGTCTTTTATGAGCTCTATAACCACATCATATTTTGGGATGGATTCAAGGAGTTTACCGATTCAATCTTGAATATGCTCCAAGCTCTGGAATCTACAAACGCTACAGATGGTCTCAACTCTCACCTGTACAAGATGACACTTGAATTCTCAGAGGTCTTGGCATTTGATGCATACCAAGTTGAGAATGGGGTTTCTGATGAATTTGTGAATGATGATTTGGCAAAAGAATATCTCTATCAGATTACCAGAAAAAGTGATGTAGGAAAGATGGCCAAATTTCTACGCGGGCCTCGCGCCGAACTCGTCAAGTCGGTTGGCTTTAGCGACAATGAACCCAGTTGGACTTTGCTGCACTGCGCCGCATGGTATGGGTCCATAGAGATCACACGGATGCTCTTAGAGTCAGGGTGCGACCCGAACCAGCCAGACAAGTATGGGAAAACACCTCTCCATATGTGCAAGGCTGGACACACATTGCAAGTCTTGATACAGTATGGTGGTTCGCCATATATTCCCGACAATGGCAATTCTACAGTATGGGACGACTTTGTTTATCATGGAAAAGCCGGCATGCTGCGGACTCTACTTCAAACGGCGGACAATGATGAGATATTACGGATGGAAAAACAGATGGATCATGCATTGATTGATCTGGCACTGGAGCGAAATCATAAAGACGTCGCACTTCTTCTACTATCGCACAATAACCCCGAGCCAGTCTTTCAACACCACAAATCAGTTTACCGCCCTGCAGCCAGGTTCAACTCTCCAGAATTTGTCAAACAGCTGGTCGAGCTTGGAGTTGTCGCAGATGGCATAGACGAATTCTCAGGCAATCCGCTTCATCACCTGTCTGATAATCCTGATTTCGAGCTTGTTGAAACTTTGGCAATGATATTTCCATTGGATCAAAGGAGACTGGATGATAAGAGGACTCCCTTTGAATTAGCAGTTCTTCGAGCTGCATACAGAGGTTGCTGGCTCAGTGTTGAAGTTTGCCTGTCATTACTTCCAGAGGAGAGCCTTACAACGCATTCTGGAGCAACTCACCTGTGGATATTCTTGTGCGAAAAGATCCTTTTGGCCATGTTGAATTCGCCCTCAACTTCAGATTACGCTTGGCTTCAAGATTTGTTCATATACGTCATCGAAAGCGGCATCACTAGGCTCTTCGAAGAGGAGACCAAAACATCCGCCCTGGTTCTATTTGCTCATCAGGTTATCCACGCCGCTGACAATAGTCTCAAAAGGCTAGAGTCATTGGGACCAGTAAACTACGTCAGCGTTGCGAAAGTAGAACTTCTACAAAAATGGAGCTGGACATCTGTCGTCTTTAGACGGATAGCACGAGAATGCAATGTTTTAACAATGGACGCCAAGGAACACCCCGACATGATTGCAATGCTCACCGAGTCTATAATCCACAATGATGACGACATGATTGCCCAGTTACTGCAAATGGCCGTGGGTGTGCACGGGATATCCAATCAATTGTCTCCGTTGGAAGTTTCGTGCTTGCCCCATGTAGAGATAAGCGAGGGAAATTTTGACTATATTCTGGCCCACGCTTCAGCTGACTTGGTGAGCCTTGGTAATGAGGCGTATGAAGGATATGGGCTCCTGCACTTTACAGCGGGCAACGAAAAAGTAAAAGGTTCAGTATGGAAGCTCAAAAGACTATTGCAAGCTGGCGTCAATTGCAATCTTCCAGTATCAAACGACAGGGCTTCACCACTTGTGCATCATGTCATCAACCAGTCCGCCGAGACCGCGGAGGTGCTTGTGGATTACGGTGCTGACCTTTGGGTGGCCAACTCTCTTGGTTTCGATGCTCCATTAGCCGCTACCTGGACCGGTAACAAACAGTTGCTAGCCAGAATTCACATATCCGTGGACGGAAACACCTCCCCTCTGTTGTGGGATCATCGCTGGGAGTCTGACCTCGGCGGTGAAGATTTGACAGGAGGCAATGCCCTTCACATCGCTGCCGTGTGGGGTCGCCTCGATTGCATGAGATACTATCTCGACGAGGGCCTTTTGACCGACTTGGACGCGACTGACGCCAAACTTCAGACTCCTGCTCACTATGCGGCTGTATTTGGAAAATCCGAAATCATAGAGTATCTTGAAAGTAGAGGCGCTAACATTAATGCCACCTCAATTTTCCGGGAAACCCCATTGCATCTGGCCGCCAAAGCAGGCCACCTAGACGCGGTAGGGACTCTGCTGCAGCTTGGTGCCAATCAATCGGTCTGCTCATCGGGATACACTCCCCTCGTCTATGCCCACATTGCTGGGGATGCACTATTGTTGGAGATACTGCAATCCCACCGTTATCATACGAAAACAGGTCCGATGGGGTCCAAGGAGCTTACCATAATGACCCATGGGCTTTCTGCAGCTATTCTAAATGATGATGTCGATAAATGCCAAATGTGGCGAGATCTAGGCTGCCCCTTGGATATTGAGCTGCAGGGGTTCCCAGATTCCACACCACTATGCAAAGCTATTGTAGATGGGAAAAGTCTGGACTTGGTGGAATGGCTTCTCTACAATGGTGCCAATGTCTCGGCGGTATTACCCAACCACGACGACACTCATGTGTGCACGGCTCTAGAGGCTGCCATGTCAAAACCAGGACTCATTCCTCTATTGCCCATTTTGCTCACCAGGTACTTTGATGAAGGGGGAAACTTTCCCAATATGGACTACAGCCCTCTTCACGTCGCAGTGGAAAATGGGAATATCGACGGACTGCTCATGGTTTTAGAAGCCCTCCAAGATTGGGAATTTGATCAAGGGTACCCGGTGTAAGTGTTGAAACGAAAGTAAGAATTGAACATGACTAACCACACTTGTAGCCTATCCCCGGATGACAGAAATACCGACCAGCGAAAATTGCGTCTTATTTGTGCCGCGGTAAATCAAAAGGACACAAGATTCAATAATGGCACCCCCCTCCACGTAGCAGCCAGAGAAAACGACGCCGAGGCTGCTGAATTTTTAATTGACAACATGGCCGACATTGACGCGCCAGATATCCATGACGGGACGCCTCTGTTTGTGGCATGCGCATCAGGGTCTACTGAAGTGGCCAAGATGCTTTTGAAACATGGTGCTCAAATTGACACATTGAACATTCAAGGAGAGACACCGCACATGGCTGCTTGTAGGGTGGGTGCTTGGGAAATAGTCCACTTCATGCTTGAGAATTGCACAGTCAGCACGCGACCAAACTATTACCGTCGCAACTCGCTCTCTTTCATGCTGTGGGCAGAACCTCCGCCACCGATTGAGACATTTTTGCTACTTTTGTCCAAAGGATTTGATCTGCACCAAACGGATTTGGATGGCTTCAGCACTATCCACTGGCTGGTTGGGCACGACTCCCCAAGGTACTTGGAAGCAGTCTTGGACAAGCATGCTGAAACGTTGCGATGGAGGGATATCCGATGGCCCGTATCACTCCTCGACCAAGTTTACGATTTTCCAATTCGGGCTCTAACTAATATATCGAAGAAGCTGCCACTTCTTCAAAAACATCTAAACGAGAATCAAATGAGGTATATATCCGATTTAGCCTTCCCAGGGAAACACAATCTTGTATGCCAAGCGGCATGCTGGGGCATAATTGAAGCCCTAGAGAATTTCATCCAACACGGGGCGGATGTTAAAAAGGTATGCCCGGAACATGGGTCACTATTGCAAGCGGCAGCCTCCAGCTCCAGGCTGGAAACTGTCAAGTTCCTGGTGCAAAGTGGCATATCAGTTCCACTGGAAATCGACAAACTCTTCATCAACAGGCTTGCAGAGAAGAAGCTAAATTTGCCAATTCTGTATTGGCTTTCACAAGGTAGATGTGTCGAACAAAGGCGGCTCACCTTTGATGACAGAAGTGGAGCACAGCCAAAGACTGTGAGCTGGTCGGGTATCGTCACTGTTAGAGTGTCAAGGAAATGGGAGTGGCGGCGGCCGAAATACATGGGGATGCAAACGACGCTTATCCCGGGCCTTGCAGGAAAACCGGTGGACGGGGGCAGTCTTGTGGGGTCTGCTGAAAACTCGAGGTTTATTTATATTGTTCGACCTTTTACGACAGAATCTCGTTAACATTTGATATACATGAAGCATAGTGGAAATGGGCATCTTGTTAAAATCTGTACTTCGTCTGCACTTGGAAAGGAAAAAAAAAGGAGCTATAATCTGAATTCAAGCAATTACTTATACGTAACTGTTTACCAAGGCGATCTAATCTATGATTAGGCGCCTATTCGTAGATAAAACCCCAAGGTTTATAAATGATGAACCGATGACGGAGTCAGAGTATTTAAATAAAGAAGATCAATCTAACATATCTAAGAGTGCTCAATCTTCATGTTGTGTCTCAGGAAGACATGTTTATTCTTGTCTGTGTCCCATCATCAAGTCCTACAACACTCTTAAATTCTCAAACTTTAACAATGCACGTGGTAAGCTTATTTCGCCCGCTTGGATCACATTGCCATTTCGCTAACACAAATCATTCGAGTCGATTTCATAACAGGAGTCGGCTTTATATCCTTCAACTTTATCGCAAACAGGCAGCCAAAGGTGCGTTTCCTTTCACCACGGAAATTAGAATCCATGGCCAACAGTTTGGCATTACGTATGTTTTTCCTAAGGCACATTTTTGTGTTACATCGGTCAACACGCATTCTATTCGAGCTGGTCTGTACATGCGTAAAGAATGCATAGATAAAGCAACCGGTTGATGGCAATGAGACAAATTCATTTTCTCCAGGTGCAGACTGCAGCGCCCTTTCCAATGAGGGATGTTTGAAAGACATAGCAATCTAACAAAATCTTTGTTTTTAATCATTTTGGTGGGTCATAGTTCCGGTATGCGTCTAGATGTCGCAAGGGAGACAAATAGCACCATTGAATTTTAGTATGGGTTTGACACATTCTGACTGTGGTTACAAAATTAAATGTCTTATAATTTCACATACCATTGACGCTCAAGGTAGATTCTGGATTTGCGCTTGTGAAGGGTAACTCTTCCCATTGCTACCGAATTGAAGGTGAAAATATCTGCGTCCACAACACTGGTTGTGTGATAAAACATGGTAGCCCGGTTGATGCACGAGTCCAAGTGTACGAGCAGCGGCAGCGCGAGTTGGGCGACTACGGGAATTAATGGTGATTTTCAAGGTTTTTACGAGTGCTCTAGAGGATGAGGACTGAAAAAGTTAGCACAAACTATTGTTAGCACTATTGTTAGCACATGAGTTGGCGTGTCGAGGAATGGAGGGGTGGAGACAATGACAAAGTTGCGGCTCTTGCAGGAGTATGGGCATGGAATTGTGGCGCCCGGTGAAATGATGATGGCAAGACGCGCATATATGGTGTCAGAACACGTAGGTTACAGGCTACAGGAAGGTTCAGGAACTTGCTTAAATAATTTCAGCCATTGAAAAGTTTGAATACAAAGCCCATTTTAGAAGAAGATTTTCCTTCGCATAAATTGTAAAGGTGCATGGGGTCGACGAGGTCAGTAGTAATCTACATAATAACCTTTGTTAAATGCGCAAATCGTACGGCCAAAGTAGGTGTGTCCTGCGCCATGGATAACCAAGCACCCTACTATTGTAGTGACCAAAAGCCGTCCGCCTTGATGCTTGTAGATTATATCCGCTTTATTCTCTACATAATTTCTTCCAATGTACGAGATAGTGCTACATTCATGATTCCCTTTGATGCTTTTGTGTTGATATTTACGATTGCCTAACCGCAAAGTAAAAAAAGAAGAGAAGAAGAAAGAAAAAGGGACAGGATAGGAAAAGCATTGTGCAGATTTCACTGTTATTTATTTATTTATTTATTCAAGTCAAATTTGCATGAGAATGTGTACTCTCCTGCTGAACTGAAACCTTCACCTTTCAAATCAACGCAGAGTCAGTACTAGCTAGCCAATACCTGACAGGATCTAATAACATGGGGAGCTGGGAGCTGTCGTGAGGTCTCGTTAGGTACTGTAAATTCTTTTCATAAGGTTACACTATGCGCATGCATGACCGCTACCTGAGTCTACTTGTATGGGGCCAAATTTTAATTCTGCCGACATTGCACCATATTTACTTTCGGGGTTGTGGTATGAATGGGTTGCACTTCATTCTAAGAAACATGCAATACATTCAATTGTCCAGTTGCTCCCTTGGTCGATGGTACTGTGGCGTTGTATTGTTATTTCATTAGTCATAAAAACACGGCCGTGGACATTAAAGTCAAGGGTCAATCCAGAGCGAATATGAGAATATGAGACTAATTCCTGTTGCTTCCGGGACAGCCCGCTTGCATGCCTTGGGAGCCGGGTAGTGGGTGACGCGATCGGACTAGTATGTCCAAAGCGAGGGGGGCAGCGACCCATCCTGTCATCATTGTTTTCACACATGGTTTAACTCTCGGGGATCAACGAGAATAAAACCAATCACGAAATATGTGGAGGTTCTTACAAGCGCCACAAAAGGTCTTTTGACAAATATGTCTCGGTTAACGACACTGCTGGAGCTTTAGGAAATGATGCGAGAGGAGATGCTTTAAGACCCCAAGTGGCCGCTGATTATGGAGGACACTGCATTTCGTGTGGCATAGATAAGATACCTACGATTGCAATCCGGTGCATGTCATTCACTTCATACCTTCTTTATCTGATTATTATCAAAAACAGAGTTCTTGGGAGTATGATAACACTCGAAGACTGATAACGAACCACGCTAATGGGACTCGCAGGTGAGCGTGGCGAAAAAAAGTCCTAATACTAGTACCACCCAAAATGACCATCAACGATCGACCGAAATCCACCCGCCAGGAAAATGGACAAGCCCGCGAAAATGCATCGGACGGTAATAAGCACGCACCTGGGCTTGAGAAAAAGGAGACGGGACGGCCTGGTGGCACTGTCGACATGGTCACAGCCCAGGATCTGGACAGGATCTGGGCGTGGAATGGTACCGTCCCGTCGGTGGTGAACCGATATGTCGACGAAATGATTGAGGAAACGGCCAAGGGTGACCCAGCCGCATTGGCCATCTGTGCGTGGGACGGTGAAATCACGTACGGCGAACTGAACGATTTCGCAACCCGGCTTGCAGCTCGGCTCGTAGGGGAAGGGGTTGTGGATGGCCAAATCGTGCCACTCTGCTTCAACAAGTCGAAATGGACGACAGTGGCGATTCTCGCTGTTCTCAAGGCTGGCGGGGCCTTTGTGCTACTCGATTCCTCGCTTCCCGAGAAGAGAAACCGCTCCATCGTGGAGCAAATAGGGACCAGTATAATCCTGGCTGCGCCCTCGAGCGCGGACCTGAGCGCACAGCTCTGCACCAAGGTCGTGCAAGTCGATCAGGACTTTATTGACAGTCTCCCTCACGTTGCACCAGTGCGGTCAAGGACACGTCCGGACCCATCATCCAGCCCCATGTACGCAATCTTTACATCCGGCAGTACTGGTATTCCAAAGTGTGCGGTTCTATCCCACAGCAGCGGTGCTTCTGCCATTATGCACCAAATCGGTCCGATTGGCTTCACAAGGGACTCTAGAGTCTTTGACTTCTCGTCTTACGCATTTGACGCATCGGTCCACAATGTCATCTCGTCTCTTCTTTCAGGTGCCTGTCTATGCGTACCATCAGAAAAGGACCGCCTGGACAATGTGAACAAGGCCATGGCATCAATGCGTGCTACTATTGTTGATGTGACGCCAACGGTATCTCGTCTCTTGGATCCAAACATGCTACCGGACCTGAAGACGCTTATTCTCCTCGGTGAAGCAGTCCGTGCGACAGACGCATCGCGCTGGGAAGGCAAGGCCAACTTTGTGAATGCCTACGGCCCGTGCGAGTGTACCCCAATAAGTACGGTAAATACCAATGCAAGCAACCCCGAGGATGCTACCAGTATTGGAAAGGGAGTGGGTGCAGTCACTTGGGTCGTTGATCCAGAAAACTACAATCGTTTAGTGCCCCCAGGGTGCATTGGCGAACTACTCCTTGAAGGGCCGCTTGTGGGTTGCGGCTATCTAAACAACCCAGAGAAAACGTCACAAGCATTTGTTGACAGCCCGACATGGCTGCGCCAGGGGACCCGGAACTGGCCAGGGCGTCAGGCCAGACTCTACAGGACTGGCGATTTGGTACAGTATAGAGATGATGGTAGCCTTCGATACATTGGCCGCAAAGATACCCAAGTCAAGATTCGCGGACGGCGAATTGAACTGGAAGAGATTGAGATCCAGATCCAACAATGCCTACCAAACATTGCCACAGTCGTGGCCGAGGTGATTATCCCCAAAGGTACCAATTCACAACCAATGTTGGTAGCGTTTGTCTTGGAAAAGGCTGGTACTGTGAGGACTCACGCCAGTTCCGAGCTCAGGCTGTTTGAAATATCCCAAGAAGCCAAGGACGAGTTAGCCAGCCGCTTACCTTCTTACATGATCCCGGCCGCCTTTTTGATGCTAGATCACTTGCCGAAAACAGCCACTGCAAAAACAGATCGCAAGACCCTACGCGAGATGGGTGCTCAGCTCACAATCCAACAACTCGCGGCTGCTCTCACGAATAGTTCCGAGGAAAAGAGGCAACCGACGACAAATGTCGAAATTCATATGCAAAAGATCTGGTGTGAAATTCTAGGACTCGAGCCTTCAATGATTGGCTTGGACGACAGCTTCTTAAAACTCGGAGGAGACTCGTTTGCAGCCATGAAGGTTGTTGCCGCTGCTCGTGAAGCCTACCTAGAGTTGACAGTGGCCGACATCATGCAATATCCAGAATTGCATCAGGTAGCAAGCCGGGCCAAGCCCCTCAACAATGCCGGCTTGGAGAGGGTTGCCCCATTTAGCCTCCTCGGTGCCAAATCTGTTGCCCGTGCCGTGTTGGAGCGCATTGTATCTGAATACCAATTCAACCCCAACAGCATCCAGGATATATATCCTTGCACGCCTCTGCAAGAAGGTCTTATGTCCCTCTCCATGAAGCGCCCTGGTGACTACGTTCTGCAAGCTGTTCTACACTTGGCTCCCAATGTAAACGTTCAGTGTTTGCGTGTAGCATGGGAAGAAGTGGTACGTTCAATGCCGCTATTGCGCACAACTTTCCTGGTAGATCCTACGTATGATCTTTTGCAAGTTGTTCTTGATGAAAGCATCACATGGCTTGAAGGGAATTCGCTAGATGAGTATCTAGAGGAAGATAGGCAGCGCCCCATGGATCCTAAAAAGCCATTCGCAAGGTACGCTTTTATCAAAGACACCGTTGGCAATTCTACGCACTTGGTGTGGACAGTGCACCATGCGCTGTACGATGCATGGACACTCCCGCTCATTACCAATGCTGTTGACCAGGCGTACAAGGGGCATGTCCTAAAGTTTACAGGGGAGTTCCAGTCCTTCATTAAATACACTCGCGACCAAGATGAAGCTCAGGTGGCGAATTACTGGAAAACAGCATTGGCCAACTGTGAGAGTGTACCTTTCCCTACACCTGAGGTCTCTGACAAGGAGTCGGGGACCCATGACATCGTGGAGCACCGCATTCCGGTCCCATCTCTGTCAGAAACGGGTGTTACCATCTCAACAATACTCCGGGCTGCATGGGCTCTTGTTGCTGGCAATATAACAAACTGTGACGACGTTGTGTTTGGCATCATAGTTGCCGGGCGGAACGCCCCGGTGGCGGGTATTGATCAGATGGCGGCACCAACTATTGCTACTGTGCCGTTGCGCGTCAATGCATCAAAAGACCAAACAATTTCACAGTACACCAGCAACATTCAGCGCCAAGGAGTCGATATGATTCCCTTTGAGCAGACTGGACTTCAGCGCATCTCCAAGCTGTCCTCTGATTGCAAACGAGCTTGCATGTTTGAGACATTGCTAGTTATCCGACCCCAAGAGCAAGAACACGAGACTGTGCTGGGTACATGGCACGACGACGATCGCAGCGAGCGGTTTAACACATATGGGCTCAGCATCGAGGTGCAGCTTGGTGCCGAAACTATGGTAATCAGGGCAATGTACAACTCCAAAGTGCTAGAACCATGGGTTGCCAGGAAGCTCGTCGCTCGTCTAGAGAGCGTGATGCTCCAGCTCAGTCATCCAGGCACCAAAAGGTACGTCGGAGATATCCAAATGCTAACCAACGAGGACCTGAAGCAGATCTGGGATTGGAACCGAACAGTTCCCTCAACGACTAACCGATACGCGGACGAAATGATCAAAGAGCATGCGCAGGCTAATCCCGATGCTCCAGCCGTCTGTGCATGGGACGGAGAACTCACATATGGCGAGCTGGATCGTCTCGCAGGGCGTCTAGCCAGCCATCTGATGGAGGCAGGAATTGGACCGGATGCGATTGTTCCCCTATGCTTTGAGAAGTCCATGTGGACGCCAGTTGCAACGCTGGCTGTCGCAAAGGCTGGCGGAGCATTTGTGCTACTGGACCCATCCCTCCCAGAACAGAGGCTACGGACAATTGTAAATCAAGTCAAGGCTCGGACCATACTTTCGTCCGCCAGCAAAGTCTCCCTGAGCTCAAAACTTTGCTCATCTGTCATCCAAGTGAGTCGGGATGCAATTGATCGCATGGGCGCGGATGTAAAGGTGCAGCACTGTGCAGGGCCATCATCAACTTCCCTGTACGTTGTGTTTACATCCGGAAGCACAGGTGTCCCAAAGGGCGCCGTTCTTACACATGCAAACTTTTGCTCTAATGTCGAGCATCAGGCAAAGTTGCTGGGCTTTTCTCAGAGCTCAAGGGTCTTTGACTTTGCTTCTTACGCCTTTGATATCGCTGTGGAGAATATCTTTATCACTCTTGCCACGGGAGGCTGCATCTGTATCCCATCTGATGCCGATCGTAGGGACAATGTTGAGGGGGCTATGACTTCGATGCGGGCCACGCTTGCCGATCTTACTCCGTCTGTTGCACGGCTTTTGAACCCTTCTTCTCTCCCAGACCTCCAGACATTAATTCTCGGTGGTGAGGCAGTATCTGCTGAAGACGTGCTGCCATGGTGGGGCAAGGTACGAGTAATCAATGGATATGGCCCAGCCGAATGCACCATAACCAGTACTATCAACAAATCTCCTTCATCCCCTAATGAAATTAGTAACATCGGCAAGGGCGTGGGACTGGTTACATGGGTTGTTGACCCAGAGGATCACAACCGTTTGCTGCCGCCAGGATGCACTGGTGAACTTCTCTTGGAAGGACCTTTGGTCGGAAAGGGGTACTTGAACGAGCCCGAAAAGACTGCTGCTGCCTTTATCGAGGATCCTGCCTGGTTATTGAAGGGTATTTCTGGAGGCTCGGGTCGCCGGGGCAGACTCTACAAGACGGGAGACTTGGTTAAATACACCAAGGACGGCACTTTTGCTTTTCTGGGTCGCAAGGATGCCCAAGTCAAGATCCATGGCCAACGAGTGGAGCTTGCAGATATTGAGCACCATCTTCTGCAAAGTATGCCCGAAATCACCCAAGTCGTGGTTGACAAGATTGAGCCAAGGGGAGAGGACTCCAGTCCGGCTCTCGTTGCCTTCCTCCAAGTTGACAAGCACGTTGCACAATCCAAAGGCTCGGATAACTCTGATTCCGAAGGGGCCGAGATTATCGCGATACCCGCAGACGTCATGCAGAAACTTGCCAAGGCCTTGCCCCTCTATATGATACCCACAGCCTTCTTTGCCCTATCCAAGCTCCCGTTGGGGGCCACAGGCAAAATGGACCGGAAACGACTCCGCGAGATTGGGTCATCCTTCTCCAAGCAAGAGCTCGCCGAGGTTCAAACGGCTGTATCGGGTCCTAAAAGGGCATCGGAGACTGGCATGGAACGCCAGATTCAATGCATCTGGGCTCGTGTTCTGAAGCTTGACCCGGCGAATATTGGCATTGACGATGGCTTCCTGCAGTTGGGTGGTGACTCTATCGCAGCTATGAGAGTTGTTGGCGAAGCTCGGCAGCAAGGACTCGATCTCACCGTCGCTGACATCTTCAACTGTCCCACACTATCTCATTTGGCAAAAGCATCTAGCTATGTGGCGAACAAGGAGGTGGAACATATTGATGCCTTCTCACTACTAAGTGAGGATACTGATGTGTCTGCACTTATCAAGGAAATATCCACTCGGTTCCAAATAAACTCATCCAGTATCCAAGATGCATATCCCTGCACTCCTCTCCAAGAGGGCCTGCTGTCACTGACGCTAAAGAGTCCAGGTGACTATGTCATGCAGGCTACCCTGGAACTATCACCAGAGATTTCTGAGCAACGATTCCGCGATGCTTGGGAGCAGGTCGCCCAGACAATGCCCATTTTGCGCACGAGAATTATCCCAAGTAAAAAGAAGGGACTTCTCCAGGTTGTGCTGAATGAGAGAATTCATTGGGTCGAGGCCCAAGGATTGCAGTCATACATGGAAGCTGATGCGCGGCTGGAGATGAACATTGGTCAGCCACTTTGCCGCTACGCAATGGTCAAGAATAATACGGGCACCGGCCGATTCTTCGTATGGACATTGCACCATGCCTTGTATGATGGTTGGTCTATGTCGCTAATGATGGATGCTGTAACCGCTGTTTACCACGGCAGGGCCATTACGCAAGGACCGCAGTTCCAATCTTTCATCAAGTACACACAAGCCAAGAGCGAAGACACAATTAGTCAATTTTGGGGCACATATCTGGGAAGTTGTGCAGCTGCACCTTTCCCAGTTGTACCTCTGTCCATTGAGCTACCCAATGCTAATGAGTCCATGGACTATCATCTCAAAATGCCGCAAAACCGACGCTTGGGAATCACAACCTCAACCCTTATTCGGGCAGCGTGGGCTTTGGTTGTCAGCCGAATGACCAATTCAGATGATGTCGTGTTTGGCGTGACCTCCTTTGGACGAAATGTACCCATTACCAATATCGAAAGCATGGCTGCTCCGGCCATGGCCACGGTACCTGTGCGCGTGCGTTTACCAACCAACCAAAGCGTGGGCGAGTACACCAACTCGATCCAGCGTGAGGCAGCAGAGATGATTTCCTTTGAGCAAACCGGATTGTCACAGATTGCCAAAATGTCCCCAGACTGTGAACAGGCGTGCGGGTTCCAAACGCTGTTGGTAATTCAGCCGCAGCCTCACGAGACTAATGGCACCGAGGACAAGCTTGGCGAATGGGATCTTGACAGCCAAGGCCAATGGTCCAACACGTATTCTTTAGTTGTGGAAATCCTGCTTGGCTCCGATGACATTGTCATCAATACCAGTTTTGACGCGCGTGTTATTCAGCCATGGATTGTCAAGAAGCTGCTCACCTCGCTGGAAACTGTTATGCACCGACTAGACTCTGCGGATTCTCACCAGCTTGTTGCCGATATAGATACCATGACAACCCAGGAGCTGGATCAGATATGGACATGGAATGCCGTGGTCCCGAAAGCTACCAACCGATGCGTCCATGATATATTCAGCGAGCTTGCTAAAGCTCAACCTGAGGCGATGGCTGTTAACGCCTGGGATGGAGACGTCACCTACGGGGAACTTGAGCAGCTTACCACACGGTTTTCCCACGAACTTGCAGAGCTCGGTGTCGGATCCGATGTGTTAGTGCCTTTATGCTTTGAGAAGTCAATGTGGACAACGGTAGCAACACTTGCTGTGCTGAAAGCAGGGGGTGCCTTTGTCTTGCTTGACTCTTCACTCCCCGAGCAACGATTGCGAACCATGGTTGAGCAAATTGGCGCGACTCTGATTATTTCATCAAATGCCAATATGAAGCTCAGCTCTAGTCTTTCCAAAAGGGTGGTGGCATTAGGTCCGGAGCTTAGAAAGCAATCTGGTCCAGCAACATCCCGTCCAGTGTCATCATCCGTGTCACCTACATCGGCAATGTTTTCCGTATTCACGTCCGGCAGTACTGGGGTTCCAAAAGGAATTGTAATGACTCACAGGAACTTTGCCTCTTTGCTAGATCATCAAAGTCAGCGGCTGGAATATAGAAAAGACTCACGTGTGTTTGACTTCTCATCCTACGCGTTTGACACTGCCGTCCAAAACATTTTTGTCACACTATGTGTTGGAGGCTGCCTATGTGTCCCGTCTGATAGGGACCGCAAGGAAAGAACCAGCTTGGTTATGAAAGAAATGCGAGCCACGATTGTCGATCTTACACCAACTGTGGCCCGCCTAGTCGAGCCAACATCAGTACCCGATCTCAAGACTATTGTACTAGGTGGAGAAGCAAGCTCGATTAATGATATTTCACGGTGGTGGGGAAAGGTCAACGTTGTCAATGTCTATGGTCCAGCCGAGTGTACCATCAATAGCACTCTTAACTCCTCAGCGTCGAATCCGGAACAAGCTACACACATAGGCAAAGGTATTGGTCTTGTTACTTGGGTTGTAGACCCGGAGAATCACAATATCCTGGTGCCTCCCGGATGTATTGGCGAGTTACTCCTCGAGGGTCCACTCGTTGGCCGTGGTTACCTGAATGAGCCAGAAAAGACTGCAGCTGCCTTTATCGAGAATCCCTCGTGGCTCCTAAAGGGCACTGGAAAAACACCAGGCCGCCAGGGAAGGCTTTACAAGACTGGCGATCTCGTCGGGTACAACGAAGACGGCAGCCTTGCGTTCCATGGTAGAAAGGATTCCCAACTAAAGATCCGTGGTCAACGAGTTGAACTTGGCGAGATTGAATGCAAGGTTCAGGATGCCATGCCCAATGCGATACAGGTCGCTATTGAGTCTATCAAACCTGACAGTGGCAAAGGGACGACAATTCTTGCGGCATTTGTCGTCGAATCTGATAACACCATTGACGAACACGCACCGCCTGAGGTTGTTCCGATTCCTCGGGATATCGAACAGAATCTACTTGAGCATCTTCCACGTTACATGATCCCTACTGTGATGTTCACGTTGGCAGAACTTCCCCTCACGCCGTCGGGCAAGACCAACCGCAGGCGATTGCGAGAAATTGGACCATCTCTCTCAGTGCAGAAACTATGCGACATGCAGTCTGCAGAGAGCGGACAGAAACGCCAGCCCACGTCAGAAATTGGACACAAATTGCAGGCCATCTGGGCTCAGGTTCTCGGCGTTGATCCATCCATGATAGGTCTTGATGATACTTTCTTCCGACTTGGTGGTGATTCCATCGCTGCCATGAAACTTGTTGGTGAAGCAGGTTCCCTTGGGCTCGAACTCTCAGTGGCCGATATATTCCGCCATCCAAAGCTGGAGGATATGAGCCAAATAGTCGTTCGAGACAAACATCGCACCGGATCTATCCCTGCTTTGGGACAATCTGGACTCGTTCGTCAGTCCTTTGCTCAGGAACGACTCTGGTTTTTGGAACAGTTGCATCCTGGGCTGACTTGGTATCACATGCCTAATGCGATGCGCCTGCGTGGATCGCTTCACTTAGCCTCGCTTGAGATTGCACTCTTGTCGTTGGAGAGACGACATGAGACACTTAGAACTACATTCACCTCCGAAAATGGAGTTAACATGCAATTTATTCATCCATTTACGCCCAAGGGGTTGAATGTAGTTGCACTGCTGGGAGCAGACGAGAATCAGATTAACCAGGCTCTTCATAAAGAGGAGACAGCTTTGTTCAACCTCGAAACCGAACCAGGCTGGAGGGTCGCTCTATTTCAAATAGGAGAATTCGACCATATTCTATCTATTGTGATGCATCACATTATATCAGATGGCTGGTCAGTCGATGTTCTTCACAGGGATCTGGAGACCTTCTACGCGGCTGCTCTGCGCGGCCAAGACCCTCTGTCAGTCATCGAGCCACTGCCAATTCAATATGCCGATTACTCCGTCTGGCAACAACAGCCAAATCAGCTTGAGGAGCAACAAAAACAACTTGACTTCTGGGTTAAGCACTTGGAAAACAGCCAACCCGCAGAGCTCATTTGTGACAAGCCTCGTCCTGCTACTCTTTCCGGGAATGCTGGCATGCAAACCCTCAAAGTTGAAGGACCGATTTATGAGCGTCTTCAGCATTTTTGCAAATCAGAGGGTGTAACAGTATCTACAGCCCTATTGGCCGCTTTCAGGGCCACTCACTTCCGCCTCACGGGCAAGTCTGATGCTACCATTGGAAGTGCAATCTCCAATCGAGATCAATCCGAGCTGAAAGACATTGTGGGATTCTTTGTCAATATGCAATGTGTTCGCATTAAGATTGAGGAAGATTCCTTCAAACAACTTGTCGAGCAAGCCCATCAAGCCTCGATTAAGTGCTTTAGCAACCAAAGTGTTCCATTTGAGAAAATCGTATCCAAGCTCCAGAGAGATAGGGACTTGTCTCGCCATCCGCTGGTTCAAATGGCTTTTGCGTTTCACTCTCAGTCACAGCTAGGAAACTTGAAATTGGAAGGGCTGGATATTGAACCGGTCGGCGACTATCTCGGTACCAAGTTTGATCTTGAATTTCACGCCATGCAGGAGACGAACGGCCTAGAGATCCAGGTTCTATTCTCAACAGACCTGTATGAGTCACAGACGGTCATAAATATGCTATCTACCTTTGAAAAGGTCCTAGAAAATGGCCTTTTGCATCCAGATGTCAAAATTACATCGTTGCCTTTGTTATCTGACGAAAGCTTCTCTGATCTCGACAGTGAGGGGCTAATCGAGATTCACCAAACAAAGTATGCACGAAATTCCAGCATCATTGATGTATTTAAGCAGCATGTGTACTCTTCTCCTGACAAGGTTGCTGTCAAAGACTCGTCTAGCCAACTTACGTTTGCTGAGCTTGATTTGCAGTCAAATCTCATTGCCTGCTGGCTAAGAAAACGTTCACTCAATGATGAAGCATTGGTTGGTGTTCTTTCACCTCGGTCTTGCCAAACAATTGTTGCTTTCCTTGGAATTCTCAAGGCCCATCTAGCGTATCTGCCACTAGATGTCAAAACTCCAGCAGGTCGAATGGAGGCTATTTTATCATCCTTGGAAGACGAAAAGCTAGTTTTGATGGGCAATGAAGTGCGACCTCCATCTCTGTCGTTGCTCGATATCAAATTCATTTCCATCTCAGACATTTTGAGGGATCAGAGACAGGAAGACTTCCAAGCCGACTTCTTACAAAGGTTCTCCCAACCCTCTGCTACGAGCCTTGCGTATGTCATGTTTACTTCGGGCTCCACGGGTAAACCGAAGGGCGTCATGATAGAGCACCGTGGCGTAGTACGCCTAACGACCAAGAATAATTTGGTTCAACACCTCAATCAGGACGACACCTGGGCTCATATGGCTAACATTGCCTTTGATGTCTCAACAACTGAGATTTATGCGGCGATACTAAATGGTATAACAGTCGTTTGCATAGATCACATGACTGTTCTCGATTACGCAGCCTTGGAGCAGACATTTATTCGCGAGAAAATCCGCACAGCACTGTTTACACCGGCTCTGTTGAAGCAATGTCTTCTAGAATCACCTGCAACCGTCGGCGAATTGACAACCCTCAAAATGGGTGGAGATCGTGTCGACCCGCAGGATGTTTCTGCAGCTCGGCAGCTGGTCAAGGGTCCCATCATGAACTGCTACGGACCTACCGAGAACACCGGTTGCAGTACATCCTACACTCTTCAGGACGAAGCCGCTTGTGTAAACGGCATGCCCATTGGCCGAGCCATCAGCAACTCGGGTGCCTATGTTGTGGACGCAGAGATGCGCCTTGTTCCCGTCGGCGTTGTTGGAGAGCTGGTGGTTACAGGAGACGGTCTGGCTAGAGGTTATCTAGAGCCCAAGCAAAACATCAACCGGTTTGTCACTCTGACAATTGGCAATGCAAAGGTTCGGGCGTATCGTACAGGCGACTACGTCCGCTATCGGCCAACAGATAGGCAGCTTGACTTCTTTGGTCGTATCGATGGGCAAGTCAAGATTCGTGGACATCGTGTCGAGACAGAAGAGATTGAGAATTTACTCCGCAGCGATCCACTCATATCCGATGCCATTGTTATCTTACATTCTGTCAATGATAACCATCGGCTAGCAGGTTTCGTCATAGCCAAACGGGCAGACAGCTCAAATGGATCAGGTGGTAACGGTTCCATTGGCAAAAAACAGGAAACGGCGCCTGAAGGGGGGGCGTCAGAAGAACAAAAACTTCAAGAAAGACTCCGTTCAAAGTTGGAAGCTAATCTGCCACCATATATGGTTCCTCAGAGCCTTACCGTATTGGACGCCATGCCACTCAACATCAACGGCAAGATTGATCGCCAAGCACTCATAGAAAAGATTCAGATCAGCAACAATGTCCCAAAGACTATTCGCCAACCAACATCGAACGCACAAAAGCAGATGCAGATGATATGGGCGCGAGTTTTGAGTTCCGAAGCGGGAAATATTGGCCTCGATGACAACTTCTTCCAGCTCGGTGGTGACTCTATTTTGGCCATGAGGGTTGTGGGAGAAGCCCGCAAAGTAGGCACCAAACTTGCGGTGGCGGACATCTTCCGCTACAAATCTCTCGAGGCACTGGCAGGATCCCTGAAGACCCTAGACAATGCCCAGATTGAGCAAAGTCTTGCCAAGACTGTCCTCATTGACCCTGCCACAAAGTCAAATCTGATGGCACAAATCGACTTACTGGGCATTGATATCTCATCCAAGGATGTGCTGAATATTCTCCCCGTCACAAGCTGCCAGCGGAACTACATTGTCCGTGGTATCGCGCAAGGTCAATACTGCAACTACATTCATCTGAATCTCGGGCCTACTCTTGACCTTGCACGTTTCCAAAGCGCTTGCATTACAACTCTGCAAAGGTTCCCGATCCTCCGGGCCCGATTCTTATATCTTGATGGCAGATACTGGCAGGTTATCCCTCGTCACGCTGAAATTTCTCTTGAGATACAAGACGTAAGCGGGGACTTGGCCAAATTCTCCCACAACTTTTGCCTCCGAGACACGAAGGAATTCTTGCCAACTCAACCACCCTTGGGTATCACAATCTTCAAACACCCCACCCAAGGCTTCCAAATGACCCTTCGCATTTCACATGCACAGTATGACGGCGTTTGTTTCCCCACCATTCTGCAATCGCTCAGCGATGCGTATGAGGGAAAGCCTCTAGTTCCTGTTCTAGATTATTCACGGTTCCTATTATATGCATCGCACCGGCGCTCCGAGTCGATCAATTACTGGACAAAATTACTGCAAGGATCCTCTCCTACAGTCTTCCCCTCAAACCTACTCTCAGACGGTAATCCTAGGCCCGCAAAACCGCAACAAGCCGAGACTCGTGGAATGGTGGATTTCCCGAGCTTGCCCGAGAATATCACCTCTGCGACTCTTGTTAGCGCGGCTTGGGCTGTTCTACTATCTATTCTCACTGGTAAAAATGACGTGGTATATGGCCATATCGTTAATGGTCGAAGTTCTGCTTTCGAGGGAGTCGAGGAGATTGTGGGCACGTGTCTGAACCACATCCCTGTCCGAGTCAATCTTTCATCTCATAAAACATCAACCCAGCTACTGAATTCCGTTCAAAACCAGGTCTTGGATATCGGAGATTCCGACTCTTTGGGCTATAAAGACATTGTCAAGCATTGTACCGACTGGGGAAATTGCGAAAAGTTCGAATTCAACACACTCCTTCATCACCAAACCATTGACGAACACCCTGAGGCAGGACTGTCAGGTGCCAAATCACGAATTGAGTGGTTCTTGAACCCAGATCTTGTGTCCCCAGCAACTATAACTGTGGTGACTTACCCTCAGGGAGATCGTTTACTCGTCGAGGCTTACGGCAACACTGACGCCATCACCACCAAGATGGTGGCCAGGATCCCCGAGATTCTCGGCAAAATAGTATGGGATTTGGGTACACGACTCAATGCCCCTTTGCCATCACGAGTTGATGGAATCGATACCCACCACTAGCATTATTCTGTATGATGAACAAACGAGGTACCGCCGGGAACATCGAGGCCGAGCCGAACCACAAATCTAATCTACACCACCCAATCCAAGCAACTGTGGAACATGGTGCCTCAGCTGATATAATATATCTTCTGGTCAAGGTTGGACCAAGGCTCTCAAAAATAGCTGGGTTGTCCAAGCATCAGATGCGGGGGCTATGGTCGATGCAGGTCATGACATGCCTGATTGGTAGCTTTGTACTGGGGAACATGTCGGGCGGTTCTATTCATGACTATAGCTTAGTGATTGATCGATTCAATGAATTCCTAAGGAGCCAATGGCCTTGGTCTTATTCAATACGTGGCACATTTGGATAATGTTGCGCTCATTCATTGTTTAACCGACCAGGGACACAATATTAACCTCCCTGCAAGTGATGAGTGGTGGAGACATTCAGCACTCCACCGTGCAGCCGAGAGCGCAAGCACGCACATCTACTTTGCAGCATACACAAATAGTTACATCAGCTATTCCCATAGCATTCAAAATCAATATTTCTTGATATATAGTATAAATAAAATAACTACAAGTTTAATGTTACTTGGTCATGGATTGGTTATACTCTAGATGAGTGTTTATGGGGTCTTGGTGTTGAGGGTGATGATTGCAATACACTCAGCCTCCTGCAGCATTGTCTCCAATAGCCCACATCCCGAGACTATCCCTTTGGCTGTGCGATAGCTGCACTTGCGTACACCGCCCCACATGACCCCAGCAAAAACAAGGTGACCTCCAGTGACATCAATGATTTCCGGAATCAATTATCACTGTCAGCAGTGTAATGTAGCTCTACGTAGATTCAGCTGTGGTCAGGACTTGTGTAATCTCCTAATTTAGCTGGAAAATAATGTACATTTAATTTGAGGCTCTTTTTTTGGCTAGACCCCCTGCCCGCGACCCAAGTGCAGCTATCGCACAGTCCAAGGGATAGGGTAGCCAATGCTTTAATGGTTGACCTAGGAAACAGACCAACCACGACCAAAAGAAATCTCACTCAATAAATCACTTACGTGATATACCTAGGTGGGTTGATTTATTATAAGAATAAAGCCACCATCAACATAGAGTTGTACGCAACTAGGTTCGTTCGAGATGCCGTGGTCGATGCTTTTCGACAACATTACAGTCACACACAAATCTACCAACCTGCCCCTGATTTCAAGCTGTCCGCGCCTCCCTCTTTTTTTTGTAAATCAACTGCGGCTGTGAATGACGCAGAGTAACGCGCCGTCTAGGAATCATGCTCAGAGACAAGGCAGTCAGTTCCTCTGTTACTGATAAGCCTGTATTAGTTCATAATAGTCTGTGGGTGCCCTGGGCAGGCGCCAGTGTCAATTAAAACTTACGGACTCAATGAAGAGAATAATGAAGAAAAAAAAAAAAAGAAATGTTCCGAAATGGAAAAGGCTAGTGGAAGAATAAGCACAGGCTTTATCTTCAGCCTCCGAAGCTGCTGCCAATGTTCACTATGGAAACATTGCGACTTATCACTTATGCAAATGTTCCAAACGCATGCATAGTGTGGGTAAGTCCCGGGGGTTCGTGATATAAACCAGCTAAGGTTATAACAGGGGTCTTTAGCAGCTGCTAGGGGGTTCTTTGGTAATAGTTTTATTAATATCTAATCTTCTCTTCTAATCCTACTTAAGAAGGATTATAGTATATCTACCTTAGCTAAGAGTTATATAAAGAGCTATATAATTATCTTATAAGGTATTATTTCTTTAATTATATTAATAAACTAATATTAGATTCTTTCTTTTTTTATAGGAATAATATATATTTTTTTTATAAGTTTTAATAATTAAATTATAATATTAAAAAAAAAAATTTTTCTCTTTTAATTTTATATATTAAGTATAAGCTTATTATTTATTTTTATATAATTTAATTTTCTATTTAGATTATTATATTATTATTATTAATAAACTTTTTTAGTGCTTAATTAGGGCTTTTTTTTATAAATATATTAGTTAGATTATTCTTTTTATTAATTTATCTAATTTTTTATAATTCTTATTATTTATATAATTATTATAAAGCTATTATATTAATTATTAAGTATTTTTGCTTTATTATTTCTAGCTTTATAAGGTACTTATAAAGTAAGTAAGAATCTATATATATAATTATAGGGGGGCTAGTAGTGCGTTGGCTATACTGCTGGTATAGTTAAGTTAGTAACTAAGATTAGGAACCTTAGTTAGAAATAAACTAAGTTAGTTTAAATCTAGTAGTACCTAAAGCTAAATTTTAGCTAATTATATTAAATGCTAACCTTAGTAGCTTACTTTATATTAGAGAGCGGATATAACTTAGGGATATAGATCTTCTAGAGATTTTAATACTAATAATAACCTAATTATAAGGTTTTTTCTCTAAAAGATTATTATATTATAGCTAGATAGTAGATAGAAATAATATAAAGAAATTAAAATATAATTATAGGGATATAAGATATTTTTAGTTAATTAATAATCTAATTAAGGGTTATAAAAATTATATAAGTAATATTTATACCTATAATTATACTATAAATCTTTAATATTAATATACTTTAAGTTATTTTTTTATACTTAATTAAACTATAATAAATAATATTCCTATTTATTCTAAATATTCTATTATCTAATTATTTATTAGTAAAGATTATAATAAACTTAAGTTATAAAGAAAGATTAATATTATTTATAAATATATTATTAATAAATATAAATAGCTTTATTATTAAAAAATAAAATAAAATAAATATAAATCTATAATTAAGGTTTTCTTATTATTACTTAAGGTGCTTATTTAAGGCCTTAATTTTTATATTATTAGGCTCTTAGAATTATACTATAGTAGAAAGGTTATAATATACCTTTAGTTAGTAAATTAAGGTAATATATACTTTTTATACTTATTATTCTATATATTATTACTTAGTAGCCTTTAGGTCCTTAGTTTTAATTAATATAATCTTTTTTTTATTATATTATAATATTATTATATTTTAATAGAGTAATAATTATACTATTAAATATAAGTAATTCTATTAGAACATTAAATTGATTAACAGAATAATAGCCTAGGAAGCTAATTATATATACCTTGTTATATAACTATTAGGCCTTAATACTATCTTAACCCCGCAATAGCTAGCATAAAAAAAAGAATAATAATAACTATTATAACCTAGTAGCTACTATTACCTATAACCTTAACTTTAATAATTGTGAACAAATGCACTTTTGATTTCCTAGATATTTAAAATCTAGCCCAGACCACCAATTTTCTATGACTTTTCAGACCGTCTTGCATAGCGTCTATTGACCTCTGTGTTTCTTTTTAGCCCTGCTTCTATTGTCGCAGTTCTTAATAAACCTTATAGTATCTATAGTTCTTTCTAGCTACTAATTATACTAGCTATTATTAATATCTTCTAAGAATCTCTTTTCTTCTAGCTCTATATCCTTAAATTTACCTAAAATATACTTATTTATTATTTTATTAACCTTTATATACTCCTTTTAAATAAAATCTTTATTATTAATATTAATATTATTCTTTTAGAGTAACTAAAGCTTAAAATTAATAATTTTTATCTTTTAAAATAATATAAGATTAGTAATTTTAGTCTTAGATAGTATAAATAGCCTATATTAAGGGAGGATCTATTTAAAGTATTTAACTAGGTCGGGAGGGCATTTAGCATAGAGCTTACTATTAGTATATTTTAAGGTAAAAGGGTATAATAGATTATAAAGAATATAATATTTAAAATATAGTTTAGATTTAGCTATTTTTAATAATATTAGAAGTAGGCTAGAATATATTAGTCTTAGCATAGAAAGCTATCTTAAATATTAAGATAGGTCTAATAGAGTTTATTATCTTTGATATTAAAAGGGTATTAAGGTTATAAAATATATAAAGTTAATTATTCTATTGGTTAGGGCAAAAAGATACTAATACTATAGTTATTTAAATACTAATTATATCTACTCCTAGAATTACCTGGTTAAGCCTCCTGCTTGTATTTTAATTAAATATAAATAATCTTAACTATATTATAATAATCCCTGGAATTTACCTATATTAATTAGTTTAGATAGTATATTATTATATTAATTCTATAGATTAGTAAGATATTAAATAAAGAGGTATATTTTAAGTACCTAAGTATAATAGTATTTAGTAAAGGAGGCCTATATACTAATTTAAATAATATTATATTTATATTTAATTAGTAATTAATTTGCCTATCTAAAGATTATAATAAATTCCTTATATTTATTATATAGAAGATCCTCTTTATTGCCCTATTTAGCTAATAGTTAGTTTAATTACCTAGATATTAAAAAGAGCTATAATAATAAAGAAGCTATAATCCCTAATTTTAATTATAATTATAACTTCTACTTAAGAAAATATTATATTATTATTTAAATAATATAAGATAATTAACTAAGTAACCCTTAATATAATCCTAATTCCTCTAAAGATAATCTATTTAATTAACCTAATAGTATAAGGACTCTATTATTATATTAATATATTTATTTATCCTAAAATTAATATTAATATTATAAATTTTTTTTTTTTTTACTATTTAATTAAAAGAAAATTAAAAAATAAGAACTTTTAAATTATTTTAATAAGAATTTAGAAAGAAATAGATTAATTTCTAGATAAAAGCTATAATAAACTAAATTAGAGAAATCTATAATTATTTACAAATAAATAAGATATATATCCTAAAAGATAGATTATATATTACTAATAAACTCTAGGAACTTATTAGATAAGAGGAATTCTATATATAGATATAAGCTAAGATTAATAAGATCTATAAGAAGAATAAGAACTTTAATAGCTTATACCTTAATAAAGAATTTCTTTATAATATCTTAAAAATTAAGATTATAATCTTAGTAAAAGAGGCAAAAGAGAAAAAACCCTAAAAAGAAAATACTAGGAAATAAATATATAAAAATAAATCCTAAATTAGTAGAATATTCCCTTAGAAAAGTAAATAAAAAGAGTACTAAGACTAGAGTATTATCTTAGAAGATATTCTATTACTAAAATAGCTAATTAATCTTATAAAGCTATATATTAGTAAGATAAAATATAATAATATTAAATATAATATTCTTAAAGTTAAACTTTATATCTTCTATAATACTTACTATAAAGTTAGAATAACCTAGAATTAATTTAGAGGAGCCTTTTTTATTATACTTAAAGAAAAAGTATTAGATTATTACTTTAAGAATATATATAATCCCTATAACTATCTAATATTCTACTAAATATACTTATAAATATAAAAATACTTTAAAAATAAGAAGTTAAGGTAGAACTACCTTATAAAGTAATATAATATAATATTTACTTAAATACTAGAAATTAACCCTGATAGGCTAAGGAAGAAGGTATTAGAAATACTATTTAGGAAACTTAAGAATATCTAAAAAGCCCTTTTTACTATCTAATAATTATAAGAGGCCCTTAGAGACTAGATTATTAATATATACTATAATATTAAAGAGTATTTTTTTTTATTTTTTTTATTTTTTTTAAAAAAACCCTTTTTAATTACTCAACTTAACCTATATATATATAAATAGGATGCTTTCTTATTTAGTATTTAATTAGATTTTACAAGGAGCAATAGGAGTTTAATCACAATTATTCTAGTTACAATTATTGCCTATAAAAACCCCAGTGGGGAAAAATGACTAGTTATTCCTTATTCTTTATTATCTCTTTTATAAAGGCTTCTAGCTTTATAATAAAAATTAATATATAATTCTAGGTATAAGTATAGGTATTAATTATTATTTTTTTTTGCTTATAAAATTATTAGATAATAAGAGGTTATTAATGCCCTATAATTAGGATACCTTAGTAAATACTTACTAGATCTTCCTAGGGAATCTTTATAAGTATATTAGAAAGAAGATTAGGTAATATATTTACTTTGGTAAAGATTTCTTTCTATTAAATATAATTAGGGCTAGTACCTTCTAATTATTAGTAAATTATAATTTTAATTATTTTATTAGTTTAAAGCTAATAATATTAACTTAGGTATAAGTATTTATATTTATTTATATAATATATTTATTTTAAGCTTATAATATAATTACTTATCCTTTTATAGTATCTTTAATAGGAATTATTTATAGGTTTAATATAAAGGGATTAGATTAGTTTCTTATACTTATTTATTTTTTAAAAAATCTAAGTCCTTATTTTTAGCTTAGATAGCTTAAATTTATATTAATTTTAGGTACTTTATATTCTTTCTTAGTATAATATACTTACTTAAGTAATAATTTACTTAAAAATAATTATAATATTTAATAAGGATATTCCCTTAATCCTAGGAATATACTAGGAATATTTATACCTTTAATTTATATTTTATAGAAAGGGTATATTTTATATTTAATACTAAGATTAAGTAATTTATTCTAAATAATAGTTTATTCTTAGGCCCCTTATAGGAGTTCTTTATATAGGTAGATTTTTATTATTCTTCTTAGTAAAACTTAGATTTAGGTCTTTTTTAGTATTTATTTTATAAGTATTTATTACTTTATTTTATATATAGTTATTATCTTTTTACTTTTTAGGCTATATTATTTATTTTAATTAAGCTAATCTTAAGTTAATTTAAATTATTCTTTAAATACTTATTTAGGCTAAAGTAATATTAATAGGCTAGATTAGATTATATTTTAATCTCCTTAGTTCCTAAGAAAATATATATTACTATCTATATCTAGAAATAATTTATTAGGGTCTACTCTTTATATTATTAGAGATTTAATAGTTTATTTCTTAGGTCCTATTCTTAGTAATCTATATTAATATACCTTTTATATATATAGTCTAGTAGGTTTTACTATTTTAGCCTAAAAATACTTTCTATATAATTATATTATTAGGTTTAGTTTATATAGGAAAGTTTAGTTAATATTTATTTAATTTTCTACTTATTTATATAGCTTAGTTTTAGTTAGTTGTCTAATTTAATAGCTTATATTTAGTTATTAATCTTTATACTAATAGTATCCTCTTTTAGGTAACTATAGTTATAGATTAGGGATTTATTTTAGTTCTTCCTTAAGTTTACTAGGTATTCTATAAGCTACTATATTATTTATATCTAGCCTTATATTAGTTAGTTTAATAGTACTTTTAGTCTTATTTCTTTTATATTATCCCTTAGTATAAAGTATATAAAGCTTTTTTATAGTTTATAGTTATTATTATTCTTAGTATATATCCTAAAATTAAAGGTCCTAATATAATATTATAATTCTAAGGACTTCTTTAGTATAAGGTTTTAGTCTTATTAAGTAGTCTTTAATTAATTATTTAATAGGTAATACTTATATATATTTTTAGCTTTTATTATAATTAGCCTATTAATAGTAAATTAACTTTATTCCTTCTTACTAATAGATAGTTATTAGTATTTATATTTAGTTAAAATATAAGTAGGAGGCTTAACTAGGCAATTCTAGGAGCAGATATAATTAGTATTTAAATAACTATAGTATTAGTCTCTTTTTGCCCTAACTAACAAAATAATCAACTTTATATATTTTACAATCTTAATACCCTTTTAATATTAGAGATAGTAAACTCTATTAAGCCTATCCCAATATTTAAAATGGCTTTCCTACCATGCTAAGACTAATATATTCCAGCCTACTTTTAATATTATTAAAAATAGCTAAATCTAAATTGTATTTTGAATATTATATTCTTTATAATCTATTGTACCCTTCCGCCTTAAAATATACTAATAGTAAGCTTTGCGCTAAATGCCCTCTTGACCTAATTAAATACTTTAAATAGATCCTCCCTTAATATAAGCTATTTATACTATCTAAGACCAAAATTATTAATCTTATATTATTTTAAAAGATAAAAATTATTAATTTTAAGCTCTAATTACTTTAAAAGAATAATATTAATACTAAAATAAAGATTTTATTTAAAAGGAATATATAAAGATTAATAAGATAATAAATAAGTATATTTTAGATAAATTTAAGGATATAGAGCTAGAAGAAAAGAGATTCTTAGAAGATATTAATAATAGCTAGTATAATTAATAGCTAGAAAGGACTATAGATATTATAAGGTTTATTAAGAACTGTAATAATAGAAGTAGGGCTAAAAAGAAACGCAGAGGTTACTGCTAAAAAGTCATAGAAAATTAGTAGTCTAGGCTAGATTTTAAATATCTAGGAAATCAAAAGTGCGTTTATTTACAATTATTAAGTTATTAGTATAGTATTATATTATTTATAATTATATAATATATTAGAAAGTAATTATCCCTATTAATATATTAAAATATAATATTATTTATTATATATATACTAATTACTTAGGTAAATATAAAAGTAAAAGAATTATAAAGATTATATAATTAGGGTATATATAGATAGGTGATTCTAATAATATATATTAGGTAAAGACTTTTACTTAATAAGCACTTATTAAGTGCTTATTATAAGCTCCTTTATTTTCTTATCTTATTACTTATTAAAAATAATAGGTAAGGTTAGATAAGAAGCTTAGGCTCCTATCTTCTTATAGTTAAGTAGTTAGGTTAAGTAAAACTATATTAAAGTAGGATTTTATCCTAGGATTTAATAATACCTAGTAAAAGTACTATATATTAATATAATATACTATTTATATTATCCTAGGCTAAATAAAAAAGTCCTTTCTTTATTGATTTTATTTATTTTAGGTTTTTATCTTATTTCTAATTAATATATATCCTTTTAACTTATTATATAAGAAAATAATAAAAAGAGTAAATACTTAATTTACTCCTAGGTTGCCCTTTTTTTATACTAGTAAAATAGTTAGTTTACTTAATTATAAGCACTTAATTAATTTACTAACCAATAAGAATAACTATATATTTATTATAATTTCTAATACTTAAACCTTCCTAGAAAGAGCTATACCTCTAACTACTCTTACTATTACTACCTCCCCTACTATAGCTACTTTTAATAGCAAATCTAATAGGTTTAGGAATATTAAATCTAAGTTTAAATTACTATCTAAAAAAAAGCTATAAATAGCCTTAAAGGTATTACTAAGTATACTCTCTATTAAAAAAAATCTATTACCTTTATATTTAATATTAAAGATATTCTAACTAAAAAGACTTATATTTCTCCTTAATAGTATATTATTATTAATACTAAAGTAAGAGTAATACTATCCTTTATAATTAAAAAGGCTATAAAAGGTTCCTTATAAAAGTCTAAAGGGACTTTATAAAATAATAATAGAATGTTTTTATCCTTAGTTTCCTTGCTAACTTTCCTTTAGTTAACTAATAATAAATATAAAGATAGTAAGATTAAGTAGAAAGTTATATCTTAAAATACTAAGCTTATTAATATTCCTAAGGTTCCTAATTACTAGATATAATTATTTTTTTTTTTTTTTTTTTTTTTAAAAAAAAAACCCTTATCTAATTGCTTAACTTAACCTATATATATATAAATAGGATGCTTTCTTATTTAGCATTTAGTTAGATTTTTACAAGGAGCAATAAGAGCTTTATATCACAATTATTTTAGTTATAATTATCGCCTATAAAAACCCTAGTGGGGAAAAATAACTAGTTATAATAACCCTTTTTTACCTATTTCCCTGGGCCGGGGGCTAGTGCGGGGAATTAAACCCCGGTCTCTGTGAAAAACACAGCACGCTGACCACTGCACTATACCACCTAGATATAATTATTAATAGTAAACTTTTTAAAAAAGAATAATAAAAAATATCTAATAAAAAAGCTATAAGGAGTTAAAATAAGTATTTATATATTACTATTAAATTTTACTAGTATTTATATTAAACTCACAGGTGGTCTTAATAGCCTCAGCTAACGGCTGCTACGTAAGTTAGATGCCTGGAATAGCTAGTATTAGGATTAGGGTAATAGGAAGATGGTCAAGGCCGTAGTCGGCCCTAAAACACTATACTAAATAACATAAGAGCCTGAATTATCTATCTATTGACTATAGGCCTGGCTGGGCCCGGCTAATTAAGTATTAAGGCTAAGTTATAATCATTATAATAATCGAACCTTATAATCTTAAGCTAGCTGCCGCGGCCTTTGATAGCTAGCTACAATAGCAGCTATAAGAGACCTAGATAGATCCCTTCTATAGTTATAGAAATTAAGAGCTTCTTAATATATTTGGAATTATAGCTTGTGATAGTTATAAGCCTGGTTTGCCCCTAGCTAGCTGGATCTTCTTATAACCTCTTTGTAATATCTATTGCAATAGATAATATATATATATAGTGGCTATTAGTAATAGCTACCTCTAATAATAGCCGTCTAGCTAGACCTTTCTTTCTTCTACTGTAGCTATTATATAATAGCCCTAGGTACTATAGGAAGCCCTTCCTAGGTTATTCTTAATAGGCCTGGTGATTAAAAATACTAAATTAAAATCATTAAAAATCTAGCTATTGTAAATAAGGTCTAGATCTATATAGACCCTTTAATACTGGCCTGGCTACTGCTTAAAGAGCTAGCTAAGCCTATAGTAGCCAAGGTTAATATAAAAGCTAAAGATCTAGCTGATCTAGATAATAATAACCACAGCTGGTATAACCGGCTCTATATAAGATACTAGACCTAGCTATAGACCTTTAATAGGAAGCTATTAGCTATAGCTATTATCTAAGCCTTTATGCAAAAGACTATAGGTTAATATAGACCTATAATCTATTAGACCTATAACTTAGGGGCCTAGCTAAGCCTCCTTTAATAGTAGCTATAGCCTAGCTTTTATAATTATAAAGATTAGGTTATAACTGCCTATAAAGAGGTCCTTAAAGGGCCTGGCTGGTTAGACCTAAAGGCTTAGACTAACTATTGGCAAATAGCTCTAATTAAGGCTTATAGCCTTGACCTAGGTTAGGTTAGTAGTATTAGGCTAACTAGGGTATTCCTAAAAGCTATAGAAACTATAGCCCCTAACTTTACTAGCTATTAGGATAATAAGATTAATAAGCTATCTAATAAGGGTCTAACTAGCTAGATAGCCTATATTCTAGATAGCCTAGATATAGCTAATAAGTTTAAAAAACACAAGGTCCTAAAGATAGCCTTTAAAGGGACCTTTAGGGCTGTAACCTTCTAAGAGAGAGATGACTAAAGGAGTTATAATTAGGGTTAGGGTTAGGGCTAGTAGCCTAGATTAGCCTAATATAGCTATAATAGATAGGGCCCGCTTAGCCCTTATATCTATAGTAGCCTCTATTACTATATAAAATGCCCTTACCTAATTAAAGTAGTTAGACCTGCTAATTAGAGCCCTAACTCTAATACTAAATATTAGATTAACCTTTAGCTAGCTAACCTAGCTATTATAGCTAAGATAAATAAGGTATATAGCTAAGCCTAAGAGAGGGTATAATAAGGCACTTAACTTAGCCTAATCTAAGAGATTAAAGGTATTAGGTTTATAGGAGTTATTGTAATCAGTATAATAGACCTAGCCTAAGAAGGTTAGGCTAGGTAGCCCTAAGTAGAAGGACTAGGTTAATAGTAGCTATAGCTAGAGATATAATAGTTAGTATTTTTAGTAGCCTAGACCTACCCTCTTAGGGACTTCTTCCTACTTAACTCTAGATTAGATATATATATCTATAATAGCCTAGCCCGGCTAGATAATTTCTGCCCTAATAAGGAACAAGAGTTTATCTTCGTAGGAAATAGCTAGCTAGAAATCCTAGGCTATAGTTAGATTGATCTATAGATAAAAGGAAGGCTATTTAGGTTGCTAGATATAGCTTATATTCCTAACTTTTATATAAGCCTAGTCTCCCTTAACCTCCTTATTTAATATAGATATAATTAGAACCTAGTCATAGGAGATATTTTCTAAGGTATAGAGATTATCTTTATAACAAGCTACCTTTATTATTAGTAAGTTATTAAGTTTAATAGAGCTAATCTACTAAAGGGACCCTAGCTAAGCCTAGTAGCTAGGCTAGTATTTAAGCTACCTAATAATATAATATAAGGTTAGGAGCCTAGCCCAGTAGCTAGCCTGATTATAAGCCGAGCATATAGCCTGGCTAGCTAATATATATAAGAGGCTACCTAAGTAAGCAGACTTTATATAGCTACTCCAGTAGCTTTCCTATTATTAAAGGTACTAAGGCTAGTATAAAAGGCTAATATAGATCTTTAGTACTAATACCTAGGTTACTTAGGAATAAAAGCTCTAGAAAGGCTAGCCTAAGCAACCACTGAAGCTAAGGTTATTAGGCCTAATATAATTAATTATAAAGCCTATTCCCTAGGAAAGGCTAAGAGGATTATATTTAAAAGGGCTCTATAGACCTAGGCAACCTAACCCTTTAAAAGAGTCTTTTTTAATCTATTTAAATTTAAAACTAGTTATAATAGTAAGAATAATACCCTACTAATAATTAATTAATTTACTAGCTTTATAATCCTCTTCCTTTTACCTAGGGCTATATAGGAAAAGGTCTTAGAAGCCTTTTAGCTATTTAAAGCCCTACTACTATAATAATTTAATTTATAGGTCTAGGTCTTCTATAGTAATAATAACTAGGCTCTTAAAATAGCCTTCTTTAATTAGATCAATTAAAGAGGATATTTATATAAACTAACAGCCCCTTATATATCTACTTAAAATAGCCCTAGTAAGCAGGCTAAGGGGGTAATAGCCTTAAAGGCCTAAATAATATAAATAGCAACTAACCTTCCAATTAAATACTAGCCTAAGGCTTAGACCACTATTATATACCTTTATAATTAATCACCCTAGTAGGCTCACGGTTAAAAGAGCCTATTCCAGCTATTATATTAGTAGCTATAAGACTATAATAAGGATACTAGCTGCCTTTAATAGCCTAATATATCTTATTTAAGGGCTTATAGCTACTGGGCTTATTTATTGATTATAATTACCCTAAAAGGTACCTAAAAATAGGCTCTTAAGACTATAGCTTATGCTAAAGTTAGCTATCTTATTAGCTATAATTCTAGTAATATATATAGGATCTAAGTGCCTAAAAGGTTAAAGATCTATAGGGTTAAGGATATAATTTTTAATAAATATATCTTCTATAATCCTAAGGACTATTCTAAGCCCTTAGCTAAGCTGGTTATTTAGCCCCTTTATCTATAGTTTTAGAATATTAACTTAGATAATAACCTAGATATTAAAGAGGCTATGCTAGCTATAGTAGGTTAATAGTAGTAGCCATAGCTGTAGCTATAGTAAGAGAATCTAATAAACTAATAGCTAGTAGACCTATAACTAGCTTAAAAGGCTGCTACCCTAACCCTTGAAGAATAATATAGCCTTAGCCCTGCTAAGGCTAGTAATAATAAAGAGGTTAGATTATTAATTAAGGTAGCTATAGAAGGTACTAATAACTATAATACCTTTAATAATAACCTTATTACTATAGGGCAGCTCTATTTAATGCCTTATATAATTATATCTAAGAATAGTAAGTTCAGCAGCCTGGTAGCTAGCCTGGCCAGTAGCCTAGCTACTAGCCTAATAGATAGACCATATATAGAATAATTAAGAAGCCTAGCACTAGCCTTAATAACTAAGTTGCTAAAGCTAGTAGCTAAAGATAATAATAATAAAGGTAATAATTATTAGCTAAGCTATTATTAATATTATTAGTAATAGTAATAGCTGGATTAATAGCAGCTGCGCTAATTAGCCCAACTAAATAATCTTATTACCTTTTATAGTAGCTTCCTTTAAGGCTATAAGGGCTATTTTTATTAGTAAGATCTACTGCTAGAGCCTTAGACCTACTAAGAGCTAGCTAAATATCCTATAGGGCACTTATTTAAAGAAGCTATTATTATTAAAGTTAATTAGCTAAATAATAATAAAGCCTTTGTCCTAAAGCCCTTAGACTAGCTAATTAGCTAGGCCTTGCTAATAACCTAGGTCTTTAAATATAAAACCAATAAATATAGGTATATAACCTATTATAAGGCCTAGCTATATATCAAAGGGGACCTTTAATCCCTAGGGTCTAAAGAGATAGCTATAGTAATCTTAGCTAGGAAGTTATTTAGGGCCCTAGTTGTAATAGCTGCTTAATTTGACCTAGAGACTAGGTAGCTAGATATAGTTAATGCCTTTACTAATAGTAAGCTAGATAAAGAGGTATATATTGCCTATTCTAATAGCTTTAAATACTATGGTTAGTGCTTATTGTTATTAAAAGCCCTTTATAGGCTATATAGGTTACCTTTGCTATAGTAGATTAACCTTACCTAGACCTTTATATAGCTAGGCCTAGAGCCCTATCTTAAAGACCCTTATATCTTTAGAAATAGCTAGGTTATAATCTTTTTCTTTATAAATAATATTATTATTCTATACTAAAAAGAAGATTAGCCTATAGCTAATTAATTAATTAAGAGCTTAAAAGCTTAATATAAAATAAAGGACCTAGGCAATCTATAATAGTTCCTAGGTATCCAGGTCCTTAGAAACTGGCCTAATAGAAAGCTCTAGCTTTATTAGGATTTATATATTAAAGCTATAGTAGCTAGGTTCTAGCTAAATCAAAGGGGCTAGAGCTATAGCTGCCTACTTCCAATAATAATAGACCTAGCCTGGAACCCTAGGCAGGCTAGCTATAGTAATATATATCTCTTCTAATAGGAGATCAGCTTAGCTAATTATGCCGCGATTATAACCCAGCCTAATATAGCTATAGCTATCTTTAAGCTATCTAAGTATTTAATTAATCCCTTAGACTAACACCTAAAGGCAATAGCTTAGCTAATTAAATACCTCTACTAAACCTAATATTTAGCTATCTAATATAGTAGCTAGTAGCCTAGGCCTAGGACTAGCCAATTAAATAGTCAGGGTAATAGCCCTAGCCTAACCTTTAAGATAACTATTACAGCTAGTATAGGCACCAAGCCTACTAATAATTATAATTACTGTATAGCTTTAGATACAGCCTTTGTAGATAACCCTTTGATTAGAAGGTTATTATAGGGATTAATTATTAGCCTATTTAGTAGACTGATCAACTAGAAAGCTAGAAAACAAGGAACTATAATTACCTTATCTACAGAGGTAGAGCTACTAACTTTTATATATATAGCTAAGGAAGCTATTATAATTAACTATCTTTTTAAATAGTTAGACCTTTAATTAGAAGGAAAACTAGTTATTAAATATAATAACTAATAGACTATTAGGCTAATTACCTTACAGGTACTAAGGATTAAGACTGCCCTTAAGTATATTAATATATACAGTTGCTAGGCTTGGCAGGCCTACCTAGCTAGGTTATTTAAGGTTATATATATACCTATAAGTAAGATAGTTACTAATGGTCTAATTAAGCTATTGCTGGCATAGAAATTTAATACCTTTATTAAATAACTAGGCCTAACTAATATCAAAGGCCTAATTAAAATACATAATAATAATAATCTAGATAAATAGGGCTATTTAAGCCCTAGTAGCTATTGGCTATCGTAGCCCTCTTTAATAAAGGGTATTATAACAGCTTTAATACAAGTTGTAATAATAGCCCTAATAACCTAGCCGGGCATATAGCTGGGCAGGCAGCCTATTTTAACCTAGGCTAGTAATAGCCTTTTCTTTCTAATTAATATTTATTTTATTATATCTTTAAAAATAGGGGGGTATATCAAACTTATAGGTAGTCTCAATAGCCTCAGCCAATAGCTACTATATAAGTTAGATGCCCGGAATAGCCGGTATTAGGATTAGGGTAATAGGAAGATGGTCAAGGCCGTAGTTAGCCCTAAAATACTATACTAAATAACACAAGAGCCTGAATTATCTATCTATTGACTACAGGCCTGGCTGGGCCTGGCTAATTAAGTATTAAGGCCAAGTTGTGATTATTATGACGATCGAACCTTATAATCTCAAGCCGGCTGCCGCGGCCTCCGACAGCTAGCTGCAATAGCAGCTATAAGAGACCTAGATAGATCCCTTCCATAGTTATAGAAATCAAGAGCTTCTTAATGCATCTGGAATCATAGCTTGTGATAATTTATTTACTTATTTACTATTTAAATTATTTTATTTAATTATTCTTAATTATCTCCTTAATTATCTCTTTAAATATTTATCTTATAATTAAATTACCTTTAGTATTAATAAATTACTACTAATCTATACTATTAATATAAAACTTATATACCCTAGTAAATTAATTACTAATATTATTTAATAGGTTAATAAGAATTTATACCTAATAATCTAATAATATAATAAACTATATATATTACTAAACTTAAAGGCCTTTTAAATATCTAAGTAGATATAGCTTACTTAATAAATTCCAATTATAATATATTAATAATATACTATACTATTCCCTTATAAATTAAATTAAATTTATATTAAATTAAGAAATCTTAGCTTATTATTATTTCTTTTTATTAGGCAAATAATTAGATCTAATCTTAGGCATATAATCTAAGATAGCTAAGGTAAGTCTCTTACCTAGCTCTATAATATTTAATAAGTATATTAAATCCTATAAATAAAAATCCTTAATATTCTGTTATTTTATTTTTTTACTAATTAATTAAGTATAATAAATATATATTAAATTTAAAAAATATTATAAAGTATATAAATAAAATTATATAATCTTAAATTATAATAATAATTATATTATCTTTTACTTATTTTCTAATTAAACTTATAAAGCTAGGATTTAAACCTAAGAAATATACCTTTTTTTATTTAATTAATAAAAAAAAAATATATATATATATATATTATAGCTAATATAATAAGTTTTAAGGGAAAATTAGGGTTTCTAGTCTATTATCTCTATTACTAAACGAAACTCTCTTATGCCTCGAGTATCTTATATATAAACACCCCTTCGTATTATTAGCTCGCAAGATTTTCACTTCATAAGCATAAGCACATTTCGCAATATCTACCTTAGCTAGGAGTCACGTGGAGAGCCACGTGACCGCCTTATAGGGCGTTATTCCTTCAATTGTGCCAATGAACCAACACATGGTTATCGCCAATAATTATTAGGTGTGACTGAATATAGTATGTAAGACTGCTTAAGTCTCCAATTGGTCGGTTGAGGTCATTGTCATCCCCTTGCTGATATTGTGATGGTCCAATTTGATTTGTCTACCAATCACATTGGTGGATTCTGGACAACTGCATGGTGGCTTGTACAGCTGAGCTGGACATGCATTGCCCATTATATAGTGTGTTTCTGAGGGTGATGCAGCCCCCAATGCTGTTACAGTCTGCAAAGGTCAGAAAGGTTAGCGCTGCATAGTACTACTACTGCGGGATTACGTATAAAGGTACGTATTGGCCACACAAGGCGATTAACCTATCTGACCCTTGTGGCCTGTACAATCTGCATATGCATGTTTATTTTTTTTGGCTCTTATTCCTTCCAACTGATCATACATGTGGCCTTCTGTGATCTGGTCATTGGTGATTAAAAAAATCGTATTGCCTAAACTCCACGCACTGGAAAAAGGCTCATCATTTGGTGCTGACTGCATTCGACATTCCACTAAAATATCCGGTGCACCATCTACAACTCACTCAATGTTAATGACTGGTATGGCCCACAGGTTCTTCTCCCCAATTATTACTGTCATTAATGCGCATTCGCCTAGGTACTGACCATCATATTGCCGGCTTGGGTCAATTACAGGAAATCACACGTTCCTCACTAGCGCATGCCAACCAACCCGGTCACGAAGCCTCCATCAATGATGGTGTGGTTGCTCTACCAGAGCTCCTCTCCGACGGAGGCTATTTTACTTGCATGTCAGGCAAGTAGCATTGAGGCCTTAAACCAGAACATCATACCGTAAAGCGGGGTTTTAAAAGGTCATTTGCACTGTTGCCCGGCTGTGCAAATCACTACGGCTATGGGCCCCAGTACCAGGATCCAGAAACCGAACCATCCAAGTTCTTTGAGAGGACAACTCAGTCCTTGCACGCTGAAGACGACAGACTGCTCGCTAATCGTCCAGGGGATTTTTATAACAGTGACGCGTATGCGGATAGAATGATGAAGTACCTCGATGATAGAACACCAAAGAAAGACCAACCATTCTTTGCGTACTTTCCATTTAGCGCACCGCATTGGCCTCTTCAATCACATAAGGGGATATGTGACCATTACCGCAGTTTCCGTGATGATGGTGCCGAGACCCTAAGACAATGAAGCCGCGCAAAGCTCAAGACAATGGGCATGGTTGACCCCAATGTAAAACCGTACCCCGTTGTTGTCGTGGACGGCAAGCCTGAAAACTGGGACAAATTACACAATGATGTTCGCGAGGCATCCAGTCGAGCCATGGAATTCTATGCAGGTATAATAGATCAAATATATTGGAATATCGGACGTGTCCTCGAATATCTGTAGAAGATTGAAGAGTACGACACCACATCCATCCTATTTATGAGCGACAACGGCGCAGAAGGCGCCATCTACGAGGCTATACCTCTGGTAGGAAACTACATAATGGTGCACATCGAAAAGTATTACAACAATAGGCTTAAAAATATTGGCAGACGTGACAGCTTTGTTTGGTACAGATGTCGATGGGCTCAAGCTCCTTCGAGGCTTTACAAGATGCATTCTACCCAAGGAGGTTGCCGTGTCCCACTGATGGTCAAGCCTGCCTTCACCACAACGCCAAGCCCCCAGACGCAGGGAATGATGACGGATTCATGTTGTACCGTCATGGACGTAGTTCCCACGTTTCAAGAGCTCGCATCTTTGAGCCATCCAAAAACCTACCAAGGCCGGACGATTGCACAATTGCGCGGGCGGAGCTGGACTAGATCCTTATCACGGATTAACAAGTTATGGGGTTTGAGATTGCTGGTTCTGGAGCTCTTCGTCACGGAGACTGGAAAATAACATTTGTCCCAGCCCCCAAAGGCCTCCAGAAATGGCAGTTGTACAACATCTAGGCCGATCCCAGTGAGGTCTTTGACCTTGCGGACCACAATCCGGAACAGCTCCAGGAAATGATAGGATTGGTGGAGGAGTACATACAAGCAGGATGTGGGTGTGGCGGGATTGACTGGGGAGTACCCTGCTAATGCCCAAGGGCAAACGAATGTTTTTGACGAAATGGACGATCCATACGCCTGGATCAAATATATTGGACGCCCCGAAATTACTCCAGATAGGTCCATAGCGGTAGTTCCAGTTCCAGAATAGCAAAAGTAAAATACGTATCATTCTCTTTGGTTTCAGTATCTTAGGCAATGCCGGCACTAGTACCCTAGTGCCGACATCGGCTAGCCAGGCAATGCAGCCCGTGCCGAGATCAGTTGCTTGTGTGACATGGGCTTATTGCTTATTGATTGGTTAACGTCCATATAATGTCTCGGAGCTACGGCACTAAAGAACAATCGACTACCGGCAGCCCAATAGCAAGTCCGCCCCCATATCATGCCCCGCCCTAAATACACACAGCTGTGGGAGATCAATTGATAGCCAAATGCTTCCAATTTCACATTCAGTCTCGCTGCCATGAACGACGGATACTCTGATGATGGCAGGGCCGCCGTCGAACAGACCCAATTAGCCCTTGATCGTGCCGAGGCCGCACTTCGAGCCCGTCCAGAAGACTACTTCAGAACGAGTGTGGGACACTTTTGGGGCTTGCCAAACACACGAGACTACATGAGGGCGCGGTTCGCCGCTGCCAACGCACTCCTCGAGGCGGGCGAGGTAGAGAGTGCTCTGGAGCACTATAGCGACATGCTCCGGCTGTGTCGAAGCGACAATCTTGACGTAAGAGGCATTATCCCACACCTCTTGCTGCGGCTCGACCGGGAGCAAGAGTGTTATGATTTTATCAAATGGTGGGCTATCACGAGCAAGGATGGGGATTACGATTACGACGACATCACACTGCCATATCTGAATATCTGCGATGCCAACGTTTTCGAGCCGATCGACATATTTCTCTCGGGGGCTCCAAACCTCAGTCATCTTGTGGCCCTCACCCTTCTAAAGCTGCGCCTTTACCTCGACCTCTCAGCATACGAGTCCGACGATATGTTCGGCCTCGCAGACCCCCATGACATTCCTGATCGGCCAGTTGGGAGTCTTGCACTAGAAACGATGCAAACCATGAACATGCACCAGTTCTCGACAAACGTTGAGACCATGAAAAGTCAATACCGCAAGCTCTGTCAGGACGTACATGATGCAAATCCCTACTTCTGGGAAGCGCTAGTTGAGGACGAGCATTCTTCTCCGCCGCCCTTCTTTAGCCCTGGTTCCAAAGAGGAAGCAGCTCTAGTTCTTCATCAGTGCCAGCGTGCCTGGCAAGAAACCGAAGATGCCCTCATCATGGCGAATACAGACACCGCTTCATTTGCCACCGTGTACGAAAATGAAGCCGCTACCGCCAGTGCCAGCAACACATCACCGAGTATGGAGACGTGGGAAAGAAAGCGGGGTGATGGAAACGCTTTCCCATCGCAATTCAAGCCTTCAGTGCCGGAATCCGCCCCAACCGTGCTATTCCCCGCAACTTCCGTGGGCCAGACGATTCGGTTCCTGCACCGCGATGACAGAAGAAAAGTGCTTGCATACGTCGATGGTGCTTGTCCCAACAATGGGCTGCTGGATCCTCGTGCAGGTTGGGCAGTGGTTATCGGAACGCCCAACAATGAACAAGAGAGTGACCGCCGCGTTATATCTGGACGGCTTGAGGACAGAGGCCCATTCGGGGACGATAGCGTGGCAACCAGCAACCGAGCCGAACTGCGGGCAACAATCGCCGCTCTGCGTCTCTGTGACTGGCGAGCCCAAGGCTATGACAGCCTTGTCATTGCGACCGACTCGGCGTATGTCGTGAACGGGGCCACCGGCTGGGCGGAGGGTTGGGTGCGCAACGGGTGGACGACGCGGACAGGCGCCAGTGTCAAGAATAAAGATTTATGGGATCTATTACTCGGTGACGTGGAAAGATGGAAGAACAAGGGGCTGCGTGTGCAGCTTTGGAGAATCCCAAGGGAGTGGAATGGCGATGCAGATGCAGCAGCGAAACAGGTGGCGCAGAATGGGGCAGCCGAGGCCGAATTTAGAGAGTTCACGATAGGCTCTTCCCAAACCCAAACACCTGGGGTCAGTCCGGCATATGATATTCTTGCCCTGTGCCTCGAGCAGGAGTCTTTATTAAATGCTTGTTTTGGAGGCCTCGTCTCGGTTCTCAACTTGAAGGCCAAGGTGGAACGGGCCACAACAAGGGATGACGCCCTTGCCAAGCTTACTCAGGAGCCGCCTCCGTCTATTATTCTTGTCACCGATGGAGCCCTGACACGCCAGAAAAAGCTTTATGAATGTGTCATCGATCGCCTCCGTGGGGGGGCTACAGTCGTACTAGCTGGCTGTTTCAGTGGCATGGTGAATGAAGGCGAATTCACTCGCTTCTTTTCTAGGCTTGGTCTACCCTGGAAGAGAGGATCCTATGAGCGGACAACAGTCAGTTTGTCCCCCGGTGCGGTCGGTCACCAACTAGCGAGCCTGCTGCCCCGTACATACAGCCAAAAGGCATTGTTTATAAAGAACGTGGAGAGATCGGCAGTTTGGTATTCAGAGAGCGAAACATCCGACGAAGCAGCAGTAGTTTTTGCCAAGGTTGGGCAAGGCAGACTTGGTTATATCGGGGATGTCAACGGAGAGGCATCCTCGGATATAGCGGTATTGGCTATGTGTGGTCTTCTGGGATGAATACTCGTTCGCGTAATAGGGCATAGTCTGTTTGATGCGTGCACACCATCCTGTAACTACCCACCCAGTCCAATAGTCTGCTAGTTACGCCGCATCATTGCGGCTGTAGCTGTCGCGTATTCAAACTCATCCCACGTTGCACGAGCTACAAGAGTCGGACAGATTCATCCGTGACGGGTGGTATTTGTACAGAAACTTCATGCTCTACTCATTTGACCAACATCAAAGGTATCCAGTACATAAACACATTTAGCGCATCCTTAGTCACTGCCAATGAAAATTGCTGTCCGTCAATTTGAAGCCGACATCAGGCTCGGTGGAGTTGTTCAGAGCTGTGTGACAAACTAAACCTGATATCCCAGGGGTCTGTATGACACCGGGCGATTTGCTCAGCTACTCTGAGGCACACTTACATGGGGCACATGCTTGAACAGAAAACAGGTCCACTCCTGGGGCCTGGCAAGCCGGGGAGAACTGCAAATATAGCACAGCCAGTCTTACTAAGCGGCACTTTCAGCAATGGCTCAGTACAAAAACAGTACAAAAAAGTCGCACTCCGCGCGGGCGTCATGACGGCAACGCCCCGTTGATTGAACTCTATTCTCGGTGTCAATCTTACCGGGACTGGAGACCTGTTCACCTGAATCTCCTATAGGCTTAGTGGCGATTTCGATAGTAAAGAAATTCCATGCACTCTAGGATTGTCCGTTGTGGAAATCATGCCATGAAATGTTGGAATACGCCCATTAAAATTGGATCTGAGGTCCGTTTAATTTGGACCTGAATCACTCCAGTTTCATCAGCAGCCGTCGTCTACCCAACGTGAAGAAGTCAATGCGCCACACTCCACCGCTCTCATCTTTGAATGACGGCAATTGAAGTTATAAAAATTTCGACAGAGTTTCCTTAGTTTAAACTCCCCCACCCCGCCATGATCGTCCTATAAAGCACACAGCCCAACTTCCTCTTGAAGGTCTCAAGATATCAACAAATGTTACTCTTGAAGGGACCGGCAGATGAAATACGTATGCCATGATAATCAATCTATTTGTCAATTTGTGCAAGGAAATAGCTATTCGGCCAGCCGTGTTAGTTCCTTGAGCCTCTCCCCTTCAGACGCCAGCCCAAAACTCCAAGCGAAGAGCAAAACATCATTGTTCCCAAATACAGGATAAGAGGTCTGTATTTTCCCATGCCATATCCAGATGTCATGGGGCCGGTCAGCAGTGCCGCCGTGATGGGACCTGTAACAATGTTTCCGACGCCCTTGGTGAAGGCCATTAGACTATACACTGGTTGTGGATCATCCGAGCAAAGAGTTCCAAACTTTGCCCAGAACACAACATATGCGCCGGCAAACCACCCATAGATCAAAGAGAAAACAAGAAGAGCCTCGAAGGAGTGAGCAAACCCCCAGACAGTAAAAGAGGCTATGGATGAGACAAAGGTTGTAATAAAGACCAAGAGGAGTACGTTGTTAGTTCGGTCCGAGAGAAAGCCGAACCCGACTTGTCCAATGACCAATGCGATGTTATTCGCTGCGAGAAGCAACGCTCCCAATTGGCCCGAGATTCCAATGGAGGCGGCAAAGGTTGGCAAGTAGAGAGACGGTATGTAGTAGGCGAAGCCTTGCATCGAGTTTGAGAATATAAAGCACCAAAATAACGGGCGCCGCAGGAAGCTCGCGTCCATGATTTGAATCCTCGAGTGGCTCGAGGGGGGCAATCTGCCCTTTATGAGTGGCAGAATTGGAGCAATCGTGATGAATTGTCCCACTGCAACCACTCTCAGGGTTGTTTGATAACCATAGGTGGCCAGAAGCCATTCCAGCAGAAATGGAAGACCAACGCCGCTGACTCCTCCGCCGGCGTAGAGCACGCCATACGCCATGCCTCGACGTCGCACAAACCACTCATTGAGCATGCACGTAATTGGGAAATAGACGAATAGAAATCCCAACCCGTAAAGGACGCCCTGGGTGGCAATCAGACCGTTCACAGAAGTGGCAAAGGACGCGCCCAAGACGGAGCAGAAGCAGAGCGCAGAGCCAGCCATGGTCATGTGACTCTGCCAGCGCTGGTATTTCTTGACAAGCGGGGCCATCAAGGGCGCGCCAAGGAAATAGATACTCGTTGATACGGTGCCGATGGCAGCAATGTTCGAATCGTTGGCAAATTGCGGCTGTTTGGTGTAGTATTCTTGGAAGACACCAAATGTCATGGGGAATCCTGACAGGTTAGCCTGGTAACTGGCTGTATTCAGCGTCTTGGCCAACTAACCCCAAAGAAAGGCCTCGATCATAAAGGACCCAAACAAGAACTTCCAGGCCCCCGGCCCCTTGTCGGTTGGGGGCAAGGATTGAATCTGGGGCGCATGCTCGTCTCCTTCAGCGGGGACTGGGAATTCTTCCTCCCGTGTTCGGCGAAGCTCAATCGACATCCTGACAATTGTATGGCCAAGACTCTGGAGATGTAAGGAAAAGTCTCACAGCATGTGATGCATGAATCTTGGTATTTTTGTAGAGTAGCAAGCCCCCGCATTCATCGTTGCTTATCCAGATTCATTCGGATCCGGTACCGCACATATTAGTCACGGGGTGCAAAACCACACTGTTACCTAGGGCGCCCGCGATGCCTATTCTGGCAAGCTTCGAGCTTTTCCCCTCGATTTCAATGGTGCGTCACATATACGGTGTGAGTCGTTAACAAGATGGAGTGAGACTTTGCGAGATGTGAGCTGCGTCAATCTCAGTGTTAAACTCAGGCGGAAGTCTCAATATTTATTACCTCAACAGCAGCACAACTCGACTCGCCTAATTATTAATCAAGAGAAGTTATATCCCGGCGACAGAGGCATCCCGGGGGGTATAGTATTTGGTATCCTAGAGGTCCAGTTCTTCAACCCACAGAGGCATCCAAATCGTGGCCCCAGCCAGCACATTACAGGCTTTACACAGCAAAGTTAGCAGTTAGGCTACAATACCCAATAGCGCATTAAATATAATTGCAGAAACATTGATGCAGTCACAACCAATGAAGCTGTAGAAGCAAAGCGGATTCAACAACCAGGATTCACCTCTACAGAATATTTGGTGCTATAAAAGAATACTTTAGAGTAGATTCCAATTCTACTCATAGTAAAACTACCTAATACATCGAAAGGCGCACGCTTGTAGTCCAGAATTGAAGCTACGAGAGAAACTACACGGAATGTAGAAAATGTCTACCCTATATATGACTCTAATCTACGCCATGAAAAACTAATCATTAAATAGCGATAGTCACTTATCTCATTGCCCATGTTAAACCGACAAAATAGCCAATATAAGAATTCGCTACTTGTCATACAAGAGGAGCCAAATAATGATGAAAGATATAGCCGAATTACAATATCAAGCCCCGCTTTCGTATTGTGGCTCTGCGGCACAAGACCAGTGTGGGATGACCATGTTATTTATCACACTGGAATAAACTGTGGAGATGCCAAGAGAATCACGTCGATCAAAGCGAAACTTAACGAACTATACTATTCTTAACAAGCCTCCCATCCATGTTCAATGGGGTATTTCACCAAGATTGTAGCTTTTCAAAATACCCACCTGCCCGTACACAAGCAAAACAGCTGACTACTGGCTCAAATCTCAATGACCACCGTTCCCGAGCTAAACTTTCCTGAGAAGGAGCCCTTGCTAGCAGGAGCATTTTCCAGTTCTGCCTGGCTAATGTCTTCTTTGCTCATGGCCCAAACGGCTTGCCATTCACCCTTGAGCTCATAAGTCGCCTGCTTCGGCAGAGACTCTGGTGGAATAATTTGCGGTTTCAATACAATTTCATTTTCTGCGCCTTCACCTGGGGCAATAGTGATGATTTCCTTGGCCGAGGGAGGCCAGATTCTTGCGACTTCCAACTGGGGGAAGTGCAACGGATCATCGGCTCCAGAGGGGGTAATGGACAGCAAGCCAACCTGCAAGGCCAGGCCATCAAGAGGGGAATTGTATGACAGTATTGAGACAGGAGTCGAGTTCTCATTTGTGACAGTTGCTATAAGCGTGGGTGGGGAGGACCCTTTTTGGTGCGCAAGCGTGACCTTGAGCTTGGGAATTACATCTTCGTGCTCGGTAGCCATGCTGTTGGGAGTCTGAAAAGAGCTGCTGAAATACAGACCAAGGCCAAAGAATGCGAAAATTGCAATGTAGACTTGGCGACTAAGACACATGTGCACGAGACTCATGAAATGAATAGATTGCAGTTTGCAGTTTGCAGTGGTGGTTGAATGAGATAATCAAACTTCTACGTGGGACAAGTTGAAGGCATACTATGGACATTTCACGTCGACTTGCGCATTGGGGAATCGCAAGATAGCGCAAAAAATGACAGCTGATTACCTGTTCTACACCTACCGTTCTGGTGCATACCACGATAAGTCGCCGAACAGCGCGCTTGAGGTTATTGCCCAGTGGTGGTGCGGGCACCCCTGTGAGCCTCCGGGAGGTCTACCGCAAATTAGATCATTCCGCGATAGGGCAGGTGTGTCTAATTGGCGGCGCGTCGGAACTTTTGGCTTGTGCTCCCAACCGAGTCACCCGACTGGCTGTGCTACGCCGCTTCGGTTTCAGGCTCATCGGACGAGTTTCTCGATTCCGCAGGGGCGGGCAATCGATTATGGTTCCTGAAGAGATCCGGGTCATTATGGTCTGGGATATGAACAGGCTATTGGACCAAAGACCAATGGAACGACGGCCATGCTCGAAATCCCAACAATGGGTGAGGGCAACCCTCTCCAACCAAGATCCACATTGGCGTGATGCACCAATAGGAGCTCTACCAAAGCCTTTGCCAACCCTGGTCGCAAAATTGTGCTGTGCCAAGATGCATCAACGAATACCGAGTGTACAACCTTCCTCTTATGCTTAGGTGGCCTGTCAATTTGTTGAAGGGGGCAAGTTGGAGTATGAATTTTCATTTCTTGGCGATTTCCTGGACAGCTCTATTTATTGGATTGATGGTGCGAGGAATTCTGTATAGGCAGACCGCATACTGCAATGCAACACCGTGCTTCGCTGCCATGTATCGATTCACCGTTTTCATCGATCGATGATTGCCAGGGGTAAAATGAAATTTATGAACGGGAAAATTATTGGCAAGAGGCGCCGTACCACAACATTCTGGACGGGATCAAATGGCACTTTACACAAGCGGTAGAAAGGTGATCCTGCAAAAAACAGTGACACCAAACAAGACGGAATAGTTTGCCAATGTCCAATGTCCATTGTCAACCCCGCGAAACAAATAAATCTCCATCGTGTAATCTGCAGCGGAGATTCTATTCCGGGTCTTGTCGATCAGTCACATCATTAGAACCCCATAAAGGTTTCTCAGTCTCCGATGCCCAAAATGCACCAATGAGGGCAGGGACAACAACTGCCTTCCCCTTTCAGCCAGTTATGAGCCCTGCGGAACAAAACCGCCCGAGCTCTGATAGAAACGTGGACGTTGCCAAGACGGCCGTAATGCACAATGTTTGACAGCAAAAAGTGCTGGGGGCCATTAAGCGCGCGATGCTAACCCAGCCTTTAATGCTGAGCTTCAGTTTTTGTTATAGTGAAAAGGTCGGACCATTGTTCTGCCTTTTTGATGAAACCTGCTAAATCCAAACAATTGTCCGAAAAAGATGCCCAACTACTGCTGCCATGCAACCAATAGTGATCAAGTCCTATGGTGGGTGATATCTTTATCGGGACTTGACCAGATTCGATGTCAAGCCGATAGCTAGGGACACTCTTCCTGCAAAGTCATGTATGGTTTGAACCACATCTTCTTTTGCCAACCTTATCAACTTCCATCGCCTTCATACACTGCACGACAAACTAGGAAGCTCATGCAGTCACCACGGTATCGTGGCCAAAAGAAGCAACTGGGATGTCCTTTGATGATTTTCCAATACAATTTCAATATTGAGATAAGAGGTTCTCAATGGTATATATGATGCCCAAGTCCTCTTGCTAAGAGTCTCTTTTGTTCTCCATCGCCTTACAAGCATCGCCTCGATTCGACCTCTGCAGCACCCTTTCAGACATCTCTTTCTGCCCTGTAACCGCCAAAATGAAGTTTCTCTCTGTTATCGCTCTTGCGTCCTTGGTGGCGGCTGCTCCGTCTCTGAAGCGAGCCCCAACCCCTCTTGATGTCAAGCTTGAGGTTGTTGGCAACTCCCAGGTCAAGGCCACCATCAAGAACACTGGCAAGAACAACTTGAAGGTTCTCAAGACCGGCTCCATGCTTGACGCGGCCCCTGTCGAGAAGGCCGTGGTTGTCAAGGACGGTAAGTGTTTCACCCACGGCTCTAGTTGAGTTCTAAACTAACCAACCATCACAGACAAGGAGGTTGACTTTGACGGTATCCGCCTTACCATTGCTACCGAGGGTCTTGACGAGACCTCCTTCCAGAGCATTGCTTCTGGCGAAGCCATCAGCGTCACCTTTGACGTTGCTGAGGTTCACGATCTCTCCTCCGGTGGAAAGGTTGACATCTCCGTCGCCGGTGCCTTTTCGTTTGCCGAGGCCGACTCCAACAAGCTCAGCGGCTCCGTCCCCTTCGAGTCCAACCACGTTGAGGCCGAGGTTGACGGCGAGAAGGCCAGCAGCGTCCGCATTGCCTTCCAAGAGAAGCGCACCGCTGTTCAGAGCGACTGCACTGGCTCCCGCCTGACCACCATTCGCAACGCCATCAGCCAGTGTGCCTCGCTCGCCTCGCGTGCCCGGACTGCTGCCGCCTCTGGCGCCGCTGCCAAGATGACTGAGTTCTTCAAGTCGTCCTCCACCTCCACCCGCAACACTGTCTCCACAGTCTTCTCCCGCATTGCTTCTGAGTGCGGCTCCACCAGCTCTGGCAGCTCCAGGACCTACTGCTCCGACGTCTACGGTGCCTGCAGCGGCGGTGTCATTGCTTACACTCTACCCTCTGGCAGCTACATGGCTTACTGCAACTACTTCTTCAACTCCATGTCGCTGACGTCTTCTGGATGCTACACCCAGACCCAGTCCAACACTCTTGTCCACGAGGTTACCCACCTGAACCAGGTCAAGGGCACCTCTGACTACGGTGGATACGGATACAACTTTGTCCGCTCCCTGTCTGCTGCCCAGAACCTCAACCACGCCGACACCTACACTCTCTTTGCCCAGAGCCTGTACGCTGGCTGCTAAATTACCCAAGGTTGATCCGGAGAGTTAAAGAAGCCCTATATACAGCCATTGATCGCACGATGTAAATATTGTTCTTGTATATAGCCGAGGTCATTCTCTAGATTGTCAGGATAGTATCAATTCTCAAATGTCTGTGATTATACCTATAAATATTGTTACATTCTGTATGGCTTGGGGATAGTTGCCTTCTGTCACTTCTACTTTGTCTCTAAGCATACCCAACGACCAATTCGACTTACTGTTTGATTATTCAATCATTAGGGAAGCAAATCTCAATGAAGTGTAGGTAAGTTGTGATTGGTTGCCAATACAAGCTAGAACAGTCGAGAGATGGAGACGACAGGATGGTTTGCTCATCGTGAGAGATCTTGTCATTTTTAAGCCCGGCCTGTTTGGCGGGTTTTCACTATGCGAAATAAATGCAACACTGTCGAAGGATTCTTGATTGAAATCTAATATTGATGGCATGTATTTCTCTTTCAATTCTCCATTTAATGAGTCATCTACTAAATGTTATATATTCCCTGAAACACCAGAACCTCAGCTCGCTTTTCAATTGATCACATATATCGGAAACGTGCATGCATGTCATATTATTAGGCTTTTACTCATCAATTAAGCGATTTCATTCGGCAACAATCCCATACCCTATGGCGATTCTACAGAGTCAGTGGGGACATGAATTTACGCAGTGACCTTAACGACTAGGCCTTTGTTACGACCTATAAATGTGACGACTACGTCGGACAAGACTGAGTAAGTCCGTACGTAGTTGATACACTATTATTATAGTATTTCTTTAAAAAAGAAAAGAACAGCAGCCAACCAGATTGTGTCATATTCACTATCTTAGGTCACTATCCTCGCGTGTCGCCTTGTGTGAAGCACGGGCATTCGAAGTGCTATTTGGCGTGCCAGAGCCAAACCTAATGAACATCACGCGCGCTTGCTTTGAAATTCAAACATGAAGTCCCACCTGTTGTGAATATCAGGATTCTGAAGTACTGGTTCTTCTTACTAACCGGTTATAGCTTGATATACATGCAGGGCTATCATCAGCTCCACTCGTTGAGTCTGAGGGCGAGACGCTGGGCTGCTTGATAATCAAAAAGATTTGATGTTTAAGAGTAACCCTGATGTATACCTATGTTACGCGGATTTTTAAATAATTACTTTCTTCCCGGTTAATCAAACCGCATCCTACTCATCCGAAGCAAAATTTCATCACCTCACTGAACACACTTACCCAAACTGGTCTTAAATATTCGAAAAGGGTTTACAAAAAAAATACTGCATAATGGCTCTCAAGGTTTACGGCTTTCCCCAGTCCACTTGCACTCAGCGAGTTGTTACTGTCCTCTTGGAAAAGGAGTTGCCGTATGAGTGTGTAGCCATCGACATTACCAAAGGCGATCAAAAGATGTCAGCTCATATTGCGCGACACCCGTCCTGAAAGGTTTCTGTCTTAGAGGATGACGGATTTTTGATCTATGAGAGCCGAGCCATCACCAAGTATCTCGCCAAGAAGTATGCAAACCAGGGCGCTAAGCTACTGCCTTCTGATGGAGATCATGAGGCCTACGGTCGTTTCGAACAGGTATGAGAGGCTTGCGCTGAACAAAAGTGAAAGCACCCGAGTCAATTATCCAATACCACACTAGGCTATAGCTGTTGAACATAACTAATTTTACCCTAGCGCCGAAGGCATTGCTACTGAGAAGATGTTCAACCCGCAAGGATTTCATAAACGGGGCCGCCTGTGGAGAACGCGAGTACAACGGTGATTCTCACAGCAAGTAAGCTGTATAGTGATGAGGAATTTGATCAAAAAGATAGTGCTTGCGGTTTATGTGGATCGAACACATGACCTTCAGATCTTCAGTCTGACGCTCTCTGTCAGTGAAGGTTAGTTTTGCAATTCGTAAGTGGGTATTCGATTAACGTACCCCAACTGAGATAAACCCGCTTTGGTGATTTTCCGAAGTGTATAGTCATCCCAAAGGTCTGCGGTCCAAGGACGGCGATATCAATATGCGTTCAATGTTGCTACTACTTTTTGTATAATCGTATCCCATATTCCAGATAATACAAATTAGGGGATGCTAAATTAACCGAGTAAGAAATACATGTTGGCTCAGAAACTGTCATTTTCTCCCAGACGATATAAAGAGACCACAATTGAACAAACCGACACCGACATGGCGCTACATCTTTACGATGGAGAAAAACAGCATGGTGCACTTGGGTGAAACTGCAAGCATTAAGATTCATTATTCAAATACTCTCATTGCTGAAAGAATGGTCTCAAGCCCCCCCCCTTTACATATTCAGAGCGATCATAGTTCATAATTCATCACAATCAAGCTCTGCTAGCTTTGCATGTTCCATAACCAAGGAGACCTGGGTTTTGGCATGTGAATCCCTTACAGCAAGTCTCTCCGGGGACGCCCCTTCGGCATCTTTGTCCCTTCGCACGGCATACCGGGGCAGGTTTGCATGTGCCGTAACCAAGCAGCCCGGGGTTTTGGCAGGTGAAGCCCTTGCAGCAAATCTCTCCGGGGACGCCTCTTCGGCACCTCTGTCCTCTAGCACGGCATACCTTGGGCTTACCAGTGGATGTTGGCTGTGCTGTGGTAGTTGGCTTAGTAGACGTCGGCTTGGTCGTGGTTGTTGTTGTGAGGGTGGAGGCCGGGTCCTTGCAGACATAGTTTCCGGCAATGTCGTTGATCTTGCATTCCAGTCCGGGGCAACAGTCAACAGAGGTACCCTTGAAGCAGAATTTTCCCTTTTTAACGCATTCAGTGGCTGTTGGCTTTGCTGAGGTGGTGGTGGTTGCGGCAATGGTAGTGGTCGTGGTCATTATCGCTGCCTTGCAGACATAGTTGCCAGCAATGTCGTTGATCTTGCATTCGAATCCAGGGCAACAATCCACAGAGGTGCCCTTGAAGCAGAATTTACCCTCTTGGACACACTCACTATCGGCTCTCGGGGCATTGGGCGATGCCACGATACCGCCGGCGAGAGCCAAAAGGACAAAAGGGGAAAACTTCATTATGAATAGGTTGAATGCTAGATATGCGATTAGCTACTTGGTGTCAATTGGGAGTGCCGTGTGCGTGGTAGATATACTCACCAATTGGGGTAGCTGGACTCTGAAGGGGAAGTTTGACTCGTCATTCCAGGTTCGGGATGAAGTCTGGTGCTTTAAATATGCAGCATCTTTTCAGTACATAACAGAACTTAGAACTAATTCGTTGGGCAAACGAAACAAGAAGCATGCCCTACCGTGGCGGTGGATCTCACTGTCTCAGCTACCAATCCACCTCAGGAAAAGCGCCGCCACCTAACACCTAGCTAGCTTGCATTCCATCGGATAGCACCGAGCTGTCGGTCAAATGTCTGATCCTGATGTCACCAATTCGGTTGCTCATCCAATGGCCCGACACATTACATTGGTTATTGTCACCCTTTACCCACCTATTAAGCACCAGACTGTTTGCACCAGTACAAACTGAGGCCTTGCAAGGTTCTAGGCGAATTATTTTTGCACGGTGCAGACCCCTTAGACGAGAGCTGGCCCAAGTTAGAGCTGCGCCGTTGTGGGCACGGCTGGCTAGCCTTAGGACGATCAACGGCACGTCGGACAAATCTTGGCCACCAGCGGGTGGTCGGCAACAGGCCAGGGTAAGGATGTAGACACAAACCAATTCGCGTGATGAAGATCCTCGGAGCCTTATTTCGACCCCCGGTAGCTAGACGGCATTTTCTATTTATCGAACTAATTACCGGGATTGGGCTGTTCCAATGATCAATATCCTTGGCCTTTGTTGGGCTGGCCCTCGACAGGCACACGGCAATGCACGTAACGGAACGGGTTGACATCCACCTGTGCAGATTCTGTCATTACAGTTTAGCCTCGAAGAAAAACCGCAGCAACTAGCTAAAAGCCAAGGCTAGTGATCAGAACGACCCATGCCGATGCACTCCCCCGCCACCGTCGCATCGTATTTACATCGTGGTGTTCCGCGATCAGCAATTCATGAATGCCGTGTCTTAGGTGAAGAGCGCTAGTACTGGCCGGCATTCATGGCTTGCGCCCAATGCAGGGTTTGCTGGCCACGGCACGGGAAGCGAGAGGGGCAAGTATGTCCGTCACCCAATATTCAGCAACGTTGTAGCATCCATGACGATGTTGTCCATTTCCGCGGTGCCTCGGCTGGCGACCGGTCCATTCCGACTTTTGGTGGCGTTGTTGGGGTCATGCTCACAGCGTGGCTGGTCGCTAGAAAGGGGCTACCTCGGGTGTGGTCAAAAGCCAACCCGACAAATGCTAATTGATGGGCCACTGTTTGTAGAAATATCATTGAGGAGTCGGTTAACGTTGGAGTTCAGCGGCACCCATGGCTATGCAAGTAATTACTATACAACTCTTCCTTCTTCTTCTTGGTTAAAGAGCTGCGTGCTTCCAAGAAGGCACCAATAAACCGTATTACAGAACGTAAAACGATAGCCATGTGAGGCTGGCCGTACTTTGTGGGATTTAATAGCCACATCATTCCAATGGCAGGCTCGATGGCCCTCCTTTTTGTAGATCCAGGCCAAGGAATTTCAGCTTATGTACCGCCTTAACCTTGGATTCCAGATTAGATAGGCCATAAAAAAGCACGCTAGTCAGGTGGGACAGTGCACGGCCGATCATATGTAAATTAGGATGTTAGACAAAATTTGGCATTTTCTTGTCTTGGGACACCTGCATTCCCTCATCGCCGGCGCATGTCTTGCTCCAACATGGACAAAGGGGTTTCTAAAGATTAGAATTGCGAGACAACATCTATGTAGCACCGTTCAGACCAAAAGCACGGGGATATGATATTCCTTGGCGTTGATTGAACACGTTGTGTGGGCTCGCACTGGGTAGTCATTATATCCCCAGGGTGCACCATGGAGATCCCACAAGTAACTATTTCACATTCAATCTCTGTTTGGAGTATACGGCCATTGTCTTTGCAATTTTACCACGAATAAAATAGTATTGACAGGGGAATTATAGTGCAACTAGTCTGCAACATTCATGTATTGAGCTGAAATTGAATGCACAAGGGTTACTCCGTGTGATGGATTGATAACCTCTATTGTGATACCTCGCTTAATATACACTGTTGGTGTTTGATTATGGGCTGCGGTTGCATTGAGTATTACATCGACCCTTACTGTCTATAGTAACAAAAACTCGCTGTGTAGCTTATTCACATGGCACCTAGATTGCCACTCCGATAATTGGATAGATTGAGCGAAACCAATAGGCCACCGTTTCCCACTTCGTATAGTACAGTTGAACGGGCTGTTACACTTATCCCCCCAAGGCTGTCACAACTGGTTAAGCGGTTCGCTGGTTCAAGGCAGGAAACTTTGAAAGCCGCGCCCTGTTGTCCATATTTTCGACAATCCATTTTGTCAATGTTGCTCGCTTGAGCGAACTTGACCAGCCCTTTTCTCCACCCGGTCCAGCATATACCTCATGGCTGAGATCGGTACTCCAACTGTTCTCGTCGCACTCGCCGGGGATCTGTGTAATTCAAAAAAACGGTCCATTTCAAATCCTTGGTGTTACTTTCGAAGGCTATGACAATATTCTGCATGTTTGCGTAAATTGCCGAACCAAAGAGCTTCATGAATGTGGTGACTAAAATTTGAGGGGAATAGTAATTCGAGGTACTGAGTGGCAAATAGTTTTGGTTCGACATTCTTGTCAGTGATACGAGGGCCAAGAAGCGACAAGACAGAGGAGCTTTCGGCCATGGCTTTGGAAAGTGATTCTGTATCATTCATTTCTCCTTTTATCATCTGTGATGTTTCAGTCAGCCAGAAGTAGACAATTAACCCACTCATGGTTGACTACATACCTTGAGCAGCGAACTAGACGAAATGTTAGCGGGAATTTTGGCTGGATTCCGGGCAAACACCATGACGGGATACTGGAGATGAAGAAACTCCTCCAGGAGACAGATGCCCGCCGGGTCGGTCGCACCGAGCACGAGGATACGTCTCCCGCTGGCTGAATTTGCCATTTTAATGAGGCTGATTGACTGTATGAGAGACATAAGCGTTTGCGTCCTTAGATAGGAGCCTTCATGTCTACTTCCATTGTTCTAGACCCTCGACATCGTGTTCTCCGCCCCTATTCTTTGCGCGCGGACGCGTCTCCGCGCGGGATCTCCAATTTCCCCCGCATGATAAAAGGAGTGAGTGATGCAATAACGACTCGCGTACGGGGCCAAAGCCGGGCGGAAATTTTCAAGAGGGCATTCTGCATCACTCACACCTACTCACCACAATGGGGATGATGGGGCAGAGTCAAAATCAGATTCACTCTCATCCCCTCTACCCACAATCGATCCAGCTCTCCAACAACCCGCACGTGCGTCTTGCCAAGCCCAGGGGCCTGACTCCACAGTCTCACGCGCAGAGACTGATATGGGTTACATTGCTGGATACATGGAGCGCGTGCTCCCTTGTCTATATCCATTCTATAAACCATCAATTCTTGATGCCGGACGCAGCTGGATCCTGGTCCTGGCCACAAAATTTGTGCCAGGAGCGTCCAATAGGAGCTCTACACGCAGGTGACTTCAGCTCTGTCAACTCTACAAAGCGACCCTATCGCCCTCGCCCGACAAGGGGTAGGCGGTTCCCTGTCGGATAGCACGTCCTTGCTGGCAAATATTGTTCAGTGTCTCAATTTTGAGATTGCCATTCGGTCGGGGAAGTGGAAGATTCATCTTGAAGCTGCTACTGATCTGTTTGAACAGATCATCCAAGTGCACGGCAAAACAAACGGGCATAAAAGGATTGACGCAGTCCTGGATGGGTTATGCCATGCGGCTGCGTGGACTCAAAATGTTCCAAATGCAAACCAGGCCGCATTTAAATTCTTTGCTACTACGTTTCTGATTATAGACATAATTGCAAGTATATCGCTTGGCAGGTCCCTGAAACTACGGGCATATCATTCTGAATTGACCGGATAAGGCTCGCATTCAGCTGTAAGGACTGAGGACATTCTTGGTTTTCAATCTTGGGTGCTGTTAGTACTGAGCGATATTGCTGCCCTCGGTACTTGGAAGAAAGATAATATCGAGATCGATCAAGATACAACAGAAAACATGAAATCTCGAAAATCGCATACAGGTCGGCATTTGAAATCTAAACAAACAGGCCACAATGCGACAGCAGGCAAGCCCCAGGAGTTTTGAGACATTTCTGGAACATCCCAATTTCACATGCGATATCCGCTCTTCATTTTCTGCAGCCTCAATTGATGTGACGCGAATTGGGCCTACGCTGCCCACACCTATTTGCTAGTTCTAACACAAGGACGGGTCCTGTCTCACTCCTATATTCGTCAAATTACAGCCGAGTGCCTCAAGCTATTCCGCCAGACATAGGCGCCTTCCTGGCTTCGCTGTATGGTCTGGCCATTTTGTATTACCGGATGCGTTGCCCTGGACGAGAGAGAGGAACTTGACTCGATTAGGGAATCGATGCAATCCTTGTAGGCATTCAGTAGTGTTACCGAAGCCATAAGAATAAGCATGGTTGAAACATTATGGTCAATTGATGCCGAGTCTTGGGACATCGGGGGCTGCCTGACAAGACTGGGCTATCCTGTGCTCCTGGTGTGATGGCTCATCTAAGCGAATATGGACCTTGTAGCAGGCTGATGCTCTGATGCTAGACATGATATTCCTCGCAAACGTTCAAAGTCATTGGACAAGGTCCTTGTTACCGTCGATGTGTTGACCATCCACATTCCTCTGACATATACGCCTAGGATCCTCATTTTGCTCCGGGGGCTGAGTCTCATAAATCCGACGTCCATCCACATCAATGCCGCCCGCGGTGCTATTGCTAACGAGCTAAATCTGGAGCGTGCACTACAATAGGGCATAATTTGGGGTTGTGGGGTAGATTGCCATGATCAAGAACCCCCAACAAATGAGCGATATGAGGCTCTTTGGAAACAGCGGGTAATGAGTACACCTCACATTGGCGCGGCAACATCACACACACAAAAGGCATCAGCCATTCAGGCCATCTCTCATTTATATACTTTTAGTAAAGTGGCACAAATTAAGCCGTGGTTTTATCAAATTATGTTCAAAGATGATAGGCCATGGACGGGCTTTAAAGGGTACTCCTAGTAGGCATTATAGGCCACAACAGCCTATTAACCTATCATAAAATTGGAAACGAGAAGACAAAGTAAATACAAAATTAAACTTGGGGATTAAGATCTCCTAGAGGTTTGGACACAAACGGCAACCCAAGCACGAGGTTTTTCCTCTAAAAGATCGTTGTATTGTAGCCAAATAGCAGATAGAAACAATACAAAGAAATCGAAATACCAAGTTAAGGCTTTGAGACAGTGAATTGAATCACGAAAAGGGATCCCAAACAGACGTTATCGTTTAAAAGGCTATTGATTCCTGCCAACCGGGACAGAAATGAAGTCGCGGCTAGCTTTTAGTTTGTGGCTGCGGCAAAGCCCGGCAGCAAAGTTACATCCCCGAAATAAAGTTGGAATAGTCTGTGAAATTTAAATTAAGGCACTAAATAAAATCTAGCTACTCGCCAGCCCTTAAGCTAGGTAAGTTAGATCTCTTAAGTGGCAGTCAACATGAACCAACGAGTAATTCGCTATGTGACCTTGTGGCCACCCAAACATATCACTTACAGAGCAAGAGTTGGCTATATTACGATCCCTAAATATACTAACTAGAGTAGTGTGAATTGTATCTGGACTCTATGCCATTTTAGTCAAGACTTTCAGGATATCTGCAATTATCTGAATGTGCTAACCGCCGTCGGCTGGCTTGGTTAGAATTTGAGACTGCCGGGATTGATGCTTTTGTCTGGATCCATTAGCTCAAGGCCGATTGCTTATTAAGCTACTCACAATACGCCATGTGATTTCTGAATTATGCATTTAGACTTGGTTTGAATTTCCGCGGCGTTGCTGAGGCTGGCACGAGTAGGCTCATCACCATTTCACCCAGAGATGCCACACACGTAACGGAAACGACCGCATTTATATTTCTTTAGCTATTATCCTTTCACCATAGTGGTGAGTATAGCCTCGATCATACGGCGTTCAATATCGCAGGTTTCATGATATAGGCATAACAGGACCTTCTGAGCTTGATTCGACTGAAAACGACGTGCAATAGAGGCGCCTGAGACTGAAACTTTCCAATCTGGCCATAACATAGGCATCCGTCAGACACTTGTCAGCTCAATTCCACTGGGTGTTTCTTCTGGTACGTTCCTAATCATCGGAGCCATGAATTAGCGACCAGATATAGAAATAGTCACAACTTGAAATACATATCCTCACTCACATTATCTGGTTCACACCCTGCCGCCTCAATGCAATTTTCTTGTCGTACTTTGTAGTTGAGATAAGATGAAACCAAAAGAGCGACCACCACACAAGAAGTATAGCCGCCACAGCGGCTAAGACAAAGGTGATAGAAAGCAAAGCTATTCCATACGAGAATTTCTGAAATCGTACATCGTGACCGAATTTCTCGGTACCCAATGCTACTTGCATGGCAGACAGAACTACCGTGATGTAGATGAAAACGGCCAAAACCCAACTAAAGTTGCGTTCGAAAAAGGTAGTATAACGCATAGAACTGGACATGAAACCGCGAACTAGCTTCTGACTTTCAAGCCCGGCCAAGCCTAAGTGATAGAGAGTGTTGATCCGAGAAAGGCGTAATTCACCGTATTCATAACGTTTATCGACCTCGTGTAGTGTAGACTCATTGACGTTAGCTGTAAAATCGGTGACAAACTCAACCCACCCCTCCCATTGGATATCGTTAGGTAGGAGGCCTTCCTCGATGGCGATGCGCAGATCACTTCTATGCCTTATCAGCCACACGTAGGATAAAAGCAGGCCGCATGCGCTTTTACGAAGCGCCTGCGTGGCATCGTCAACAGCATAGAGTCGTTGCTCCCAGAATTGGTAGTTGAGGAGATATCTAGGCAGAGGCTTAATGAATATGGATGCATCGTGCCAAACCAGATGCTCATCCGGGGACTCGGTAATATAAATCTTTCGCGTGAGCAGTTTTTGTTTGTGGAGAGGACGTGCATCTCGTAAAAGCCCAGCTAGCCAGAGGAAGCCATGTATCTGTTTTAGTTTGGGGGTTTGCAGATCAGTCTTGAGGTATATTTCGATGCCTTTTCGCTCACCCAAAAGCTGACTATAATAAGGCTGGAAATTGTTCTCCAAGGCATTCTCGCTCGAGAAGGGCGGGAGCACAATATTAAGAGCCTGAAAATATCAGATACAACGCTGCATTCTTCATCACGTGTTGTGATTCTTACGGAAGACATTTGGGATATAATTTCCACCCGTAGGTTTTGTTTCTCCTCGAGGTTCGTGTTGATAGTGAGATGGAAAATCCAGTTTGCTCCTCGTGTTCTCCGAAGGTGTACCTTGACCCAAGTACCAATTAAACAATGTTGGAGACTTGGAGCACGCTCATTACAGGCATCTCAAGTCTTTCAACTAAAAACCCTTTATGATTCCTAAATTATAACACCACGCAATAGATCTAGGTTTGTTAGTGATGACTTATGCAACTTTGTTGCCGTGGCGCTGACGCTTTCCTACGTCTGGAGCCTCGGCCCGTCATGATGTCTACCCACATTTTACACTAAGTCATGAATCCCCTTCACCATCTTCAAAATAGGTTTGCATGTGAATATAATTCATTTTTCAGACCAATCCCGTCTTGGTGCAATGAATCTGAAATCCGGAGTGGCAACTAGTGGCGTCAGCCGAGGCGGATCGAGATTTCATTAACAAAGCCTATATTCCACTTACTTTCTCAGCCGTAGAACTACATTCCAGTAATCAAATCCTGTAAATGAAACATCCCGTTTTCGGTAAAGCCTGTCTCATACACTCTCCTGAGTATTACTACGTTGAATTTCACCATGTCTTCGCGAAACCCCCTCCCCCCCCCCCCCTTAAGCAGGCGAGGTATTCCAAAGATTTACTCCATTCCACAAATACCTTAGTGGTTCTTATTAACATTGCTATCACCATAGTATTGGTGATTTGACCGCCTATGGAAACTCCTCCCACTCCCAGAAAGGTTTACCGGGTCCAGGGTATTCCTATTGACTGGGATTCTGAACGGCTGAAAGAGTTTCTAGAAAAACACCATCCCTCTTCAGAATTTGCTATTAAATCTCTTTCACGAGAACTCAATAGCAATATCTCTTCAGCAACCGTTGATTTCCATGGGGCTAGTATCCGGCTTGGTATTTCTCTATCAGAGTCACTCGGGCCGACCGAGGGACGACCAAGTGTCATAACAATCGACGAAGACTTTCTGGGCATAACGACGCTTTATGCTCCCCAGGAAGAAAACCACAAGATCAAGTAAGAAGCTATTTAAATATCCGGACCAAGTTAATCTAATTATCACAGCATCATTGCTGTACCAGGTCTAGGTGGTCATGCGTTTGGGTCCTTCAAAGAGAGGAACAAGGGGCAGGACAATGCTCATATGTGGCTACGAGATAAACTGCCGCATGATATTACCATGCAAAACAACGAAACTAAAATAGCACGGGTCATGATATACGGATATGATTCCAAGGTCCCTGGCAGTAACAGTTTTCAAGACTTGAGAGATTTGGCTACCTCTCTTCGCAGTAGTCTTAGATATCTTACCGCCAATGTCGGCACGAAGCCCATTATCTTCATTTCTCACAGCATGGGTGGTCTCGTCGTTAAGGAGGTTAGATCATGTGCGTTGATAACTTTGCCTCATACTGACGAATTGTTCCAGATGCTTATATCAGTATTACGTTCCAGTAATAAAGAGGATCGTCAGATCGCAAAGGCCACCTGTGGGGTTGTATTTTTTGGTGTTCCTCACGCTGGTATGAATGTCACTTCAATTATTCAAATGGCGGGAGATGGACCAAACCGTTGTCTTGTGGACTCTTTGAACCAGAGTAATAATGATCCTCTTGCAAAACAAGCTGATTTCCGAGAGTCGCTCAAGGATAGAGACGATATTCAAATTGCTTGTTTTTATGAGACTGTTAAGTCACCAACAGCTCAACAGGTACGTCACTATTTGAACACATCAGTTCAAAAATGTTAACTCATACAGGATGAAAATGGTACATGGTCAATGTCAGGGCCATCAGAAATCCTGGTTGAAAAAGATTCAGCAATTATCCGCGATTCGGGTATAGTAATTGAATGCGCTATTAATCGAGAGCATTCTGAGATGGTAAAGTTCAAGTCTAACGATGCCGAGTACACAAAGGCTTTGGAAGTTATTCGTTCAATTGTGTACAAGGCATTAGCCCGACCCCGAAATTGTCGAGAAATATCTGCATGCGATTTCGCATGTTGGCACGAAAAAGACCTGGATCAAGACTTCCCCGGAAGACACTTCTGGTATAGGGAGACTATAGGGCAAAACGGCTATCCTACAAATGTCACTGTCGATCCCCAATTCTTGACAAAGTCGACAAGACCCATTGGACAGAGCATCCTAACCCTCCGGCGAGTATGTAATATACAGATTCGAGGCCACGTAAAGGGGATGGATCCTGGACGATACCGCCTTATCTGGTTTTTCTGGTTTTTTGCGGGTAGGGATTGCCCTTCATCGTCTCAGTCAGTACCATCAGGCTGGATCCCAAAAGCAACCCCGGCCAACTCCGTGTACGAAAGGTCCTTTACCTCAGTCCAGGGCCCTAATTCTGCAATGACTCCGGATTCAGGATGGTTCTATCCTTGGGACATTCGGTGCAGTGCCGGACAAGTGAAAGATTCCGTAGATTTTCTTTACCAAAATGTTGACGTACAAAATGGTACTTCTATGGTTACTATGCTCTTAGCTAGCGGGTACGAGGAACGAGTTATTGACATGGGACTGTGGAACACTTTGAGAAATACTGGATGGTGTGAAGTTCCTGGTCCTTCTATTAATATTGGAAGCAATGGGGAGTTGTTTCTAGTTATTTCAAAGGACTATTATCCAAAATGGATTGGTGGCTTCTCTTTTGGTGGTGTAAGAATAGAACCTATTGAGTAGCGGGATTGGTATTGTCAGCCCGATACTTTATACCTGCCTTTGACGAAATATTTCTGGAGCTTCAAGACTGGCTAGTGTATCAAGTGAAGCCGTGAATATAGGTATATTGATCCACATCAATACATGCAGCTATATTACTTAGAATGCGGAAGCCCAAAGTTTTTTCTTCGGTTCTAGATGATTACCCGCCAAACCCCTTCTCTCTGAAGTTTTCTAGACGTATGTTTAGACACACATTTCATCTTGATACCTAGAAGTCAAACATTAATAATTCAATGTTCCTCAGGGAGAAGGTAATCTTTTAGCGACAGTATCACGACTTCAATTATTCTTACTTGCCTCTTGTTTGATCAAGGCTGCTCCTCACGCAGCATATACCCTTAAAAGCGGAATTGGTGAGTCGTATGCCAAGAACAGATGTCTGGAGTACTTGACACTGTCAAACTCAGCGATCTTCGAGCATTCGTTAATGAAAGCCTCGAGCTGTACCTGGCAAATACCTCCGGGGTGCAGTGGATCGCTCCCCCTGAAGGCCCGCAACAACTAGCTCACTCTCAGATTTGCTCGCGTAAAATTTAGTCACACCATCATTTCCGAGGCTGTTAATCTAGTGCCTATTTGACCAATAATATGCAAATATGATGGGGCTGCTCGCCTTCATGGTCTTAGTACCACGTCGTTCTTTGTCCAATCATGCTGCTCTTTGACTTTGTGCTGTGCACAGATCACCTCGGGTTTAGTAGTAACTTGGGAGGCAATGCCAGACGGCAGAGTGAATTTACCCTACAACACCAGTGGCTAGTTAGCAGTACATTATCTACGAAAATAAAAAGGTGGTAATTGCATTAAAAAGGTAAATTGGGCTTAATTTCTATTCATTCAAATTACAGAAAATAAATTCCTGCTTTCCTTGTTGTTTAGCTGATTAGGGTGAAGCTGAAACATGTCACACTACCGCCAATAAAGCTGTAAGACGGTTATTCTCCGCATCAGTGCAACGCACCATGGACGCATCAATGTGAATCAAGTGCAATGCTAATACACGGCTTAATATCACAGCTACTCGCATGTTCATGTTCATATTTACGAAGGTAGGGGCGTGAAACAGACCTGTGAGGTTTGATTGGATATAAGATCGACGAGTGGCTCAGTCGTATACGATTGGCCAGTTCATACAAAGCATCGTCAATATAGCACATTGCTATACTTCAGCGTTCTCTGGGTTCGAATTTAACGAGCAAGCGAGTCACCAGATCCCTCTGTAGAATAGTCCTTGGAATGGCCTAATCAAGAGGTACAAGAAGGAGGAGGTGTGGAGGGGCTAACCAACAGCTATAACGGTCTCGATAAATGACTGACATACTCATCACGAAACGATCGGAGAGCTCGAGTAGGAATAGTATCATTCCTATCATATATATTTTCTAATATTATTATCAAGACTACCATACTATACCGTACTATTTTCCAGCTTTTCTTAGCAATTCCATCTGAAGAACGCCCTCTACCTCCTCCAAGTACAGCTGAATATTGTCAGGCTCCTCAAATCCGTCGTTAAAACAGTAGACAAGTCTCAACTGGTCCTGGAATGTATAGAAGAAGAACATGCTCATGCCCAAGACGACATCAACGCCGATCTTGAGATCCTTGACCTTGATACCATTGCCATACTCCCGTTGCACGTGCCGCTCAGCAATACCCAGACTACTGACGAGGGCGTCCTTGGATATCGGACTCTTGGCGAATTCAGGGGTCTGCACGGCTTGGGACAGCAAGCGTGTGAAGTGGCCCTTGAGCTCCAGCGCCTCTATATTGCCCTTGAAAGCGGACTGGTAGTAAAAGTTGAGTGTCTTGGCGCTCTCCGAATAGGACACTGGTAGTTTGGCTACATATGGAAGAGGAGTATAGTAGACCGAGACTGCATATTTGCTCGAGTTGTACGGTTCCGGCAGGTACTGGCGAAGGTTGAACTGGTTTGCGGACACGTACTGTGAGAGCTTGGATTCGGGATCTGCGTATTTGACAATGGACTCGATATACGCGGCGTGGACTGCAGAAGTTACGCTAATTTTCTTCTCCTTGCAGGCTTTGACCAGGGCCTCGGTGGTCTCGACGGAACAGACGTGCTCGATATTTCGACACTTGCCCGACGGGGCAGCGCCAAGTTTCGACACCGGTCCGATGCCAGGCATACTAGCTAGATACTGCATGAGTAGAGCTCCTGATTTTTCAAGCTGCTCCTGGGTCGGCTCGGGCGGAAAACCAAGCGTCTCCTCCATGATGGGGCCCAGTCTGGCCGGTTCATCACCAAATGTGACTTGTTCAGCAGGAGAAGCCAGGGCACTAAGGTAACTATGCCAAAACAAAAGCACACCAGTGCCATCGATTGTGTGGTGATGGGCACGGAATACAAGCTCCGAGGACTCTGGCAGGTAATAGAGTGTCGCTTGCGTGATCGGCTTTCCTGCCTGTAGCAACTCTTCAGCGTTGGATGCCGGGGAGACGATGAAGGTCGATGCCAGCCAATCCTCCAGTGCTTTATCATCTGGGACCTCGTACACCTTGTTCATTCCGTCCATGGTGGTGGCCACCTGGGGCTGTTCGTAGCGCATCTGCTTCCAGGCATGCTTGAGGGCAGACTCCACTTCTGGAAGCTCCGTGTCAAGCTTGATTTTGGAGAACAAAATATAGTGCTCGCGGCCTTCGCACATGCTCGCGGAGAAGTTCTCCATAACGACGAAGTAGCCTTCCAGGCCATCGACGGGGCGTTCCCAACGGGTGTCGGATACCTTTGCCCAAGCCATTGTACAAATTCACTGAGGCGGACAAGTCGAGTAGAGCGGATGAATTAGCTGGAGAGTGGAGTAGAGGTTGAGAGGTTATCGAGCAAGACTGCAAGAACAAGCGCAGGGCGATTGAGGGACCATTATAGATACAAATACAGCGGGCAATGGGACGATCCAAATAATTCCGTTTGATTGCGCTCCCAATAGAATGGCACGGCACGTTGGTGGGATTCTGGGAACCAAACACGGTTTAGGATCCATGTCAAGTTGCTGGTCTCAAGCTGGTCTCGCGCTGCGGGACTCGTTAACAGCAATGGGAATGTCAAGTCGATGCATATTACCTAACGCAGGCCAGGGATCCATTGACCCGCCGCTGCAGGGGCCGGCTGTGATCGACGTTGTCATTCTGCGCAGAACGTGGTCTCCGATTCTAGTGGGTTGGGCGCAGCCCGTACAACAGTAACAACACGGGCGGCAATCCCGGTTTAGATTGGCCCAAACTGCCGCGCCGCTTACCGGAGGGTCTTGAAGGATCCAACCCATGTGCTCAGGCTGGTTCTAACAGGATTATCAATCCGCCAGGATTCCAGGTTCGTCATATGTTCAACAGCACAATTTAACATGCATAAGCGCCTAACGTCACCCGCCGTTCATCCCATCCCTGATGCATTTTTAATGCAACCGGTTCGCATGAAGCCAAGCGATGCCACCTCGACCGTTTTTCGATGCAAGCAATTGCTTTTCTTCCGTGACGATGATACAGGGGATCACTCTATTGCCTGTTGATTCTGGAAACAGTCAATAGTCTGAAAGAGCAGTACTCATCACTCCAGTTGGTTGCTCTAACATCTCCGAAACTGTCTACTAGTTTCTAACTCTCATTCAGGACAAGTGCATTCATATTATGGCACTAAGCGTACCGGCGGGGACGCCTGACCAAGGGCCTGCCGTGGTTGCAATGTGCATCGTCATCATGGTTTTGACAATTCTCGTCACGATAGTTCGCGTTGTCTCTAAGCTTGTGGTGAAGCAGTACTGGTGGTGGGATGACTTTTTCGCCCTCATCTCATTGGTGAGTTTTGATTGTTGCGATCTTGATCTGAACCGAGGCTAATAATTGAGAAAAGCCAAACCAGCTCGCCCTGCTTGGAGTTATTTTGGCGTGGAGAAACATTGGGCTGGGACTTCACGCAGCGGTGGTGATGGAAATAAACCCGGCATACCTATTGAAGGGCGCAAAATACCTCTACATCGCCATCTTTCTCTTTGACGCGTCGATATGCCTGCCCAAACTATCAGCCATTTTCTTCTACGCACGGATCTTCCCCTCTCACAACCGAGCGTTTACGATTAACCTGTGGGTGGTCGGCAGCCTCGTCGTCGGATGGCTTGTCGCAGCCCTCATCTCAACAGTGTTTCAATGCTCTCCGATTGAGAAGGTATGGAATGCGGCGTTGCCGGGAACCTGTATTCATCAATACAATTGGTATCTGGCTACAGCAGCTCTGTCTACCGCCATCGACTTTTACATCCTGATTCTGCCAGTACCCATGATATGGTCTCTGAAGATCAGCTTAAATCGACGCATCTACTTGCTAATGACATTCTTCTTGGCCTACTCTGTCATTGTCATATCAATTGGCCGCCTTATATCTACGACCAATATCATTCCGACAATACAGGAGGATCTCACGTGGAAGTTCACTGCCTATCTGTACTGGGCATGCTTTGAGGGAGCTGTTTCACTCATTTGCGTCAGCGTTCCCAACATGACTTCACTATTAAAAGCCTTGACTGGCCCGTGCTGGCCCAGCAGCCCTACCACAAGTGCACAAAGCCACTCAGCACCCAAGGCAGCAAGCTACGGTGGCGGAACAGGCTTGTATGGAAGCCAGAGTTTCAATGGCGATCGCCGCAAGTTTGAGAGGATTGTCAGTAGCAATGGCGGGGGTATTTCAGACACCGAGTCGCAGCGTGGCCTTGATCCATTAGAGAACGACAAGACGGCGGTGCCGCTGGGCAACATTCATGTACACACGGATATCCGGGTCTCCAGCGAGGAGGATCGATGCCGGTGAGTGCCGGCATAAAACGGAAAGCATCGACAGATGCACGCACAAAGGGACCATTGGAGTGCTGGGGTCTGGATACGGATATTTTGTCACTTTGTAACATACCTGTCGAATTAGGCGTACATAATTTTGTCGATCAGGAACAAATTTCTTTCGTGCATTCTATACCGAGCCACATTATGGTGCTACTCAATGCCTCTCAACAGCCATGCACGCGTCACAGAGACACAGAGACACCATAAGCGAGGCGCACGCGAATCCTACTGTTCAGATCTGGCAGGTCCCAACGTGTCCGGCCCGCCCGATGGCGCCAAGACCCTGGCTCGCGTACAATGGGGGCATGGATGGATCAACCGACAAGTCCCAACCAAAGAGTCCCACTGTTGGTTGATATGCCTGTGGATGCATGATCCTTCGCGCGATCATGGCACCGTCAGAGCTGATTTACAACTCTTCCTTGTGCCACCAGTTGCCGGACCATGGCTTGGTGTATTCAGTTACGGATTACCTATTTTCGGCTATCTCAACTGTCATGGCGCCATATTTTCTGGGTCTCTGTTGCAAGATAATGATAGAAATGGTGGATATTATCTTACTGAGCCAACTGGGATCCAGTTCCAACAGGAGCAAAAAGGTTCATGCAAGTTTCACGTATGCTACCGCCAATTACAATGCCTAAAAGGACGTTGGTCTCTGGGTTAAGTTAAAAAGATTGGTAATGATGGTTATGGTAAGTTTAGATGATGTAGATTTAGATCAATCATGATACACTATGGTTTTGCCCATTCAGTGACCAATTTCTCTCTTACAAACTGGGAGAGATCACTGAGACTCTTTCGGGGGCTGAAGAGGTCGAGATAGGGCACATCCACCTTGAAAGTGTTCCAGAACCAGATGCGGAACTCGGCGGCGAGCATGCTGTCCACACCGTAAGAGGCCAATGGTGTTTCATCATTGACCTGGTCGACTGGCATCAAAATCAAATTGCTGAAGCGCTTTTTCACAAGTCGTAATAGCGCCTCGTTCATAGAAGAGGCAGAAAGCTCGGTAGAAAATACAGCTCTCGAGTTGACGGGAACTCCCTTGACCCATTCGGCAACCACGAGAGATGAGTCAAATCCTGACCCTTCACCTGGCGCCTTTGCGTCATTCTCAGCCAGGAGCGACGCGGCTATAATAGATGAGCGCGCATCTTCCAAAAGACCATTGTTGGCTTCAAACCCCTTCTCCATTAGTCTTCTCATATTGTTGGATTCCAAACCGGTGAGTATATGGGCTTGATGCGTAGCTAGAGGCTTAGAGCGGACAAAATCAGCCTCACCGCCAGGTCCGGCGATGGCCATGTCAATGACTTGCAGGAATTCGTCTTCATTAAGAGGATGGATTCCTTTGCGAAGCAACAAGGCCTGAATATCTGGATGCTCGTGAAGATACCCGACCTCCGAGATCATGCCCAATCCCACAGCAATGGCTGGCTTGCCTTGGGACCGTCTCCAATGGGCAAATGCATCAAGAAAGCTGTTTGCAGCACAGTAGTTACTCTCCGTGGCGGTACCCCAGCTACCTGACACCGATGAAGTCATCAGAAAGAAATCTAGGGCTTCATCATGACCCTCCAGGGCTTGGTGTAAATTCCACGTCCCTCTCCATTTGGGCTGGATCGCAGTATTCCAGGCATCGTTGGTCATTTGAGTAAACAATGCTTCTCGCAGGCCCATTGCGGCTTGAACGACGCCACCGATAGGCCCCTCCGTCAGACAAGCTGACACAGCTTGGCGTATATGAGTAGAATTGGAAACATCACCTCGCACAACGGTCACTCTGGCCCCGGCATCCCTTAGGTGGCGTACAAGCTGTTGAGCTGTCGGCTTATCGCATCCTGACCGGCCCAGAAAGGTAAACTTCCGAGCCCCTCGAAGGAACATCCACCGACTTAGACTTCGACCTAGGCCACCAAGGCAACCTACAAGTAGGTACGTCTTTTCAGGACTAAACAAGGTCTTATATTTTGAGGGTGCCACCTGTCAAAAGGTTAGTATGTAATTTGAGTAGAGGAAGAAGTTTCTTACCAGTACACGGCTTTTCTCATCTTCCAACGATATGACAACCTTTCCAATTCTATCCCGATTGTTGAAGTATCGATATGCTTGTGCAATATCAGACACATCAAAGGTGGTGATGGGAGGTGGTTTAATCTGGCCGGCTCGGTACATGTGAATGACCTCGGTAGTAAGACTAGTCACTAGTTAGTTTTAAAGAACAGAAAAAACCCGCAAGATATCACCCACTTGAACCACATGTTAAGGTAGTATGGATCCTCTGAGAAATACAACTCAGAGAGGTCGAATGCCGTAAAGGTGACATTCTTCAAGAACAATCGCATGTCCAACTTTCCAGCATCGATGAGATCTCGTTTCCCAATCTCAACAAAGCGGCCAAAGGGTGCCATACAGCTCCAGCTGGCGTGCAACAAATCTCCCACCAACGAGTTGACAACAACGTTTACACCCCTGCCTGTCGCTGCCATAACACCATCCACAAATGACGCGTCGCGTGAGTTGAAAATGTTCTCCGCAGGCACGCCCATCTCGTTGATGAGATATTCGCGTTTAGTCTGTGAACCAACCGTCGTGTATACAGTGGCTCCAATATTTTGGGCCATCTCGATAGCAGCGAGACCAAAAGCACCTGCACCTGCATGGATTAAAATTGACTCGCCCGGCCTCAGCCCAGCGCGATCACGGAGGGCAAGCAGTGCTGTGGCATTGACAGTCAAAATAGTGGGCAGGGTGGTAAAGTCCTCCATTGGAAGCATTTTGTGAACAGCTGCGCCTGGGATGCGTTCTCTTGTATGGAAATGAATTGGAGCATGGCAGATGACTCGATCTCCAGGTTTCACGTGAGTGATGTCAGGCCCGACGGCCGCCACGATACCGCTCATGTCGACAGCCAGGGTAGCGTTTTGAGTCTCAACACGGCCATTTATGGCGTACACATCTTTGGCGTTAAGGCTGACGGCCTTGAGATCGACATCCACGAACCCTGGTGGGGTTGAGTTGAGCGGCTCAGAAATTTGTTGGAAGTGAATCGTATTGGTTACGCCAACCTGACCGATAGAGAGCTTAGCTGGCGAAATTTCAGAAAGCGTGGCGGTCTCCATTGCTTCATTATTTTCCAGACGTTGCCGAAACAGCAAGTTCAAGTCAAGGTCAGGAACAAACCGACTAATGTAAAGCAGCCTGTTGAGTTGAATAAACTCCTTGTCCTCGATGGTGCACAGCGAAGTCAGTACTCGGTGAACATTTTCGCAAGTGAGCGGGAGTTCTGGTGCCTTTCCAATATCTAGAATGGTGAAATTGAGCGCGGGATGCTCAAGCATTATTGCCCGTGCAAGCCCACTAGACATGCCGAGATCAGGATTCGGTGCCTTCATCATGCTAGCACCGGTAACCCAGACAAGGGTAGACACTGTATCAGTAATCTTTCGCAGATAATCCATGTCGTCCTTTGTCATTGTAGCAAGGAATTCCGTTTCAAATTCGAGAAGTGAGATGCACACGTCACTGCCTGAGAGCTGAATTCGCTCAATTTCACGTAATGTGATAGTATTCAGCTTCACATGAGTAGTAGTTTTGTTGAAGTAATCTTCCAGAGCATATGCAAGAGCATCTACATCAACGGATGACTGGTTGGGTTTCTGAAACATGTTAGAATGTATCCACCAGCAAGGGATGGACGGCATTGAGAATATACTTACGATAATGAATACGGATTTGCCCTTGAGATCTGTTGCTTCATATCCGCGAATTGCAAGTAGGGTTTCGCTTGGAAGATCCAAAACTATAAACCCAGAGGCATTGAGGGCTGAGCGGGCCTCAGGACTTGCGCGACTGATGACGATAGCGTGCTGCGAAAGCTGTGACGCCATATTGTGAACTTTTTCGGGTACTTCAGCACATAGATTATGGAAAATGTCATTCTGTAGGCACTGAGTTAGTATTCAATAGCCGAGATACTACAAGAACGCCCTGGTATACTTGCCTTCGGAATCAACACAACATCGAATGACCTTGTGGTGGGTTTTTCTGACTCAACAGATAGCAACCCATCCTGGTTGAGGCTACCAATGTCCCATGATTGGTAACGTGGGAAACCAGTGTCATTACCGAGAAGCCTCAAGCACTGTGTCATTTTGGACTGACAACCGTCCCCAAGCTCCACAACCCGCATGCGCGGATTCTTGTGCCCGGCAAGATCAAGCAGTGCCTCGAATGCAATGAGACTTTCGTCTTCTGCCTTGTTGTCCACACGGTTGGCAGCATATGTGTCAATGTATTCCCGGAGTTCCTTCTCGATGCCAGGATGGACTCGCAAGACATCAGGCTTCCAAACGATACGAAGACATGGATGACGCTGCCGATGTGCATCTTGGCTTGTGTTTCCCACAGGTGCCTTTCCAGCAAAGAGCGACATGCGAACGCCTTTCATATCAACAACAGGTGCGCCACATGGCTCCCGAAGTGTGCAGTCCACTTTGCGAGTGGAAAGCCCCGTCGTTTCCGCATGCGTCTGGATTTTAAACTGTTCATCCGCCACCTTTTTGAACCCGCCACCCGGTAGACTAATACGGCACTGGGAGATGAAGACAGGAACGAAAGCCCGGAACTCTTTAATGTTACCAGCTGTAAAGCCCATGATGGCTGCTTGGAAGCATGCATCAAGTATGACTGGGTGTACGGGATAGAACATCCCAGCCTCCTTCGTAGATGGAGGTTCTATGTGAGTAGTAGCGATGACGTCTGTGCGTGTGCGGCTATTGTGTGTATGAAGGCTAGTCAATGATTGGAAATTGGGCCCAAAGTTGAGCCCTTCTTCTCGCAACTTTTCGTACCAAGGATTCATGGACCAAGCCTCATAGCCATGATTGGATACTTGGACACCCGTTAACCCAGTTCTACTGGTGTCAGAGACTACACGGATGCTCCCCGCGCAATGCAAAGTGGCCTGCTCTGATGCCCAAGATGAGACAGAAAAGTCATACCAGTCTGCTGACAGACTAGCGGCCGATATTTTGCGCGGGCACATGGTTGTGTGCAACTCGGTGTCCACTGCCTGGCCCTCGAGACCTTCCGGCACAACAAACGCCTTGCTGATGTTAATATTGATTGCCTCGAAAGAAATTTCTTTCCCAGCTTGAAGCTCATCTTTGAGATCTAGAATCTGGGAAATAGCCTCGATGGCTAAAGCGATGTAAGCAGCACCAGGGAGGACAACCTGCGACTCCAGCTTGTGATCGCGTAACCATGGCATCTCTGAAAGCTTGACGATGTTGCGCCAATTCCAGTCAATGCCGTTGCCAGCCACGGCTTGAATTCCGAGAAGCTCGTGGCGGAGATGCTTGCGGTCGCGAAGCTCAGCACTAGCACGGGGCTCATGCCACTGTAGTTTCTTTGAGTAGTCCCAAGGATAGGGAGGAAGATTCTGAAAGGGTAGCGATCGTAACTCTGAGTCCTGGATGTTGTTGATGACTTGCCAATTTAGAGAATGGCCATGGGTAAATAGGCAACCGGCCAACTTCATCATGCAGATATTTGCGTCTTCTCCACGAACCAAAGTCGGGGAATATGTGCATGGAATCTTGTTGGGTTGTATACCACATATTTGCTTTATGGGACCTTTCAGGGCTGAATGTGGTCCTATCTCGATCAGATGGAAGCTTTGGTTAGCTATTAGTGTTGCTAGTGATGAGCTGAATTGAACTGGTTCTTCCAAGTTTCGTCGAAAATAAGCAGCCATGTTTGTTCTGTTGTCAATACTTGCAACATCAGTGCTGCTGAGGCCGACGGTTGAATGCATCTTTGCTACCGAGGGCTCTTGGACTCTTGTAGCTTCGGCCAAGTAGGGTGTCACGAGTTCTTCGTACAAGTCACCAACTTCACCAACCATTTCCGAGTGATACGCTCGACCACCGGTCTGCACTTTCCGCGCAAACTTTTTCTTCAATTGCAAATCTGCCATGAGGGCTTCTATGGCCTTTTCAGAGCCACTGAACGTCACACCCTCTGGCGCATTCACACATGCCACACGGACTGCGTCGAGACCCAAGTCTCTGATCAACGAGTTTCCCACTTCGGCACTAACTCCGGCCGCCAGCATGGCACCCCGTTTTTGCATCTTTCCGACAGCCAACCCGCGGAAATAGGCCGCTAGAATAGCCTGACGAGCCGTGAGCAAGCCAGCGCCATATGCTGCCGCAATCTCACCCGACGAATGGCCGATTACTGCGGATGGAGCCACTCCCCAACTGCGCAACAGATCTACAAGTGCAATCTGAACAGCAGTGCAGAGTGGCTGACTCCGAGTAACATCGTTCACTTGGCTCACCTCGGGAGAGTCAAGTATTGACTCCTCCATGGACCAGGCAGGGGCATGGTTGGAAGGCAGAGATTGCAAGACTTTATCCAATTCTCGAATACTCGCGAGAAAGCAAGGATTGTGTTTCATAAGCTCAATTGCCATTCCTGCATACTGAGCACCTTGGCCTGTAAATACGAACGCGAATGGCAAAGGTTGCGTGCCTGGCGTCGCATTCCCAGCGACTGAATTAGATGCAGTGATTGGCTCATCACCCGTGGTAACTGTGACAAAATCCCGAAGCGGTAAGCTAGATTGTCGTTGGGTAAGGGCATGGGCAATTCTCTTCACATGCGTCATTTCAGGCCTTTGGGCGTGAATGAGGTCGATGATCTGCTGGCGGCGCATGTCCAACGATACACTAGACTTGGCAGAAAATGGAAGAACGAATGTCTCATCTACCGACACCTCGTCATCGTCGCTTGAGTCGGTCATGAGCGACTCGCCCAAGTAGCTTTCGATAGACTCGAGAATAATGTGTCCGTTTGAACCCCCATAGCCAAACGAATTGACACTTGCCCGCCGAATCGCTCTCGGCCAAGGCTCTAAGTTTCGCACCACCTTCATATTGCGCGTTTCCAAGTCCACTTACACACTAGATAAGCTTTTAGGTCAAAAGAAATTGAAGGATATTGGAGACTCACACGCTGGGTTCAAGTTTTCCACACCTATCGTAGGCGGGATCATGTCATGTTCGAAGCTAAGAGCCACCTTTATGACTGAAGTCAGGCCACTAGCACCCTCACCATGGCCAAGATTTGTTTTAACCTGGGAGTGTCAGTTTTATGAGTGGCAGATGGAGGACATGACGAACCGAACCAATCAACATTGGTGGACCATTACGATCATTGAAGCATCTTGCCAAGCCATCCACTTCAATTGGATCGCCAACTGCAGTGCCAGTTCCATGGCACTCTACATAATCAGTTTCTGAAACGTCCAGGTGCGCATTTTGGTAGGCTTTTCTGATGACGGCTTCCTGTAGGGTGGGGCTTGGCAGTGTAATCCCTGTCGTTTTGCCATTACTGTGAATAGGTTAGGTAAAGATCACTACAAAATACAAAAGAAATAGGGGCGAGGTGGCTTAGATAGCTTTGGAATACTGACGCATTGATTGCGGTTCCACGAATAACCGCTCGAATGTGGTCCCCATCTCTCGTGGCACGTGAAACGGATTTGAGGTAGATGGCATTGACTGCTTCCCCACGCGCGTATCCGTCGGCGGATGTGTCAAAGGTGTGACAGGTCGAAGTTTTGGAGAGAAAGCCTCCCTTGGCACCCACTAGCTGGCTCTCGGGGGAGATGATCAAATTTGCGCTGGCAACAATGGCAGCGTCACAGTCCCCATTTTGAATTGCTGTCACAGCTTGATGGACAGCGTAAATGGACGATGAACAAGCTGTATCTAGTGTCAAGCTACGAGCAGGATTAGCCCAACTTTCGGAATAGCCGTTGTAAAGAGAAAGCCCCACCTTGGGCCTTGTAGATTGAAGACATGACTAATGCGATTTGCCAAGATCGATAAGCCTCTGCCCGTGGCGGCATATCGATGCAGGTAGTCAGGATCCTTTGCAATCATGGACTGATAGTCCATTGTAAAATTGCCAACATATACGGCGGTGTTGGTGCCAGAAACCTCATCCATAGAGACTCCCGCACTCTCAAGGCACTCATACACTACTTCCAGAAGCTTTCGCTGTTGAGGATCCATATACGACGCCTCTAGGCTGTTGATCCCAAAGAAATAATTGTCAAATTGATCTACTTCTTCGTCGAGGAAGTATCCACCTCTCATGTTCAAAGTTCCATTTCGACTACCGTCTGGGTGGTAGAACCCATCAATGTTGAATCGATTCTCGGGTATGGTAGACTGAGCGGACCTCTTCTCGCTTAGCAGGTTCCACAAGCCTGATGGCGAGGAAATGCCTCCCGGCAGGCGGCATGCTAGAAGGATCCTTAGCCACGAATACTACTAAGAGAAAAAACGGAACAAACCCATTCCAACAATGCATGTTGCATTATCATCGGCGGTTTTAGAGGAATGCATGTTGGTGTTTGGAGGTCCTCTGAGACAGGGATTTCTGTTACAGCTTTGTCCGCTGGGTACTTGGATACGATCCGTTCAGTGGCTGAGCTGCAATTGATTTGGGTCCTGGCCGGTTCAGCAATGTCTCAAAAAGATGAAACAGATGGACACCTGGGAAGAAACTGTCGCAATCATGCAGGAACGCCAGGTTTAGTGTGTTTGTGCAACTGACCCGCTAACCACAACCGAAGTCGGCATTGCAGTCAAAAGGCATATAAATGATGATATTCATAGCCAAGCAGTAGGAGCCATTGAATATGTGGATAAATCCTACGCAGTTATTCACTTTGACCAATTGAGTGCACCCCGCCAGCCCACGCTCTATCAGTCCCGCCGAGGAAACCAAACCCTGGCCTGGCCTGTCGGGCTAAATATGTCAGCGCTAATACCACAACCAGAAGCTCAATGAGTTTCCACTTTTCTCGGATCCTTCACAAGGGCCCTGACCGGGGTCCTGGGCAGTAACCAGAAGGCGATCGCCAGTGCTATATAACCTTTCAGAGACCCAAGAGTATCAATGGTCTTCACGAGGGAGCCTGCACATCATACCTAATGATAAAAATGAAGGCTAGTTTACAGGGATAGTATGAGAGGGGCAGCGCGAGCAGGAACGGTGAACCTTGTCGACTTTGAAGATATCCATCCTCACGTAATAGATCTACCTCAAAGGATTTAAAGGATTCATCAAGGGTGGCCAAATGTGCCACTACGTCACCGAAGGTTCAATGTGGAGAATTCTTGTCACCGTGATTATCTCATTCACTACCTATTCCTCTCAGCATTATTTTCATATTATTAAACAGCCACTGTTGATCGCAGTTAGCGGGTAAGACTCGCTTCAATATCCCCAATAGTAAAATGCATTACGATTATGCGTACGTTGTAGGTGAGCCATCTTAGTTACCTTCCTTTCCTACACACGAAAACTAAATAATGCAGACAGGTGGAGTAGTCATCGGCCTACTACATGGGAGAAGACAAAACCGCGACCAAAGGTGTTCTAATTAGATTTCCAACACATATATGCGATGCTCTTTTCTGGGGGTTAGGCCGCCCTACTCCGATGCCACCTCGGACAACCCAAATGATGGCGTTGAGGTAGGTCGAGGGATACAGGCTGTTAATATGCTATGTCGTTATACTAGAGCCTCCTAGTAGTATTGAGAACACGTGGACAGAGTGTATTGCCTGCATGTACGGGGCTACCTAGTTGAAGGTTCTCCATATGTGCCACCAATCTACATATGCATCATGCAGTTTGAGAGAGGTACAATTTCTACACAATTTATGGGTCTCGGTTACTCTACCTTCCACTCCAATCTCCAGCGGCTATCACCACTTGCCCCAAACAATGTTGTATCATCAATTTTGGGACGGTTGATTTCGAAAAGAACAACCATGGCACCGACAGAGCAACTGCAGGTATCGTCTATACTTTATCCACGTTACTATACCAACTACCATTTGTTTCGTTTCCTCAGTGTCGAAATAGCATTAATTGCGTTCCATGTACCATGGATATGGAAACCCCCATGCACCGTCGCTAGCAACTTCCGATGCCATATCAAGGCGGCGGAACCCCAACCCAGCTACCCCAACATGCATCCTAGCTCTGTCCATTACAGCGGTTACAGAGTACGTTTCAATGTTTCCTTGCTGCAGATCATAGCTGCAATGCAGCCGGGGGTGTAGTTGCAGTCTGTGATGTCGGTGGTCAGGGGTAGAGCCTGGCTCAGTGGTACTTGGCGGCATATGTTGGCAGTATGCATAACGTGCTCAACGGGGAACATTGTGTGGTAATTATTTATGCATGTGGCCTCCCCAATTCCTTCTAATGATGGTGTGACGTTTTGGTGGTTCTGATGCCTCGAGGCCCAATGCTTCATTCAGACTCACTATCAATCTCTGTGTGCAATTTGAACTAAATTACACAGCATTCGTCTCCTTTTTCTTCCCAAAGATCTTCATCTGTAAGGTTCTTTGTCTCGGGGGACAGTGTATCGCCAGCGCCAACAAGCGTATCAACGCAGCATTGGCCATCGCGGGAGATTCGAGCAAGGTCGACAGCGGTAAATCCACTGATGTCAATAAATGATGGAATGGGGTGGCGATCTGAATTCAACCTTGACACAGAATTTCCTGAATGCATCCATGCATCAATGTACAAATTATTTGCTAATAGATTCGTCGGATAGCTTCTATCACTGTTTCTACTTTTAAATAACCCAAAGTATTCATGGAATAAGTAAAGGTGACAATCATCTTGCTTTCGATTTTCCACATCTTACATACAATCATACACATGCGAAACGGTTATTCTTTCATTTATAATGATTCCATGGCAGAGTATTAGGAGATGAAAGTCTTACTCCCATCTAATCCGACAACTGGTCTCTCGCAAGGTCGACATGAGCGACCAGATGGTTACCCTCTACCCCAAGACTATAACTTAGTTGGCGAATTTGGCTCACTGGTCAGGTATCCCGGTATCCCTTCCATTTTGGTGGTCAATATTGTATACTGAGTCTTTGCCTCAGTGCCTTATATAGCTAGTTGATTGGAGCTATAGGCGGCTTTGATCAATGCGTATCCTTTTGCCTCAATTGGATAGTGGACCAATATCCACTGATGGCCGTAGCGCTAGCTATCGCTTTAGCCTTCACTTTGGCCTTATTGAGGCCAGCCCATCACAGTCAATCATGATTATACCGTAGAGGAAGCCGATGAACTTGTCAAAGAGGGGAAGATTGACATGATAACATTCGACAAAGCGTTCATCTACAACCCGGTAGGCATGTGCAATTATTCCCTAAAAAAAAAAAATTCTGACGCCGCCAGGATGCTATCTGTCGTATCAAACACGGAATTTCGCTTGCTGGAAATAGTCGGGGCAGCAGCGCCGTGCATTATGGACCCTATGAGCCACCTGATGAAAACCACAACGACTGGTCTCAATGCCACCGAATCGTAGAAATATCCATACACAACGTATGCTGCAAGACCATCACCGTCCACCATCCTTTACTCACATGGTCCGTCCGTCAAGCAAAAAGAAGGGTCTGGCCGGGGATTGAACCCGGGACCTCTCGCAAGCTTTGCTGTAGGGTTTTCCCTAAGCGAGAATCATACCACTAGACCACCAGACCAATGATGCTTTGATGGTTGTCTCCAGGCGCAAACAAGCATCATGTCACAAGGTTTGCATTCTTAGAAATCAAGACGCTGTCAAGCCATCTCTGCACTAGCCAGTTTTTGCCAACCACCACACCCGCACAAGCCACCACATAACTAACTGGCAGCCCTTAGTTCGACCAAGACCAAGTGTTGGAGATACAGCGGACAGAATATTAACGGGTTGACAGGTATTGGCCCAAAGGATCTCGTTTAGAGCAGCTTGACTCAACAGCATTATAGATAGATCCACTCGCAGTTGCATAAATGCACATGCCAACCGCCAACAAACAGATCTGATCACTGGGCTGGCACGGCTGCTTCTTGCATTACAAGCCACCTCACTCGCAGTAGCTATACCTACTTGACATAGCGCTTGCTAAACTCGGCCTATAGACAAACTTTTCCGTGTAGAACACCTTAGACTTGAATGCAAATTGGAACAACAAGGCATCTAGTGATGCTATTGAGAGTCACGGAGATTGTCTAAAACATCCCTTACGCCACATTATGACATGATGCGTTTGGGGAAAGTGTTTCACTGCACAGGACACATGACAACCGACACTCAACAAACAGGCACTGCACAGGACACATGACAACCGACACTCAACAAACAGGCACTGCACAGGACACATGACAACCGACACTCAACAAACAGGCATTCTGCAAGTAATACCGGGGTGGAAAACTCATGAGACTGCTAAAGGTTGGTTTTTTGATGCTGTAGCTACTGTACCAATCCACACTCGCACACAACCTATGTCTCCATCCCACCCACACCCACACCCTGCCACAGCCGCACCTCTGTCCCAACAGCACCCTCGTCACAACTTCATCACAACTGAACCAACGTTTTAGCCGCACCCACACCCCAGCCCCGACCTCGAAGAACATCCTGTCTGCCAGTCTGCTGCCTCGACGTGAGTCCGGAACGCTATGCAGCTAAAACGCAGTATCAGTTCAAGAAGCAAGAAAGGATAACGTGCCACTTATTCTTTTTTCACTGCGGGTCCTAAGCTGTTGGATGCCCACCTTCCCGCCCTCGTGACTCGGTAACTGTAAAGACAGTGAGGTAGCAACAACGGGGAAGGGGAAAAGGAATGGAAGGGGGCAAAAGCCAAAAGCAACGCTGGGGAAGGGAACGGGCAAAATCAAAGGGCAACAAAAACAACGCTGGGGAAGAAGCAAGCAATCAAGAAAAGAAACAAAAGGGAAAACAAAACATCGCTGGGAAAATGGCAAACGAGAGAGCAAAAGAGCAAAACAGAAGGCAACGCTGGGATAACTGATGCAGGGGCAGAAAAGAACGCAAAACAAAACAAAATAAAACAAAACAAAACGAGTGTGGGGTAAGGGATACAAGTAACAAAAAGGGAAAAAGGGAATGACAGTGGAACATGATAGGTAAGGACAGGAAAAGAGCAAAACAGGGCAAAACAAAACAAACGAATGGGATGGGGTAGGAGTAGAGGAAACGGTAAAGACAGGAAGGGATGAAAAAATAGCAAAACGAGAGTAGAGGAATAAAGATAGAGGAAACGGTAACGACGGAAAGAAAACAGAAATGACAGAGGGGGATAAAGATGGGGGAAACAGTAACGACAGAGAAGAAATAGAAACGACAGAGAGGAAACAGAAACGACAGAGAAGAAACAGAAACGACAGAAAAGAAACAGAAACGACTGACTGGTTGGCCACCTCCCACCCTTCGTCCTGGAACGCGTGTTAGCTAAGCCATCGACATGCACGTGCACATGGGGATATCGAGACTTACTTTGCCAACCCACCCACCACAGCCGGTCGTCGTCGTCGCCGCCGTCGCCGCCGCCGTCTTCGCGCTTCCCATACCCGCCCGCCTCTGCGCGTCGAACGTCGTCGTCGAACGTCGTCGTCTCGGATCGAACCGAAGGAACCCATACCCGCCCGCCACATTGTCGGTCGTCGTCGTCTCCGCCGCCGCCGTCGCCGCCGCCGCGTTTCCCATACCCGCCCGCCTCTGCGCGTCGAACGTCGAACGTCGGACGTCGTCGAGTCGGATCGAACCGAATGGTGCCCATACCCGCCCGCCCTCGAGGACCTGCCGGACCTGAACTAAATCAGGTCAATCAAGTCAGCAATCCTCTTCCTCTTGAAGAGGGGGGCATAGCCCGGGGTGTAGGTGGGGTGGGGAGGGGGAGGGCAGGGGGGGAGGGAGGCAAGGGAAGGGGGAGGGGCAGTGAGAGGGGGGGGGAGGGAGAGGGAAGAGGGGGAGGGGGGGAGGGGAGAAAAGAAACGTCGTCGAAAGCGCCGAAGCGCAAGACGCGCAGAAGAAAAGGACCGGGCAACAGCCACGGCCACGCGAGAGAAGATGGCGCCCATTGTGTCGGAGGTCGTTGTTACAAACCGTGTAAAAACAATGGGTACGCGCGATGATGAAAAGAAGAAGAGAAAAGGAGAAGAAACCCGCCAGCTGGGGGAATCGGAGGGTTAGATATAGACAACACCTTGTGAGCTTTTGGGGCCAGTGATCTTGGTGGAGCGTCATGGCAAAGGCTAATTCTGCCATCTCTGACGATGACTCCTTTGGTGTTGAGGCGCTCTCTTCCACTTTTTGGGCCTGTGGCAATATTGTAATTGGTTGTAAATTGGAAACTGGCCCATTATTTGCACTTTTTCTTTTTGTTCTCTTCTGATTTCCTAATTTTCCCATTGGCCCAAAAACAGCACAACTGCAAATACAGACAGTCTTGATTTTCTCCTTTTTCATCCCATCCTGATGCCAGATGCCGGTACGTACCTCGTCCCCGAGCCCAAATCCTCCCAAATCCGCGGTACGTACCCAAGATCACTCCCAGATCACTCCCAGATCACTCCCAGTTGTGCAGTCTCCAGTCTCCAGTCTCCAGTCCAGCAACTCCGAGTCAAAATCACAACTCGGTACGTACCTCGCTCCTCCAGCTGCCCAAGTTCAAGTTCTGGGTACCTTGTGCCCAGTCAGTCACCAGAATCACTCCAAGTCCCAGTCCCAGTTCTGGTCCTCATATCCCACTCCAGTGGCGGAATGCACAGCAGAAGCGACCATTTCTCCGCATACAGTACGGCAAGGGCAGAATGATAAATTCAATAATGCACATGAGCCTGGTATTCTACTACTTGCATCAGACTTGCTTGAGTTACTTGCATTCTGATTGTTCAACGGCTGAGAATCTACATCTCCATGCATTGTGTGCTCTGACCTGTGGCAGTTTCTGCCACTGATTCATCTCACAGCCAATTGGGAAATTGCAGAAGCCCAGAAGCTGAAAATGGACGTAGAAAAATGGAAAACAACGTCAGTGTTTTTTTAATTTTTGATGACCAACCAGAGAGTGAGGTAAACTGGCGGTCAAATTTTGTAGCCAATCAAAAAATGGCCATCCGCTAGAAACGGAAGCGAGCCCAACGCAGATCAGAAAAACAATTCCAAGTTTGAGTTTACCACTGGTGTTTTCTGGTCCGTTGCGTTATTTGCAGCCAATCATAAAAGTGGCAGCACTTGATGATGGAAAACGGAGCAGAAGATGAAAATCAGAAATCAGCCCCAGTGCCAAAAACCGGTACGTACTCCCAGCCTCAGTCTCAGTCCCAACTGTCAAATCGGTACGTACCCAATCTCAGCACCAGCTGCACGGGGCATGATGATGTTATCAGCTATCGTCGTTGCATGATAAAATGTCAAGAAGATCAAGTAGTAAATCATTAGCGAATGATAAAATAATTTGAAGAAAAATCTTTATAGGAGATTAATCGCTGAAATTGAGTAATATCAACTTTATTTTACTTGTAGTTCGTGGGTTGTCCGTGTTTTTGTCAAATTGTCACTGATGCGCTTCCGGCTCATGATCGGCGTCCAAATTGGCAAGTATCAAGCATTATTATTTCTGAATGCATGTAATCTCGGTTGTGATATTCACCTGCCTCCATTTTTTTTTCAAGTATAAAAACAAAACCAAATATTCAGGAGAAAATACCTGCCTCCAATATTTATTATAACTACTCGTTGCAGGTGCTTAAATGAATTTGCGTCTTGGTCGGCTTATTTCTTCGTAGCTACCCCAGACCACACCTGAGTTGGGCTGGGTATGGGAGCCACCAGCCACATGTGGCGCCTTGGATTATGAAGGTGGCTGCACACATTTCTGAATCACATGTTATTCGCCACACGAGGCGAATGTCTTGGATTGACAGCGAAGTCACAAACTCTTCCATGGTTCATGGTTGGCCCGTTTAAGCTTTCCCTTTTCCGCGTAGTGACCTTTTGTCCACCGGTTTTCACCATTTTCTTGGTCCCGCCGCCGCCACCATTTGTCGATCTCCCGCCATACCACGTCGTTTGTCGATCTCCAACGGCTTCGACCAGACAGGGTTTGACGAACAGACAACCTTCTTCCAGCTCGCACCTCTACGTCTCGACCAAAAGGATCCGAATTTCTCCTCCAAGTTTGGGCCCGTAACCTTGAAGGACATGCTGGCCAAAGTTTGGTGGTCACCTGCGCTCGCAAGCCTAACCACCGTGGTTGTGTTGCTGCTACGTCATCTACCTACGTCATCTACCTACTTCATCATGTCATGCATTGCCAAGCCTCTCGCGTGCCACGGGTTTCTTATACTTTTTCTTTGTTTATTGTTCCATTCGTGTGTGGCCAACCGTTTGTGCAAGCCTGTCCACACGTGTCCACGGTTCCACGCCAAGTCCTTTTTCGGTCATTGCCTCAAACACCGAAACCGTATCACATTGTCAACCCTTGCGACCAACCGGCCCCCGAACTCATGCTACATTTTCGATGGTGCGGACCATCGCACTGGCGTTGCCGAAACGACTCATCTGCTGTCTCGTCTCGTCCCATCTCTGGCAATGTGCGTTCTCATCGATGAAAACCCTTCCTGGGGAAGATGGGCTTGGGCGCAGGTTGGATTTGTCTGGTGGAAGGCAGTGGTAGTCATCAGGATTGGAGTCTGATCTGATTCACACAGCTTGCCGTCACCTGCATGCATCTTTCACCAGACGACGGCGTTCTCTTGTCTGATTGAGATCTCCGTGCTCTCTCCTTAGGTTGACGATTACGACTGAGTTGCTCAGCGGAGCCATCAGGAACAGCAGCCCAATGCCAGGTAAGAATCGTGCTTATCGACTGTAGACACTTGCATGGAATTTATCACCCTGGTTAACCCAGGCCTACACCGCACCGGGTTTGCCCTTGTGCTTGCGAATTAATCGCCCCTCAAAAGTCATTGCCTAGGACCACACATCCCCGGAGGAGACATTGGAAGTGATGCCCATTACGGGGACAGGCCACGTTGTTTGTTGAAAAACAATTGCTCTGAGCCAAAGCCCTCACGGATTTGACTTCTACCCATACGAATTTTGTCTTGAAGAGTAACCACGAGCCTGTTGGGAACGGCGGTGCTTCGTCTTCGCCCCGCCTTGTTCCATCGTAATAGATCCCCCCCGCCGAGTGATTCTGATGCAGGCTCTTGGGGGCCCAGTAGTACCATCTGTTCCGCGTCATTGATCTTTTCAACCTTGCCATTCAGCTGCCTTGTATAATTTTTACACTGGCATCCGTATTTCAAGATTCACACATGACCATCCAATATAGTACTGCTTTGTTAGCATATTTGACGTTTCTTATCTTGCTTTTGATATTGCGACGGATTCCATCACAATGGGCTATGCAACCTGATACCATACGCAATGACGATCAAGAACATGACATAAATCGCTCCGGTTGGTCTTGGCGGTAAATATAATTTGATCTCCTGATTGAATCCCCTCGTCTGTTGCCAGATCTGCATCCAGTCAAGGTTAGGATTTTGCAGTCGGATATTTACTCAATACAACATTCAGCTACACTAATCGCTGTCTATACGACCCTGATATTCATTGTTGCGGTACAATGCCAAGATCAACTATCATGATGATTGCCAGCCGTGTTGGGTTGGTTTGTTGAGCTGAATGAAGCTGAGTCGTATAGGTGCGGGGTTATGTGGCTGTGCAATGGACAAGGAAGCCTGTCCTGTCACCAAAAAACAACCACCCCGGCCCAATACAAACGCAATCATTTCCCAGGTGCAGTGTCCAATTAGGTGTATTGTTTGGTGGTGATGAGTGGCTAATATTTTCGTGTAGGACTTATTTGAGTCCACCAGCGCACGAACAACCAAGCCTCTCTGGTTGGACTATGGACTCTAATTTTTACTGTGAAATTTTAACAATGGACATTATTAGCAAGCACAGCAGAACAACTAGTTCAACAACGGGCAATCCATACAAGAATGGGCTGAATCCCTCTCTGATGAGCCCCACCTGTCTCTCTCTAGCGTATTCATAACATAAGAATGATGAGGACATCTGATTAACACCAATCAGCAGAGTCCAGCCGCCTATATTCTACGCTGCCATCGGAATTTCCCGTGCTTGACTCTTTTGATCCCTTGTGGCGAGAAAGTACCTCCGAGATTTACAAGAATGTGGCATCACTGCGGAGATTATTAATGATAACCAAGACCTCATTGTTGACTTTTTGAAGGGTAACCAACAGAAGGCGGACAAACCTGCACTGGAAAGAGCCTCGCCATCACCAGAGCTTGCATCACCGTTACCATTTAGGTTCCGGCAATGGATTAAGAAGACTGTGGAAAGCTCCCCCAAAAGAAACCCATCTTACCCCTCAGCCTAGAGTTAGTGCCCCCCCTTCCTCCTCTCCACAATATCAGCAAATCTACCCATGTTAAGTCCTTTAAGTGTCTGCTGGGTGTGGCTCCGGAACCACCTCTACCCTCTCCACCTGGACTTAGTGCTCCATCTTCTCCCCCTACTCCTCCTCCAAAAGTTGAAAGATATGCCCACATCGAGTCCCCTAAGTCCGGTTACAACTGCAGGACCGCCCCCACACCTACAACCAGATGCAGTTAGATTAACGTATGGCGAGACCACCAAACCTGTGCCAGTTGTGGCCCCGGGACCACCTCAAACTCCTGGAAAAGTCTCAATCGAGAACAAGCCTGGAAAAGGCCCTTGTGGGAAGCTGTCGCTGCCTGATCTGGTATGCGACTCCAAAATTGAAACGGAGTTTATGACTTAGGACATTGTGCAACATGCGTTTTACAAGCTAGGCCAATCTGCACAACGGCGCCGATATTGGAAAATTGAACGATGTACAAAGGCCAGACATCAGACGAGGGAATTTGCTGACATAGCTTGTATGTAAAGTTTAGAATATACTGTTTAATTAACCTGAGCTATTTTCCATAGTCAAGGCACAATGATATGATAGAGCAGAAAGACCTTTAGCAGTCTAACATTGTCTCAAGTTGGCACAGCCTTGAGCAATATGTTTTAGGTATATTTAGAAGATATCTATTCAATGTTACGAATTGACATTGCGGTATTGATATCGAATCCAATAGTTCTGAAGATGAGGCGGAGCTAACCTTTCTGAGGTGCATCGCAAGGACTCGGACAATAGGGCTGAGGGTGCCTGAGGGAGCATTTCCGGAGTGTCTATGTACGGCCTCGGACGATTACACCTCTTTGACAATTCAACAACTTGCCCGACACTTGAAAATTTCGACCGCGACCGTTGTATTGGAGGATGGTAGGTGTTTATTACCAAGGGGACTGATGAAAACCAAGACACGGGGGGGGGGGGGGCAGGGGTCAAAGCCATAGTAGGCATTCACAGAGTGAGGTCAAGATACCCACAAACTAATTGGCATATTGACTTCAAAGATACCAATTATACATTGTGCAAGGATCGAGACCATCGGCAGAAAACACATTAGTAACATATACGAGGCACACCTCTGCATTTGCGTAATACCAGAACATGGAATTGATATAACAAGTCAGCTGAGTGGGGATGGCTATGTTGATGTTGATATCAACCCATATCCATTCAAAGTCTGGGCTTAGTGCCGAATTGGAGGCACCTAGGACCTAGGTATCCATACACTCTTCTGAAGCCTAGTCGAGGTTTTGCCAATCTTCAAAAGTCATTACGTGATTGCTTAAAGTATGGGATATGATCTCCTACGGTTGGGCCTGCTGGCATAAGAACCCAAGAGGCTCTAGGGTGCCTGCACTGTGACTCATTGATTATTTGTGAGTTCCTCGGGCTAGTTGGTCCCCTTCCACCCACAACCTCGACGTAACCTTGAGGCGATTATAAAGCTTGCTTAATTCTCAGACACTTGAATGACATCCTTAAGCAACACCTAACAACCGACAAGGGAAATATATAAACATGAACGAAACACCTCCCCCATTACCAAATTCACCCTTCTGTGAGAGATTCGACCAATTACTCTCAGCTAAGCCAAATATATATGGTTTATTGAAGTGGATTGATGAGAAGTTAGTCAGTGTCAACAGAACTAGTTTTCATTATAAAACACGCTCACTGACCCTAATCTTGAACACACCCAGTTTTACTTGATAAAATTCGCCGAGGCCGAAATTCTACGTGCTTATGCCTCCAGATTAATAGAGAGATTGAATATACCATGTTATAATAAGTATTATTTGAAATCCTTAGAGGTCTAAATATATAATATCTGCCCCCCCCCCCCCTCTGGTTGTAACCCTGATTATATTTTAAGATGCCCACCGCGTGATAGGAGGCATTTTGGGTAATATGCAACAGAATACATCTTTGCCTAGAAAGCTAGCTTATTTATTAGGTTTAATTAATACGTTTTCTATCCAAGTTTTCATGAAGCCATCTCAAGGTTGTTCTGCCTTGAAGAGTAAAATTAGGTTTATAGCACAGGGCTGCAATTGCAATGCTACTGGTCATATAAAAAAATCGGCTGTACTATAAAAGTATTCCTAGGTCTACTGCCTAGTTAAGCTCATGGTTGAATTTCTTTTACAAATAAATATATCTATCTATTAAAACCCAGTGTTCAACCTGATACCCACAAAGGCCAACTAAGATGATTGGAATAATAGCGTCGCATTTCAATGGTACTGACTAATAACTTCTGTGACTGCCGTGATAGCCGTGGTGACCGTGGTGACCGCTGCTGCTGTGACCACTGTGGTGACCGCCGTGGTGGCCGTGGTGGCCGTGGTGGCCGTGGTGGCCGTGGTAACCACCGCCGGGAAAACCTCCGTGGTGACCATGATGACCACCGCCGGGAAAACCTCCGTGGTGACCGTGATGACCACCACCGGGAAAACCTCTATGGTGGCCGTGGTAACCACCGCCTTTGTAACCGCCGTGGTGACTGTGAAGGTGAACGTTTTCTTTACCTCCAACACTAAGTCCACCTTTATCTAAGTTGATGGAGTCGGAGTCGGACTCAGAGCCGCTGACCTTGGCAGGTTGTCTTTTGGGTAGGGTGGCGACTTTGGTGACATCGCCCAGATTGATGGGATGTCCCAAGCTCTCAGCAGTTTCAAGGCCTTTTAATTGATGTAGGGGGGCACTATAGGCTCCAAGAGCAAGGAGGGAGAGTAGAACAAAAGAGGTGCGCATGTTGGCGCTGTATAGAGTGTAGGAGTAAGTGGTGCGAAGGCAAGGTGGAAATATTCATAGAGCACCGACCTTGGGTGTTTATAAACAAAATATAAATATTTAACTAGAAGTTTGAGACAGATGCGGAATAGTCAAATGATTGTCATCATCAAAATGCCCTGACACAAGGCTATCTTGCATGACCATGAAGCCCATTGATTTGCCAATTAGATTCTTTTTCAAGATCACGCTAAAGGAAGAAACACCGAGATTAGTTCCTGGCGTGAAAGTTATAGCTGTTGATGGCATCAATACTGTGTTTTCTCTTCTTAGTTACACTGTTTTTCGACAGATCATCATCAAGTAGCATGCCCTTGGGACTTGCCGTCTCCCACGGGCGGGTAGCAACTCATCAATTAATCCGTAAAATCACTTCTCTAACTCAGACTGAAAGATGTCACACGGAACTTGCGCCCCTGGACTGCATTATCATTGGTCCCGTTCGGCACTCTAAGTCGGGCCGCTGTATGCGGCAATTACGTGTCTGGGTTGAGTCGTGTGACGACATGTTTGCTCACTTCTGAAATACGGAACAATCACATTGGTGTCACATAGTCACATAAACTGATCTGTAGCGGTATATATTTACGAGAAAGCTATGAATCAACCGGCCATGACAAATATTTTGTCTTATTTTTTTCAGTGACTAGAGCCCATACCTAGCAGCCCATTATACAGGCAAGATATTAGCACTTCCCTGTGGAGCCCCGTAATCATCACGAGGACTTTGGTGATGGTGTCAGTCTTAGAAGCCCATTGAAGACACTTATCACATCACTTTGGGATCCTGGGGGTAGCCTAGTCACTTCAGCCTTGGTTTACATGGTCAGGTGAGAAATCTCCATGATATTAAACCAAGAATCCCACAGAGATGATGGAGGTCAATGCAAGGAGGGCCTGGGGTAAAATAATGCTTGGCAGCGGTTTTCGGGAGTAACTAAGGCTGATGAGAGAGATTGGCAATTTTGGCAATGATAGAGATAGAGGCCTAAGACAACGATGACAAGACCGAGACAGCAGAGAATTCAACGCTGAAAATGACACACCTTGCTTGGCAGCCTAGCTAAGTTATGCTCGTTTCTATAAAATGCTTAGTTGATTGAGCCTATTGCTTGTTTCAATTGGATATAAATATATATTAATTGAGATTCATTTTATAACATATTATAAATATATATATATAGCAGGTTCTCTAGGCCAAGTACGATTTAATAAGTTTGCTAGGTAGGTAGGTAGTAGAGTAGGTATGGAATAAATCAGAAATTGGGAAGAGCATGAAATTGAATTAAGCTCACATACTCAATGACTTCTCATTTATATATATCCCAATTGTATGTAGTATGTATATAATGTAACTCGAGAAACAATCAATCAAGCAAGCAAGACTGCTTCAAAATTTCATGATTCTCAAACAAGGATTATTCATTCCCTAACCATATCGGGTAAACGTTTAAGGGAATTCAAGCCTTCAAACTGTTAGAATGACTCACTCTATATACCCTTCCATATTAACTAACAACCAACAAGGCTCTTCTTTATTGATCTACTGGATGGAAGAAGGCCAATGAAGCAAAAAGAAGGACGGGTCTGGCCGGGGATTGAACCCGGGACCTCTCGCAAGCTATGCTATAGGGTTTTCCCTAAGCGAGAATCATACCACTAGACCACCAGACCAATCAATGAAGCTGTTACGAGCTTGGAGGAACTCCGGAGGCATCGGGTCAAGAGTCCTTGCATTGCAGAAATCGTCAAGTTGCAAATCTTTTGTAATTATGAGAATTGGTGAAAGTGCAGTGGTTGATGTAAACGTAAAGATCTCAGATCCGACCGTAGAGACAATGCAAAATCTATCATTATATATTGCAAGTTTCATAAATGTTATTAATAGTTCGTCTTTTACAAGTGCCTTGTGAGTGACTGGCCATATCCCAAATAAGCTCGTCTCCAGTCCGAGATATTTCGTGCCTCTTTGGCAGGAATCAAACCTGGTCATACTCAAGGCCGGTGTTGTAGCGCAATATCAGCCTCCATACAAAGGGCTGAAGGGTTCGGCTTTGTACGAATATTACGAAAAGTCCGACATGTTATAGGCCCAATGTAATACCACATAACCAACGAGTTGGCTCCATTTTTTGTGAAAACACTGAGAATAAACCCTGATGGGCGTCTAGCATAAGGTCCTTTGCAGCCATGCTTTAAATATTCTAAATTTCCAATGTCGGCGGCTTGAATTGCTGGGCACTTCATGGTGCCGGTCTCTCGCAGGCATCTCGAGACGTGTCAACATCTGCGTCAGCAATGCCAAAGAGATTAAAAGGTGGTGAAAAAATGGTAGAATTATTAGCAGAAAACCCATGTTGTTCTATGAACCAATTTCAGGTATAATTGAAAGGGAAAGGATCGAACCCTTGCCAAGTATGGTGGAGGTACCCATCCTATTTCTTCCACAGGCACTGAATCCAAAGGTTGTGTTCCGCATCCAGGATTTCCCAGGCTCTTGAGATAAGAAACGTATCCCACCCTTGCACCCAATTATTTCGCTTTGCTCTACCGAGAATAATGCAGAAATGGGCAAATATGGCTACCGCCTCTTGTGACGGGCAGCGACGCTCGACTTGATATGGGCTTCCAAATCGTCAAGAATGTCCGACTTTGAGAGCTCGGCTTGATGGGAATCCTTCCATCTTTTCCTACCCCGATCCAAAATTGGGGATAAAATGCCCTTGTAAGACTGTGACTCAAATGTTTCCAGCAAAGGCCGAATTCCATCAAGAAGAAAAAACCATTCCGGAAATAAGGTGTCTCCCGTCATAAGTGAGGTGTTGTCCTATCTCGGGATTCCCAAGGCTGGTACCAAGTCGTGGTCAGCTGCTGGTTGTACGTTTCTGCTTGCTTGTAAAAGAGGAGAGACTAACCATAGTATATCTTCAATACGCTAAAAACCCAAAGAGGCTCACAATTGTCTCGTTTAATGTCTGTCATAAGCTCAACGGCTGTTCGACTTGCGATCCGGTGTTGTTGAACGGCGTACGCAACGTAGAGATGTTTCTACCGCGGGCGACTCGGGGCCATGTGCGGGGCGGAGACTGCAAGGATGCCTCGCATCAGGAACTTATTCTCCATGGCCATACTCATAATCCCGGTCCTCCAAAGAGTCCTGATGACGGCATCTTCAACCAGGGTGTTGCATGTAGACGTTGTAAAGTTGTGGAGAAGTTCAAGATCTGTGAGATTAATATCATGCTCCGCGCCGGGGCTGGATCGGATTGATAGGTAGCGTGTCTGCGCAAAGTCGCACTCTACGCCGTTTTTAATACAATTTCAGCAGCTGGGGCGCAGTTCGTCGCACTGCATGTAGTGGAGTAAGTGTCTTTGTAGACAGGAGCTGCAGCATGAGGATAAATCGGGGTGCAGTTGGGATTGATGGGTCACAAAACTTGAAAAGGGTGCCGACCTTGACCTTTCGCCTTTTGCAGACGTTGCAGCCGGTTCGTGTCTTGGCATGGGTTCGACGAGAGCCTTTGGTTAGCTGAGGGGCAGAAGTCTCTCTGCCATAATCGCCGTCCAATGGACTACTCTTATGCGAGCTATGTTCACTGCTTTCCATCGCCTGCTGGTCGAATGATCTAGTGGTCTTTTCACCTGTCGCGTTAGTTAATTCCTGTTAAATTGACAAAATATATTGACATTAAGTAAGCTCGGAGATTTGATGTTCTGAGCCCTACCGAAAGGAACTGAAGGGCTGTCCGACCGTACACGTAACCAATGACTAATAATAGGTTATCATTCGCAAGGGATATGTGGTTGATGTGGTTGTTGAGGATCCATATTTAAATACTCTGGGCTCTGAGCGGTTACTAGATTACGAATTGGGTCCAGATCTTAAAAGGTATCGCATAGGCTATTGTGAGAAGGTGCTCAGAACAATCTGCTCGGGGCACTGGCTTGTCTCATGTATTACTATTCTGTTGAAGGCTGCTAATCTACACCGCAATCAATATAAGGCTAATAATTGTGGGTGTGCACAATGATATTCCACAAGCACCCATGATCGGTTTATCATGGCCAATAATCAATGTTGCACATATAAAAAACTACAGCCACTCCTGACCTCGCTTTTCACGCGCAGCGGCAGAAGGCCGAAATACCCCGGACTTGGCCGTTGAAAGACCCATACGGACAAGGCCGGCTAAAAAGTGTACGCCAGCGGCAACGCCATCCACAACCATGGCCTGGCCGTCCTGCATCCCCACAGCTTCCCCGCACGCCTCGTACATGCCCGTCATTCCCGCACAACCCAGACACACGCAGTCGGCCCCCCGGGCGAGTAGCTTCTTGGCCGCGCTGGCGAGCCCGGCATACACGACCTCCCTTGGCTTGGACTCCAGCTCGAGCACCGAAACGTGGCCCGTCTCGCAGCCCGCAAAAAAGTTGCCCAGGCCGAGGTCGATTGTCGACCGTGCGTGCCGCATACTGGATCGTTCGCTGGTCGTGACGATTCCCAGCCGGTCGCCGCACATGCGGCTTGCGTAGAGCGCAGCCTCCATGATTCCAATGGTGGGTTGCGTGTACTCTTCGCGCAGCATTGGTGTGAGGGGATGCGCCGAGAAGCAGGCTACGAGAAAAGCGTCGAATTGAGGGGTGTCGGGCTCACGGAGAAATGCGGCCAGGGCTCTGAAGCTGTCAGCGGCCGAGAGTATGGCGTCGACATTGTTCTCGATGGCGCTGGGCCCTGTATTGGGGCAGGTGAAGCCATAAACGGTCGTGTCGGGCGACAGTGTAGATTCGATGCTGCGTAGACAGGCTTCCGTCATGTACTCGGTCGAATTTGGGTTGATGAGCAGGATCTTGACCTGTCTTGGAGAAGAACCCGTAACTGAGAGAAGACCCATGGCGTTTTTTGACAGGAACGGGTGTGTCGTGTGGTGTTTATGATGTATTACTGAGATATCAAGGTGTAGCAATCGTCAAATTGAGCAAAGGAGCATCTGGTTATACTATTTCTCACTACCTGGAGTAGTAACCGATGATTCTTGAGCATCGGCCATGCTCATCTCCTCGTATCAACCCTTGCAGAAAATTTAGCTGTGCAGCGGCAAACCTCAACCGCCGCCGGTCACTGCAGGAAAAGCGATAGGCAAGACGGCCGTGGTGGGACAACTTGGCCGACAAGGATTGCCTTAGAATCGGGCTGGAAAATTTTAGTTGGATCCACTGATAAGCCATAACCAGCCCTGAGGACGCGACCCCCTGCTGTCTGATATGCAACGCAGGATTTCGTTGTTCAACAATGTGTCCGGCTGGGCTTCTCCTTGATTCTGGACTGACTCATTCACACATTACTGGCCCAATTTGATGCCGCCGACGGCCAAACAGTTGACTTGGGAGCCCTTTTCCAACTATTTGCGTTCGGTTGGTGCAAGTCGTAATCGAGGTTGGTGACTTGCTTGCTAACCTTTGTATTCAGATGTAATTGGGTCTGCAAGCTTCTCTCGACCATTTGGCTTTGTTTGAGAGCCAGGATGATGACGGCTTATTCATGAGGGCCCAAAACGCCTTGAAGTCCATGGCATGGTTGATGCAAGCACCGTGGATATTTCATCTGCAAATCAAGGTCATGCCTATCATTGGCAACTGGCTAGCCGCAACCGATCGTAACGGCTTCATCCATAATTATGCAACTCAGGAGGTCGTCAACCGAAAGGACCGTGGAGGCGATGACAGGGATATTTTGGCGCAGCTTTTGACTGCTCAAAAGACCAAATCTCTGCTCACAGATACAAATATCGCTTTCATCATGACATCCAACATATTTACAGGATCCAATACCACATCGAGCCCACTTCGATCGATATTCTATTGCTTATTGAAATACCGTGAGAAATACCATAAGCCCATGGAAGAATTAAAAGAGAAGAAAGCAAGAGGACAATTAAGCGCAATTGTTACATCTCGTGAAGCCAAGGCGTGCTCGTACCTGTAAGCCGTCATGTATGAAGCGATGCGAGTGTTTCCTTCTACAAGTTTGATGCTTGTACGAGACGTTCCATCGGGGGGCATAGCTATTGGTACCCATTTTGTTCCAGAGAAGGTACGCGTCAATGAATGATCGTCATACATTCACGATATTCCATACCCGTTTGAACGCGATGCTAATGCCGTAGACTGTTGTCGGGTCCACCGCTCGGATCATTGATCGAATTCCTGAAATTGGGGAGAGGACGTGGAAGTGTTTCGGCCAGAGCGTTGGCTAGAAATCCCAGAGAATCCTGCACTTAGTAAGACATGTATCCCCCGAGAAATCAGTATGAAGCTGACCCAAATGCACCAAGAACAATTCTTCTTCGGCTTTGGTGGGGGTTCGCGGACCTGCATTGGAAGAAGTGAGCATCTTATGCGCATGCTTGGAAAATGATAGCTGATAAAATCCCAGATATCAGTTGGCTGGAGATGGAAAAAGTAGGCATCACACGATACCTGATGCATCAAACCTTTTCTGACAACCGAGAAGATGATTCCCACGATCCTCATGCGCTATAATCCAACCGCAGACCCTGACCTATCCCTAGAGGAATCTAGCGGGTAAGTGAACTGGTTCCTCTAGTGTCCGAAATCAGACGAAGCTCATACTTTCATACTCTAGTATTTTAGTTTTTCTTGAAGGCCTCAAGGCCCATGTTACTCGATATGATAACTAGCATTCTTGGTTAGGGACGTGGCAAAATGGTAATGGCGTATGACAAAAAGTTTGCTTCGTTTATTCTGAAGTAAGATCTACATCCAATAATCCCACTCGCCTCTCTTCATTCCAGACGCTGTTCTCCCCATTTGGCCAGTCAGGATCTTGGAAGTTTCACGCTTCAAGAACTGACCATCACCCAATTTGCCCACAACTCCTGCGCCATCGCGATCCCATGCTAGCTTTCCACGTAAAAAGACCCACCGGGGCCAGTTTCGGACTTGGATTCCCTCGAATGGGGTATAGTCAATACGATGATGAAGGTTTTTGTTGTTGATGGTGAATTTCTTCAGCGCCTTTACGTGTTCCGTGCCATTTACCCTGTTGGTTGCGGCACTTGGCGCAGGAACCTCCTCGGGGTGCCAGATGACAATGTCGGCGTCATATCCAGGAAGTAGACTACCCTTACGGTCTCCTAGACCATAGAGCTGTGCGGGGTTGGTTGATGTGAGCTGCACAAATCTCGGGAGAGAAATACGGATGCCTTCATCCTCATGAGTGTTTTGCTCGGTCATGGTTTTGTCGAATAATAGAGGCAGCCTCGTCTCCATTCCTGGAACTCCGTTGGGCACGTTTCGAAAGTCGCGGTGGGGCTTCCCATCTCCGTTGGCGGCGCAGAAACCGCGCATTTTCCCACATGGGTGATCAAACGTGCTGGGAGCGTGGTCCGAAGAGACGACTGTAAACGTGCCGTTGGCCAGCCCCTTCCACAGGTACTCGAGATCCTTGGCATCGTGGCGCAGGGGTGGTGCGCAAATGCTCTTGGCACCTTCAAAGTCTTCTGGGCCGGATGCTAATCTGTCACTGGTGAGGTACAAGTAGTGAGGACACGTCTCGGCATGAATTGGGAGCAGACGCCGTTGCGCCTCGTTGACGTGACGGATTGCCTCTGGAGCCGACATGTGGACGATGAGAATCGGCGCGTCAGTCACCTCTGCTAGGCTGATGGCGCGATACGTTGCTTCGCTTTCTGCGATTTGCGGGCGAGCAACCGAGTGGAAATAAGTATCGGTGTTGCCATGTTCTGCAAGACGTCTTTTGCGTTATTTGTAAGCATTCGGCAGCTCATTCAGCAGCTCAAGTGTACTATCCGAGTCAACTCACTTTGCTATTTGCTCAATTATGTCATTGTTCTCAGCATGAATCATGGTCGTGATACCTAGTTGGCGAGCCCTCATCATGATGTTGAACAGGTCGCCATCGCCGAGCTTTAGCGGCTGGTATGTCATGTATAGCTTTACACTGCTGATGCCCTCTTCCACAAGCAAAGGCAGATCGGTCTTGAGAACTGCCTCATTGGGGTTTGTGATGATGAGATGGAAGCCATAGTCACAGTAAGCATTGCCTGTTGCCTTTTTGTGGTAGGCCTCCAGAGCTGGCCAGACGCTCTCCTCGTCGCGTTTCTGCGTCGCAAAGGCGATGACTGTCGTGTTACCCCCCGCTATGGCAGAACGTGTACCGGTTTCCCATGTGTCTCCGGTTGGGGAATTGTCCTGTTGGATGTGCACGTGCGAATCAACGCCACTGCAGTTTGCGTAAGCTAATTTTCGTCTGTCGCGAGGAGAAAACCATTACCCTGGTGTCACGTAGGCCCCCTCGGCGTCAATAACTTGTGTTTCGCTTCCGGCCTCAAGCTGTCGACCAATAACGGCAATTTTCCCCTCCCGGACACCAATTTCAGTGCCGAGTGGCAAAATTTCAGCGGCCGTGACCTTTGTGTAATTGCGTCAGTGAGATCTCTGAGGCTGGTGCAAATTTAGACGTACGACACGGCCATTTTTGATGATTAAATCCAGCATGATGAAGGTCTGCTAATATGTGTCGCAATAGGTATCAATACTTGACTCTGGTAGATCTCAAGAATATTGATATTACCAAGTCTTAAGAATGCAATGCTATGCGCAATTAATGATAGTCCCCCCCTGTGGCTTGTTCCGCACCCATGCCCTCGTCTCACTGCCTTTTTGTGAAAGTACATGTGACACTATCGATAATCGGCCTGCACATAAATGCAGTCTGGTCCAAAAATGGTGGTGATGTTGGCCGTCGGCCAAGATACGGCCAAGCTGATAAGAGAGTGGATAGGTGCGGGTCAACGCCGCAGAGAGCAGACAGCACCCGCTGCATCGTCTCAGATGTTAGTCCATCGGATGCCGGCCATGGTCTTTGGAATGTTGAATCCCGGAAAATTTGAAGATATCATTACGTAGCAAGAATATTTGGCCAACACCAAGTGTGGTTAACCAGGCATGCCGTCAGTGGTGAATAAGTGCGGAGTCAGTAGCGATAACTATCCAAGACTGTTCATCATCTGGCATTCTTCAATCACTCGCTGCCCTGCGCCCGCACTTTTCTAGCAATCATGCCATCCCCGCGAACCATTACCGTTGCTGCAGCGCAACTTGGCGCTATTCAGCTGGCAACGCCGCGATCTGAAGTTATCCAACGCATGATCGCACTACTGGACAGAGCTGCAGAGTCCCAGGTGCGGCTAGTAGTATTTCCAGAGCTTGCATTGACCACATTCTTCCCTCGTCACATCATCCTAGACGAAGCTGAAGTGGGCAAATATTTCGAGGCGGAATCAGAAAGCAGCCCAAATGCACTCCTCTCCAACCCCAACACCAAGCCTCTGTTTGAAAGTGCGAAGCGCCTCGGCATTGATTTTTCCCTCGGTTATGCCGAGCGCTGGGACGGGGGCAACGGTACCAGCACGGATTACAACACCATGATATACTACTCGGCGACAAGGAACCAGATCCTGGCAAAGTACCGAAAGGTTCATCTTCCTGGTACTGAGGAGCCCCAGCGAAAGCCAAACACTGCAGAACAGCTAGAAAAGATGTACTTTGAGCCAGGAAACCTAGGGTTCCAGGCATTTCGCGTCCCGGATCTAATCGGGAACACGCTCAAAGCAAAGTATGTTCCAAATGACAAGGAAAATTCTGATGGAAAAGGCGACCCGATACTTGGCATGCTCCTCTGCAATGACCGCCGTTGGCCGGAAGGTTGGCGATGTTATGGTTTGCAGGGGGCGGAGCTGGTTCTCCAAGGTTACAATACATGTGGTTATGCCCCGCAGCGTCCCGGAACAGAAAAGGAGCAAGAAGAGTTGGCGATTTTCCACCATCGGCTTTCGTGTCAAGCTGGCAGTTATCACAACGCATGTTTCAGCATAAACTGTGCTAAAGCTGGCATCGAAGATGGCGGTCTACTGATTGCCAAGTCTAGTATCATAGCCCCCAGTGGAAATATCATTGTCGAGTCACAAACGTCGGACGACGAGTTACTCGTTGCCACCATTGATCTCGCCGAATGTCGGTACAGTAAGGAGGGCGTCTTTAACTTTGCCAAGCATCGCAGAGTGGAACACTACGGCCTTATCACACAGCAAACGGGGGTTCAAGAATTACCACTCCTTGAGGATTGAGAAAAATAAAAAATAAAGCTTTTCATGGTCAAAGGTGTTTTCAAGACGTCACTTTGCGTGCATTTACTATTAAACAATCAACCAACACATAGAATACTAAGGCACAAGTGAAAACGCAGCTGTACACATCAAATTTCTTCTCCACATCTCTGTTCAGAAAGATTAAATATCAAATCGCCCTAGAAAAAGCCGGGTGTAATGAAGAAGCTTCGAATGTTTTGAATTAGTATACTGAACTACACTACCCTGTGAGCTGAGACACTGAAGCTTATAAACACGATTTTGTCGTCTGCAATGAGGTATTGAAGATTTTACATCAGCAGAAATTTCTAGTTTTTTTTAGTTGATAAAGTACAGTGTCATTCCCTCGTTACCATTTATCCCAAACTGACCTCGCCCATGTGCATTTCATACAAACTGTGGAGGGTCGTGATCTTCATTACCACGAGCATATTGTGGCTGAAAGTTTGCAACAGGCCCCCTGTTCTTTAATTATGAATAGCATCTAAAGCAAAATACAGATTGCTCCAAACAGGAGCATTCTCTCCTACAAGAAAAACATCAACTTGCAACCCTTCGAAAGAAACATCACCTCTCATTTCCAGAAGACCTTATAGGCAGTTCCAATCTATAACGGTTTTGTCTAGAGTTAATCTCAAGGTTGAAGCAGCTCTCACTACCATGTTTCTTATTGCATCTTGTTCAATAGAAAGGAAATATCATGGAAGCAGGTCATTGCCAAGAATAAAAAGGAACATATATATCATACAACAACATTACGATAGGGCTAGCTCAAAATTCATTTAGGCTCAATTTGAACATGTACCTAGAATGGTCAAAAGTATGACACAGGAATCTCCATATAAATCAAGACTTGAGAGTCAACAAACCAGGCCTGTAAGGACGGAGGTCGTATTCACCACTGAAGCTAGGTGATCGCCCTTGGTAGAGAAGCTGGAGATTACACGGGTCAATAGTCATTGTCTGATCAGGGTTGCTGCGAATCAGATCCCCATGGCTAATGTCGTTGGTCCATGTGGCGCCACTATTGGCCTTGCCAGCAAACGGGTTGCTCTCCGTCACAGCTTGAGCCGTCCAAGAGCCACCAAGGCTGGTGGCTGTGAAGGAGCGGAAGTATCGTCCGTTTGCCCCAATTGCCTCGACAATCATGAGGTACTTGTCCTGGCCGTCAAGGGTATACACTTGAACCGCCTCAAACAGGTTGTTCCTCGCGTCGCTCATAATCACCTGCGATGTGGACCCAAAGTTACCAGGGAAGTTGCCGATGGGCATGCTAGCGCGGTAGATGTTGCCGTTATCTCCTGCAAAGAACAGATACATATTGTTGCTGTCGCCAATCAGGGTTTGGTCGATGGGCCCGGTGCTGGAGTCTGATATGGACCCAGAGAAGAGCGGCTGCGGCGACGACCAGCCATTCGCATTGCTGGGGTCGTTCGAGGTCCGGTATACAAATGCCGTTGCGCCCCATTGGTAGGCAATCACCCAGATATTCTTTGGTTGGAAGTAGAAGAGTGTTGGGGCGACAGTGGACGAGCTCATAGTGTTCTGTGCCACGGAGCCCAATTGAGACCAATCGGAGAAGAGGCCAAAGTTCATGGAGCCATAGCTTGTTCCCGTATCGTGCGTCGACGCATACACAAGATGCTGACCATTGTACATGACATGGGTGAAGTCTTTCAGCGCCACCCAGCCCGGCTTTGGCGTTGCTAGCACATTGGACGATGTCCAGCTGTACGTCGATGGAAGGCTGCACGCCGCTTCCACGACACCCGATGCCGATGCAAGTAATGCTATAATGGTTGAAATTGTGTTTATGAATTTCATTATGTCGATCTTACTTTTTTTGTAATTTCTTAGATTTGCAGTGTGAAACGAATCCTGCGCATAACCCAATTATTATACCCGTAGCTCTGCTTTCACCATCATTAAAACCATTGGAGGAGAACAAAAGTACAATTTTCCGACCCTTCAAACTAACTCAAATATCACAGGACCAGTGAGGGCGGTGCTCCAGCCCTGCGGTTTCTCCTAAGCGGGCGGGCCGAGTTGCCCCATATTGCAGGAAATATGCCTCGGATCCATCCGTACCGTGCCCCTTGAAGGCATAGTACAACGGTCCAAGATGCTCCGATCTTTGTTTCAAAGCTCCGGTTTTGTTAATTGATCAGAGGCATCGGCCGGTCGGATGGTAGAAGATAGAATCTCAAAAGGAGAACAATCATACGGCAATGCGAATGTGCCGCAGTCATTTCATATTGATTCAGTCTTGATTTGGTTATCGAATTCGGAGGTTTTTTTTCAGGGGGGAATAGGTATTTAGGCAAAAGTCGGCCGAGTTTTAATTATAGCACCCCTCCAGGGGTTGTTTCATGGCGTTGGTGTTAGCATCCACAAAACAATGTCGATTCATATGATAGGTTATACCGTGGAATGGGATATTCACTATGGTGGAGGTGTCGACATTGGGCTATCTTGAGGATTTTCTGGATGGAGCGATTCGTGTCAAAGCGAATAACCATCTTAGGCCATCCTAATGTCGGGAGGCGTCACCACGGCGTCTGTGGAGAGGCTTTCAGCACCCAATACAGAACAAAAAATGACGATCCGTTTCTATTCTTTTCGTTAGTTTAATTTCTTTCATATCATGTCCCTATTGAACTTCCATCTTTCATCGATGAAAACTGGGTTGAATGAATGACACTCACTTGGGCGCTTCACTCCCACTAAACATTCTGGACAAGAATCGACACCCCCTCCCCGGTCGCAGCTTGCTTAAGAATTCCAATATGGATGCAAAAGATTTGATTCAAATTCCTATTTAACTGATAGTCTTAAGAATCTGCTAAATGATTTGGTACCAGATTTTTGGTGACGAATTCTCCTCTCATCAAGTGTGTGGGCAGACTGTCGATAGTCGATTGGGCAAAATGGCTCTAACTGCCCCTGTTGACTCCGCTAGAGAGTGGTTCCACGCCAAGCCGGACAAGTAACCGACGCCATCGAGTTCGGAAAATGAGCTCAACCAACCCCGCATTTGGATCACGACGCAAAATTGGGGGGGAGGGGATTTGGTCAATTAACTTTTCGGATTGAAAATTAACCTCGAGAAACTAAGACATGCCATGCTAAGACAGCCTTGATCGCAGCCGGGCCTTTGTTACTCCGGGCCAATCTCAGAAGTCGAGTGATTGGAATGAGGTATAGGGTAAATCCGGGTAAAAAGGCTTCGTCAGTTGTATGAAATTCAGTTGCATCTGGTGGCCAGGAAAGGAGAAACCTGGCAATACTATCCAAGGCAAGGAAACCTCTATTGCACTTAGACTGGATAATATACTGGATAAACTATAGTAAGTCCTAAATATTATAATAAAAGGCTACTTCCTGGTATAATTAATAATATAAATTACTACTCTCCAAAGAGAAACTAATACCCTACTAATTAAACTCTTATTTAAGATAAGCAGAAGAAGATATACCTTAAGATTAAGAGTCCTAGACCCTAATTACCCCCTTATCTAGAGATAGGTAGGCCCCCTTAAATAGGTTAGATATATAAATTGAAGATATAGACTAATTTACCTTAAGGATATTACTATTAAAGGTAATAAGGTCCTAAGGCTATTCCTTATTATACTAAGGTTTCCTAAACCTTTTATTTTAAATAATAAGAAAATAATAGCTAAAGACTTTAAGATATAGTATAAAAATGCCCCCCTAAATATAATAATTATTTTCTTAGATAGTTCCTAATTTGGCAAAGGATTGGAGATCTATATAGGATATAGCTATATAATCTTTAAAAATAATAACTTAGTATATATAGGATATTATTTCCTTGGAAAGGTAGAAGTTTTTAATATAGAAGCCTATAGAGTATAAAAAGGACTAAAAATAGTATTTTTATTATATTCCTAAGATCTTATAATAATCTATCTAGATAATATATTAGTTATAAGATGCTTAAATAGTACTAGCTTATTCTCTTTATATAAAGTTTTTATAAACTTTAGAAATAATAAATTAAAATATTCTTTAGATATAATAGTTAAATAGTTACCTAATTATATAGATATAGATAGAAATAAATTAGCTAATTAGCTATTGGAATGTTATTTGCCCTGTTAAATAGCGTATGTTTTCGTATTTTGGCTATTAGTAATAAGGCTACTAAATAGCCTTGCCTAGACCTAGAAGAGGTATTATTCTAGATTATATAATATAATCTAAATACCAACTTTGGGCCTTATAGCCCTAGCTAGCTAAAAAAGATAAAGACAAATATAATAAGAACCCCCTTAGTAGCTACTAGACCTATAATTATAAAAATATTATAATAATCCCTAGGATAAACCTATATTAATTAGTCTAGGAATAGTTTATATTATTCCTTAGATTAGTAAAATATTAAATAAAGAGATATATATAGGTTTATCCCGGGGGTAATTATAATATTTTCACGGTCATAGGTCTAGCAGCTGCTAAGGGGGTTCTTATTATATTCGTCTCTATCTCTTCTAGCTAGCTAGGGCTATAAGGCCCAAAGTTAGTATTTAGATTATATTATATAATCTGGAATAATACCTCTTCCGGGTCTAGGTAAGGCTATTTAGTAGCCTTATTGCTAATAGCTAAAATATAAAAATATATACTATTTAATAGGGCAAATAATATTCTAATACTTAAGCTTTTCTTTTTTATATTAAGGCCTTTATTTCTAGTTAAAATAGGCCTTTATTCTAGAGTAAATAGCCCTTGCTTTTTTGCTTTTATATTAAGTAGCCCCCCTTATTATATTTTATTCCTTATTACCTAGCCTTCTATTTAAATTATTACTTTATTATTATTAATAAAATACTCTAGGGCTTAGTTAGGTATTACCTTTATAAAAGTATTAGCTAGGTTATTTTTTCTATTAATCTATTTAACTTTATAAAGCTTATACCTCTTATAGGATTATCTAAGTACTATAATATTAATTATTAACCTTTTTTTCTTTATTATTTTAATTTTTATAAGGTACTTATATAAAAAATATAAATTAGTATATATAATAATTAAAATAGGGAATAAGTTAAGCTAGTTAATTATTTCTATAAGAGTTATTATAAAAATATATATAATATTAGCTTTTATTATTATACTATAAATTTTAAAGGTAAGTATACTTTAGGTAATTTATTAGTATTTAATTAAGCTAAAATATATAATATTTCCTTTTATTATAAAGGTTTTATTATTTATATATTTATTTATAATAAGAATAATAAATTTAAGTTATAAAGAGAGATTAAGATTATTTATAAATACTCTATTAATAAATATAAATAGCTTTACTATTCTAAGGTTAAGTAAAATAAATATAAGGCTATAATTAAGATTATCCTTTTACTATTTAAGCCTTTTATTTAGAGCTTTTACTTAGGCTATACTAGGCTCCTAGTATTATATAGTAGTTAATAAGTTATAGTATACTTTAGATTAGTAAATTAAAGCTATATAGGCTTCTTATGCTTATTATTTAATATATTATTACTTTATAAGCTTAGGTTCCTTAGCTTTAATTATTTTAATCTTTTTCCCTTAGCCTTTTTAGTAGATAGTAATAATATTACCTTCCTTAAGGATTATAATAGCTCTATTAAAGGTAAGTGGATTCTCCTTTAATAATTTTTCCTTTAGCTTAGCTTTAAATAATACTTTTTAAAGCTCTTTTTCCTCCTTTTATAAGAACTTCTTATTAAATACTCTAATTATATTATTAATCTATATTTTAATAATAGTAAAACCTTTTCTTCCTTTTAATAAGATTAATAAATATAGATTAAAGGTTAATATAATTATCTTAAGCTTTTTTCTATAGTACTTATTATATATTGCTTATTAGTGTATTTTAGCTTTAGGGATATTATAAAGTAGTATTATAACTCTTATAATAGTATTCTAAGGGTAATTATTTTTAATACTTTCTAGAAGCTAGGTAAAAATAATTTAGTTTAGCTTAGTCTATAATTATATATAGGCCTAGGTAATATCTCTTAATTATAAAAAAATACCTTTATTTAGGAGTAAAGGGATTAGGATTAGGATTAGCTATTAATTATATTATTAAATTATTAGTAATTAGGTAAGGATAATTTTCTTCCCTTTATTAGCATAGTCTTAGATTATTAGTCTTAATTTTTTATAGGATCTATTAAATATTTTTCCTTTTATTTTATTAATAATTTATAATTTAAAGATTTTAATTTCTTTATAGTATTTTTTATTATAGGAAATAAATTTAAATATATTTTTTTTAATTAGATTTTTAATTTTCTTTTTTATTAATCTCTTAAATAGTCTTTTTAGTATAAAGATTATACCTTTCTTATATATTTAGATTATTAAGTCTAGATTAGATTTCTCTTTAGTAAAAAGGAATAACTTTTTATAGTTAATTTTAGGTTTAAATTGCTTAGTAGTATATATTATAAAAGGTAGGGTAAAGTTCTTTTGAGATTATTTTTTCCTTTGCTTTTATATAAGAGGTACTTTATTAATTATAATAGGGTTCTTTCTTAGGCAGCCTTTCCCTCTCTTTTGCACTATTAGAGACTATAGAGGGATATTACTAATTTCCTTCTTAGGTATTTTTATAGCTTGCTTTATTAAGGGTAAAGCTATGCTTTTATTCTTTAAGGACTAAGATTAGGGTTTATAACTAGAAGAATAAAAGGATAGCTTTTTACTCTCCTTTTTTACTTTACTCTATACCTTAGGGTCTTTATAATATAGTTTAATTACTATTAAGTAAAAATTCATAGGTCTTTTTATACCTTTAATTATATAGGTTTTTTTATTATTAGTAATAAGTATATATAGGCTAATCTAGCCTTCTTTCTCTTTCTAAATATATATTATTAACTTTAGTAGGAGGTTAATAGTTACTAAAGTATTAGGACTATTATAAATAGCTAGGGCCTTATTTACTCTCTTTTTATTATAGAGATAGTATATTTTTACTATTACCTTTTAAATAGCCTTTACTTACTTTATTATTCCTAGTAAGGGGGGTAATTTCTATATTATTTAAGGATATACCCTAAATACTAGGAAGGTTAGGATAAAACTATTAGATCTAATTATATTATTAATTGCCTTTACTATGGATTAGAGGGCCTTATTAATCCTAAGAGAAGGGTCTTTTTCTTAAATTATCTTATAAGCCCTATAAAGGGATTTATAGTATTATTTAATCTTATTAATTAAGTTATAGGCTTTAATAGATATTATATTAATAAAAATACCTATAATTCTTATTTTTTAGTATAACTCTTTTAATATATAATTTATTTTAGTATTTATAATAATCTAGTTAGGTAGTTCTTAGTAAATATTAATCTAATATAGCTTAAGACTTCTTTAAAGGGTCTTTGTAGATTTATTAGGAAGGAAATAAGCTATATTAAATATAATAGCTAAATTAATAATATAGAGAATAGGCTTACTTTCTAAGTGGAAAGTATTAGTAATAATATAATAATTAAAGTTATAGTTATCTTAGATAGTAAACTTAAAGTAAGTAGGCTGCTCTATATAAAGCTGGTATTTTTTATATATTTTAGTAAGTTTTTTAATAGCTTTTTACTTAATTAGGTAGCTTACTTTGTTTAAGAGCTTATAAAGTCTCTTTATAGAGGGATAATTAAAATAATAGTAAATTTATTATAGTTTAATCTTAGTAAGGTTACTCTAAGTAAATAATTCTTTTATCTTTAGAAATATCTAAGGGTATTCCTATTTATATATTATTAGAATTTAAATATTATCTTTTTCTAGGTATTTCTTAATATTATAAAAATAAATACCTAGTTAGTTTATATTATAAAATAATAAAAGGAATAAGGTATTTATAGGTATAATATAGAAGGTTATAATTCTAAAAGGTATTAGTATAGTAGCTATACTTAGTAACTTTATTAAGGTTCCTTCTTTAAATATAATTCTTACTTTTCCTACTGTCTTTATATTAAGCTTAAGGGAGGGGATAATATTTCTTTATAATATAATAAATTGCTTATAGCTACTAGTTAAGAAGCTTATAGTATTTATATTAGGGATAATACCTTAGAATATTATTACTAAATATTAGTTACTTAGGAAAAACTATAATACTAGCTTATATAGTTTTATTTTCTCCTTTTTAAAGGGGTTACTCTTAGTAAAAAAGTATAAGACTACTTAATTAGTAAGTTGGTTTAAAATAAGGGGTATATTAATCTTTACTAAGCCTATAAAGAAGGTATATTATATATTACTATTATAATAGGCTTTGCTTATTTCTTCTTAGTCTTTTTTCTTGTTAGAGGTAAGGGATTTATTATTATTAAAGTTATTATTAGGCCCTTTGTGCTAGGCTAGGAATATTAAAAATGCCTTATTAATATAGCTCCTCTTAAATTTATAGTATAATTCCTCTCTCTCTTTTGTAGTATAGTTTTATAACTAATAGCCTAGCTTCTTATAAATATAGTATATTTTTTAACTTGGTTATATAGGGTAGGTTTGAGCTTTATTACCCTTATTTGCTTAAGGGTACTAGTAATAGCTTTTAGTCTATCCTTAGTATATTTAGTTAATCCAAAACTGGTTCAAGTTATTAGTTTAAAGGGCTTTTTTTATTATTACCTTTAGTATAAGTGTATTTCTTAGTATAGCTTAAAGCTAGTGGTATATACCTTTATAGGTATTTAAGGGTTTTTAGAGATAATAAGAGAAATCTTTAATATTATTATAAATACTAATAATTTATATTTATAGTATATTTTTACTTTAGTTAAGTATAAGGACTGCCTTTTAGAGGTTTTTTAGTTCTAGGAAAAGCTTTTCTAGGACCTCTTTTTATAGTAATTCCTTATTATTTTAGAGTATTTTAATAAATAAGGCTTCTTATTACCTTCTAAGGTAATTCTAGTGTATTATCTTATTCTTATATTTCTTTTATATTATTCTTTTTATTTAGTGGAAGGATAAGATCTTATAAGGGTTATATATATTATTATAGTAATAGGTAGTAGCTTTCCCTTTAAGTATAATAGAAAATACTCTTATAAATTATACTTAAGGGATATTAGCTTATTTATATATTATATAAAAAATATAGGCTTTGCTCTTAAAAATATTATATTCTTTTCCTTTATATTTTATTTTCTTTATATAAAGCTTCTTAAGGTTAATAAGCTTTCTTATATTAAGTATATTATTTAGTATCTTTTCCTAGTAATAGGGGTTTAGATTATAGGATTCTTCCCTTTCTTTTGGGGGAGCTAGGGGAGTTAGGAGAGTTAGTAGAGATAGGGAAATTTAGTATATTTTCTCCTTTTTATTCTTTTTTAGGGAGAGTATTTAAAATACCTTTATTAAGGTAATATTCTTAAGGAACTTTTTATCTTTATATAGAGTTAAAAATATTCTAATTTTTTATTTTGTATTTTTAATTTTTTTAATAGTTTATTTATGAAATTCTTTAAGCTAAAGAGCTTATATAAGTTTAAGTAGAATAGATATTTTATTCTTCTTAAAGAAGATTTCTTTGAGAAGAAGATAATCCTATATTTTGGTATATTAGGTGCCTTCTGCCTTTTTCTAATATGCTTTATCTTTTTCTTTAAAGTGTGCTTAGTATATTTTAAATAGCTTTCTTCCTATAAATTTTATTTTATTATATATAATAATAAAGTATTAAATTACTATTTAAATATCTCTAGGTATACTTATCTTATTATTAAGGTTATAGTATAGATCCTAAGTTTCTAGGGTAATTAGAGATTTAAGGTAATCTAGGATTAGGGTAGATTCTTAGTATCTTTCTCTTTTTCCTTAATAATTCTAGATAATCTCTTTTTATAATATAATTATATTTTTTAAAGAAGGGTTTTATTTATAATTAGCTTAAGTTTTCTTTGTATTTTTAGCTCTCTTTTTATTTAAATAGTAAGGTTATTTTGTCTAGATAGAATAAAAAGAAAGGATCTTCTATATAATAGATATAGGGAACTTTATTAATAATTATTATATTAGTCTTTTATATATTAATAATAATAGTTATAATATTATTCTAATTAGTATATAGGTATTTTTATTAATAGTTTCCTGGTTAGTTATTTAGAGCTATATCTCTTTATTTAATATTTTACTAATCTAAGGGATAGTATAAACTATTCCTAGACTAATTAGTATAGGTTTATCCTGGGGGTAATTATAATATTTTTATAATTATAGGTTTAGTAGCTACTAAGGGGGTTCTTATTATATTTATCTTTATCTTTTCTAGCTAGCTAGGGCTATAAGGCCCGAAGTTAGTATTCGGATTATATTATATAATCCGGAATAATATCTTTTCTAGGTCTAGGCAAGGCTATTTAGCAGCCTTGTTGCTAATGGCTGAAATACGAAAATACATGCTATTTAATAGGGCAAATAACGTTCTAATAATATAGCTTTAAGTAATTAACTAAGAAATTATTAGTAAAAATATTTATATACTAATTAGAATAATATTATAATTATTATTATTAGTATATAAGAGATTAATATAATAATTATTAATAAAGTTCTTTATATTTATTATATAAAAGATCCTTTTTTTTTATTCTATTTAAATAGAATAATCCTATTACTTAGATAGAAAAAGAGCTAAAAATATAAAAAAACCTTAAGCTAATTATAAATAAGACCCTTCTTTAAAAAATATTATTATATTATAAAAAGAGATTATCTAAAGATATTAAGGGAAAAGGGAAAGATACTAAGAATCTATCCTAATCCTAAATTACCTTAAATCTCTAATTATCTTAGAAACTTAGGGTTTATATTATAATCTTAATAGTAAAATAAATATATCTAGAGATATTTAAATAGTAATTTAATATTTTATTATTATATATAATAAAGTAAAATTTATAGGAAAAAAGCTATTTAAAATATACTAAGTATACTTTAAAGAAAAAGATAAAATATATTAAAAAAAGGCAGGAGGCACCTAATATACTAAAATATAGGATTATCTTCTTCTTAAAGAAATCTTCTTTAAGAAGAATAAAATATCTATTCTACTTAAACTTATATAAGCTCTTTAGCTTAAAGAATTTTATAAATTGATTATTAAGAAGATTAAAAATATAAAATAAAAGATTAGAATATTTTTAATTCTATATAAAAATAAAAAGTTCTTTAAAGATATTATCTTAATAAAGGTATTTTAAATATTCTCCCTAAAAAAGAATAAAAAGGAAAAAATATACTAAATTTCCCTATTTTTATTAATTCTCCTAATTTCCCTAGCTCCCCTAAAAAAAAAGGAAAAATCCTATAATTAAGACTCTTACTACTAGGAAAAAATACTAAATAATATACTTAATATAAGAAAGCTTACTAATCTTAAGAAGCTTTATATAAAAGAAATAAAATATAAAGGAGAAGAATATAATATTTTTAAGAGTAAAGCCTATATTTTTTATATAATATATAAATAAGCTAGTATTTCTTAAGTATAGTTTATAAGAGTATTCTCTATTATACTTAAAGGGAAGGCTATTACCTACTATTACAATAATATATATAATCCTTATAAGATCCTATCCTTTTACTAAATAAGAAGAATAATATAGGAAAAATATAAGAATAAAGCAATATATTAAAATTACCTTAGAAAATAGTAAGAAGCCTTATTTATTAAGATACTCTAAAATAATAAGGAATTACTATAAAAAAAGGTCCTAGAAAAGCTTTTCTTAGAATTAGAAAACCTCTAAAAGGCAGTTCTTATACTTAACTAAAGCAAAGATATACTATAAATATAAATTATTAGTACTTATAATAATATTAAAGATTTCTCTTATTATCTCTAAAAACCCTTAAATACCTATAAAAATATATATTACTAATTTTAAACTATACTAAGGAATATACTTATACTAAAGGTAATAATAAAAGAAATCCTTTAAATTAATAACTTAAACTAGTTTTAGACTAACTAAATATACTAAGGATAAACTAAAAGCTATTATTAGCACCCTTAAGTAAATAAGGATAATAGAACTTAAACCTATCTTATATAACTAAGTCAAAAAATATACTATATTTGCAAAAAGCTAGGCTATTAGTTAAGAAACTATACCATAAAAGAAAAAGAGAAATTATACTATAAGTTTAAAAGGAGCTATATTAATAAAGTATTTTTAATATTCCTAGCCCAGCACAAAGGGCCTAATAATAACTTTAATAATAATAAATCCCTTACCTTTAATAAGGAAAAAGACTAAGAAGAAATAAATAAAGCCTACTATAATAGCAATATATAATATACCTTCTTTATAGGCTTAATAAAGATTAATATACCTCTTATTTTAAATTAACTTACTAATTAAGTAGTCTTATACTTTTTTACTAAGAGTAATCCCTTTAAGAAAGAGAAAATAAAACCTTATAAGCTAATATTATAATTCTTCCTAAATAACCAATATTTAGTAATAATATTCCAAGGTATTATCCCTAATATAGATACTATAAACTTCTTAACCAGTAATTATAAGTAATTTATTATATTATAAAGAAATATTACTCTCTCCCTTAAGCTTAATATAGAGATAGTAAGAAAAGCAAAAATCATATTTAAAGAAAGAACCCTAATAAAATTACTAGGTATAGTTACTATATTAATACCTTTTGGAATTATAATCTTCTATATTATATCTATAAATATCCTATTCCTTCTATTATTTTATAATATAAACTAACTAGGTATTTATTTTTATAATATTAAGAAGTACCTAAAAAAAGGCAATATTTAAATTCTAATAATATATAAATAAAAATATCCTTAGATACTTCTAAAGGTAAAAAAATCACTTACCTAAAGTAATCTTACTAAGATTAAATTATAATAAATTTATTATTATTTTAATTATCCCTTTATAAAAAGACTTTATAAACTTTTAAATAAAGTAGACTACCTAATTAAATAAGAAGCTATTAAAAAACTTACTAAAGTATATAAAAAATACTAGCTTTATATAAAGTAGCCTACTTATTTTAAGTTTACTATCTAAGATAATTATAACTTTAATTATTATATTATTACTAATACTTTCTATTTAAAAGATAAGCCTATTCTCTATATTATTAATTTAGCTATTATATTTAATATAGCCTATTTTCTTCCTAATAAATCTATAAAAACCCTTTAGAGAAGTCTTAAGCTATATTAGATTAATATTTACTAAGAACTACCTAATTAGATTATTATAAATATTAGAATAAATTATATATTAAAAGAGTTATACTAAGAGATAGAAATTATAAATATCTCTATTAATATAATATCTATTAAAGCCTATAACTTAATTAGTAAAATTAAATAATATTATAAACCCCTCTATAGAGCTTATAAGATAATTTAAAAAAAAGACCCTTCCCTTAAGATTAATAAGGCCCTCTAATCCATAGTAAAAGCAATTAATAATATAGCTAGACCTAATAATCTTATCCTAATCCTCCTAGTATTTAGGGTATACCTATAAATAATATAGAAATCCCTTCCCTTATTAGGAATAATAAAGTAAGTAAAGAATATTTAAAAGGCAATAGTAAAAGTATATTGCCTCTATAATAAAAGAAGAGTAAATAAGGCCCTAGCTATTTATAATAATCCTAATACTTTAGTAACTATTAATCTCTTACTAAAATTAGTAATATATATTTAAAGAAAGAAAAAAGGCTAAACTAGCCTATATACCCTTATTATTAATAATAAAGAAATCTATATAATTAAAGGCATAAAAGAACCTATAAATTTTTACTTAATAATAATTAAACTATATTATAAAGACCCTAAAATATAAAGTAAAGCAAAAGAAAAAAGTAAAAAGCTACTTTTTTATTTTTCTAGTTATAAACCCTAACCTTAGTCCTTAAAGAATAAAGATATAGCTTTGCCCTTAATAAAGTAAGCTATAAGAATACCTAAGAAGGAAATTAGTAATATCCCTCTATAATCTCTAATAGTATAAAAAAGAGAAAAAGGCTACCTAAGAAAGAACCTTATTATAATTAATAAAGTACCTTCTATATAAAAGCAAAGGAAAGAATAATCTTAAAAGAACCTTACTTTACCTTCTATAATATATACTACTAAGCAATTTAAACCTAAAATTAACTATAAAAAATTATTCCTTTTTACTAAAAAAAAATCTAATCTAGACCTAGTAATCTAAATATATAAGAAAGATATAATCTTTATATTAAAAAGACTATTTAAGAGATTAATAAAAAAGGAGATTAAAGGTCTAATTAAGAAAGATATATTTAAATTTATTCCTTATAATAAAAAATACTATAAAGGAATTAAAATCTTTAAATTATAAATTATTAATAAAATAAAAAGAAAGATATCTAATAAACCCTATAAAAAGTTAAGATTAGTAATCTAAGGCTATATTAATAAAGAAAAGAAAGTTATCTTTATTTAATTACTAATAATTTAATAATATAGCTAATAGCTAATCTTAATTCTAATCCCTTTACTCCTAAATAAAGATATTTTCTTATAATTAAAAGATATTACCTAGGCTTATATATAATTATAAATTAGGCTAAACTAAATTATCCTAGCCTAGCTTCTAGAAAATATTAAAAATAATTACTCTTAGAATATTATTATAAAAGTTATAATACTATTTTATAATATTCCTAAAGCCAAAATATACTAATAAGTAATATATAATAAGCACTATAGAAAAAAGCTTAAAATAATTATATTAACCTTTAATTTATACTTATTAATCTTATTAAAAGGAAAAAAAAGTTTTATTATTATTAGAATATAAACTAATAATATAATTAAAATATCTAATAAGAAGTTCTTATAAAAGAAGAAAAAAAAGCTTTAAAAAGTATTATTTAAAGCTAAGCTAAAGAAAAAATTATTAAAGGAGAACCTTCTTACCTTTAATAGAGCTATTATAACCCTTAAGAAAGGTAATATTATTACTATCTACTAAAAGGGCTAAGAAAAAAAGATTAAGATAATTAAAGCTAAAAAACCTAAGCTTATAAAGTAATAATATATTAAATAATAAGTATAAAAAGCCTATATAGCTTTAATTTACTAATCTAAAGTATATTATAACTTATTAACTACTATATAATACTAGGAGCCTAGTATAGCCTAAGTAAAAGCTTTAAATAAAAGGCTTAAATAGTAAAAGAATAATTTTAACTATAGCCTTATATTTATCCTACTTAATCTTATAATAGTAAAGCTATTTATATTTATTAATAAAGTATTTATAAATAATCCTAATCTCTTTTTATAATTTAAATTTATTATTCTTATTATAAATAAATATATAAATAATAAAATCTTTATAATAAAAGGAAATATTATATATTTTAATTTAATTAAATACTAATAAATTACCTAAAGTATACTTACCTTTAAAATCTATAATATAATAGTAAAAGCTAATATTATATATACCTTTATAATAACTCTTATAAAAATAACTAATTAGCTTAATTTACTTTCTATTCTAATTATTATATATATTAACTTATATTCCCTATATAAGTACTTTATAAAAATTAAAATAATAAAGAAAAAAAAATTAATAATTAATATTATAATACTTAAATAATCTTATAAAAAGTATAAGCTTTATAAAATAAGATAAATTAATAGAAAAAATAATCTAGCTAATACTTTTATAAAAGTAATATCTAACTAAGCCCTAGAGTATTTTATTAATAATAATAAAGTAATAATTTAAATAAAAGGCTAGGTAATAAGAAATAAAATATAATAAGAAGGACTACTTACTATAAAAGTAAAAAGTAAGGGCTATTTACTTTAGAATAAAGGCCTATTTTAATTAGAAATAAAGGCCTTAATATAAAAAAGAAAAGCTTAAGTATTAGAATATTATTTACCTTATTAAATAGTATATATTTTTATATTTTAGCTATTAGCAATAAGGCTACTAAATAGCCTTACCTAAACCCAGAAGAGGTATTATTCCGGATCATATAATATAATCTAAATACCAACTTCGGGCCTTATAGCCCTAGCTAGCCAGAAGAGATAAAGACAAATATAATAAGAACCCCCTTAGCAGTTGCTAGACCTATGACTATAAAAACATTATAATAACCCCCGGGATAAACCTATATTAGCTTACTAAAAGAGGTATAAAAGCTACTTTGCCTAATAATAATTTAATATTATATAGCTATATTAAAAGGCTTAATAAGCTCTATATAAAACTTAAAACTAAACTTTAATAGAAAGTAATATAATTAGCTAGATATAGATTACTAAAGCTCCTTTTTTTCCTAGGATAAACCAAGGAAATATAAGAACTTAATTATAAAAAGCTATATTACCTAGTAATAGTAAGATCTAAGTATAAAGACTTTATAGCTTATTATAAGTAACTAAAGTATATAAATACCTAAATATCCTATAAATATAATAAAAGGAAATTATTAATATATTCTTTTTATTATAAGAAAATATATAAATATAAGTATAAAAACTAGTTTAAAAAGAAACTAGATATTAACTTAATAATAGAAAAGAAATAGAAGAGATTTACTTACTTAATAGAAAAAGCAAAATTCTTTGAGAAAATTTCTATTATAAGATAATTATATAAAGGCAGGGATATTTGATATCTTAGCCCTAAGGAATAACTCTTTTACTTCTTTTTCCTATGTCTATAAGCATGCTCTAAGTAGCTTTTATGTATTCTATTTCCTATTGCTAATAGTATCTTTAAATAGCTGTAGATAGGTGCCCTCTGTCCTTATATAGGATTTTACCGGCGTAAAACACTTAAAACAAAAACAAAACAAAGTTGTATGAAATTATGAATACAGTTGATCGAGCTTATTGAGGGAGCATTGGTGTTGAGTCGATGCCAATGAAGTGGCTCCAAGATTGAATCAGTTCGCTTTGAATTGACCCGAGCCCGGAAGTTCAAGTCGCATTTAATGAGGAGAAGACGCAAATCCCACTTTTCCGATGCCGCTGCCAACGGATAACACGTCCGACTTATGTTCTGACCAACTAATTCTTACTTGACAACACAACAAAAAAGGGAAGCAGAGTCGAACTGGCCCGAGGCATCATCAATACAACACCACTTACATCCGTCATAGACTATTCGCAACAAGATGAGAATCCTCATCACAGGCGCCGCTGGCTTCGTCGGCCAACTCCTGGCCAAAGAGCTCCTCAACGATGCTGAGGGAAAATATGACGTCGTTCTCACCGACGTTATCGAGCCAACCATCCCGGCCAAAGTGAAGTGGCCTCAGAAAGCTCAGTCGATCAAGGCCGACCTTCTTTCCAACAGTGAGCTGCAAACGGTTGTCACCAAAGACCTCGACGCAGTATTCGTCTTCCATGGCATCATGTCATCTGGGGCCGAGGCCGATTTTGAGCTGGGTAAGCCGTGCCTTATCGCCAAGACTGAGACATTGGCTGATGCATGATTGTGTAGGCATGAAGGTTAATTTCGACGCGACACGCTCTCTTCTCGATGCTCTTCGCGGCGTCAAGCCCGGCGTCAAGGTCATTTACACGTCCAGCCAGGCTGTTTACGGTGGAGTCGTCCCAGAGCCTGTGAATGAGACGATGCGCCCTACCCCGCAGAGCTCGTATGGCTGTGAAAAGATGATGTGCGAGTGCCTCATCAATGATTACAACCGCCGCGGGTTTCTCAACGCCATCATCTTTCGCCTGCCAACCGTCTCCGTACGCCCTGGAAAGCCCACGGCTGCTGCCTCTTCTTTCCTCTCGGGCATGATTCGTGAGCCAATGCAGGGGCTGCCATGTGTCCTGCCACTGCGGGACAGGGCCTTTCGGCACTGGATCACCTCGCCAAGAACATTGGTCAAGAACTTGATATACTCGCTCTCGCTTGCACCAAACGCGCTGCCAGATTACGATCGAGTCGTAAACTTACCTGGCCTGGGTGTCTCTGTGCAAGACATGATGGATTCGCTACAGAGAATCGGCGGCCAGGACAAACTCAAGTACTTGTCGGAGGAGGACGATGAGGCAATGAAAGCCATCTTGTACTCTTGGCCAGCTACATTTGATAACGAGAAGGCCCTGGACTTGGGATTCCAAAGGGATACATCCTTTGATGATATTGTCCGCGATTTCAAGGTGTGGTTGGAAGAGTCTGCGTAAACCACCAATTTGTTGCTGCTGATGCTACCAGTGTTGAATATGTCAATAGTATATAAGCTACCATAAGTAGGATCACAAATAATGTAAATCCCAGACACGGTTAAAACAGCCATCCTTCTTATACTTGATTAATCTGCCCACCCTAAAATATTTTTAATGCACATTCTGCCAGTTTCATCAGCAATGAAATCTATGTACTTCAAGCTGTTGTTAAAACCTAGTAGAAGCTGGTTGGACAGGTATGTTATTCATCATCGCCTATACACTGGATGCAGAGCTATTGTCTGGTATGGCCACGGATTAATGCGGTAGCTTTTGGGACGGATTGGCCCAGGCATCACGGAATTTGCCGGCGGCCTTTGGCTCAGCTGACGGTGAGACACAGCCATGGCTGAGACTGTAGGTTGGCCTTTTGCCACGCATAATGTGGCGGTGGAGAGGGGCTGTTCTTAGCAGCCCAGCCTTGTCCCGCCGGCGGGGCAGCAACTCCGGAATGGGGTACAAAGTGCTGTTTGCAAAGAATGGAAACTTTGCTCTCTGTGTTGTATCCTTGAACCATGGCCCATTTTCGAACTCTATCGTCTCTGAATATGGACCTCGTGGCGTTTTACAATAATGCGGCGAGGGAGACGCTTGAAACATGGTGGGCGGTCTGGACCCTCGGCGCTAAAGCCAGCTCATGAGTCGACTAGGTAGCCGTCTGCCAGTCACCATCTTTAAGACTGATTCTGGTGCGCAGACCATTTCATCCCGCCAGACAGCTGGTGGAGGTGGCTTGGTGGTGAACCCAAGGTTAAATTCTGCCGGCTTCTGCCGTCCATCTTCTCAAAATGCCAGGTACTTGACCTGGGGTTTACCCTTGCTGGTCTATCGTGAGACGACTCACCGTTCTTACCATGGCAGACCTCTCCGTACATGTAGGTATATGGCGCGACTACTCTCAGGAGGGCTCGCGTCAGCTCATATTGACTCTCCCGACCTTGCTGAGTGGATTCCTGATATCGGCCATGGCCCTTCTTGTCTCCCTTGCAGGATCCAGCTTGTGGACAATAATTGCCTACACTCTACATCAGGCTCGTGTCAGCCCCGAACATGGATACGACCTTAGCCATCTACAGATCCAAACATTATTACGGAATGGCGGCACACCATTTGGCATCATTGCCGAGGCCTATGCGTTATTTCAGGCGTGGAATGGAACAAACACGCGGACGGCACCACGTTTATTGCCCATTGTGAGCCTCGCATCGTTCTGTTTGATCTTCTTCTCGCTGGCGGGTACCTTTATGTCGAGTGTTGTAACCCAGAACCAGGAGGACGTCGTGGTGTTGGCAAACTCAGATGGATGTGGCGGATGGGCCTACAACTGGACCACTATTTTGGGTAACAGCATGAGCAAAACGAGTGTCGAGATGTCCTCCAGCGATGCCATGGAAGCTCGAATCTACGCAAAGTCATTTTACTCTGGAATTCGGTCCTTGTCAGCGGCCACCTCGAGGTTTCCAGTCAAAAGGCTTCCGTACACAGTCAAGCCAGTTGTATGTCCCTTTCTCGGAGAAAATAGGTGCCTTTCCAATAGTACCAAAAACTCCGCCTTTACATGGGACTCGGGCATGTTGAATTCGCACCTTCATCTTGGGCTTAATGCTGCACCTGAGGATCGTCTTGATTTCAGAAAAGTGGTCACATGCTCCCCTGTTAATGTCAACGACCTGGTCTATACCACTGAGATTGATGGTCTGACGGTGGCAGACTTTCGCAATTTGACAAGCTCGAATATGACCGTTTCGTTTTCTCGACAAGCTGAAAGGGGTGTTATCAACGGATACGATACAATGTGAGTGCGGCAGGCTGCCTCCTATATTTCTCCTAGGACTGATGTCTTAGGTGCTGGGTCTATTTCGCCTCAACAAAGTATTACAGATGGGCTGCCGCGCCATTTGATAGTGACAATGCGGATTTGACGCTTTGCTATGTCAACCAAAACACCGTACAGTACCCCGAGCCTGTATACGATCCTCTCTTCCTGGCCAACGGTTCGAGGACCTTGAATGGGGAATCCTATCTTTCGACCAACCCATTCAACATGATAGCCTGCAACGAACAGGTTCAATTTTGCAATAGCAGGACCCAAAAATGCACCAATGTCACCCACGGGGTGGGTGCTTATCGGGAAACTCTACAGATGGATTTCAATGCAAACCAATGGGTTGCAATCAATCGCACCGCCATACTATTAGGGATTAATAGGATAGGGCATACTGGAATACATGGACTTGGAGCAGCAGGTGAGCCGTAATAATCCAAAGAAGAAACCTATGCCGTACAGCCAAACTAATTGGATGGTGCATTTCCCCAAATACACAGGACTGATAGCAAGGGATTTGACCTACTCCAATGTTTTGTCACCAGCCTTGCCACCAGACCAGTGGCGGAAAGAAGTCTCGCTATGGTTCGAAACAATTCTCACCCTGCTACAGGCACACATGATGCGATTCCAGGGGAGGATTGACCGAACTAATCCGGATGCTTACGGTAGCGTCCTCATCTTCCAGCCCATCGACCAGATTTCCGACGAACCGACCAAACGGGCAGCAATTAGAGCCTGCAAAAACCAAAAGTTCACTACATCTGGGCAATATCAAAACTACTTCTTTGTGAACCTGCTTATTATCATATTGTTATGCATTCTGATCATCTCCCTGAGCATCTTCTTGGAACCCTTTGTCGCAAGGATACGGAGTTTCTTTCCAACACAGGGAGGAGAGCTAAGACAGCTAGCAAGAGATATTGATAACAAATATTGGCTCCTTCGAGTCGCACTAGAGGGTGTCGGCATTGGGCCATGGAGGAAAGGGGGTATTGCTCAAAACTCCCGAATCCCAATCATCAATCACAATGCCCTTGTGGCAGGCCCTGGGATGATGAACGAGGCCGATTTCTTTTACAAAAAACCTCAAGACTTGTCGTCTTTTATTCCAGGAATGCATGATGATAGATTTGAGTACTGAGCAAGTGTTGATTTTTGGAAGCCGTCTTGTTAGCGAATGTGTGGCATTTTTCATAGTTGACGAGGGAGCACGGCCGCATCAGTGGTCTGACATGATCCATCCCATGGCCGTATTTGGCGGAGAATCGGGCCATGATTAATCCATCTCAATGTCCCCGCGCCCCTTGGACAAATTGAAAGAGTCTCAACGAGTATTCGCGGCAGTCTTCGGGTAACCAGCCCCCAACATGAGGCCACTTTCGATGCATCTGCCGATTGCCGAGTGGACCCATGGCCAGAAACTGCGGGGTTCGTACGATCAAGCGTCATGTGGGCCGTGGACCTTTCTCCCCATCCAGTCTTGCAGTTTGGCCACGATGGCAAACGCGGGGAAGACTGAAGATGGACTGAAGATGGACTGTAGCATTGGACTGTAGCATTGGATGCTTGCAGGTGGGAGATTGCATTCTTGGCCGATGCTGTTGGGGGTGGCGACGCGAGAATATCCCGGGGCTGGGAGCCGGAACGTTGGATGTTTCCATCGCCGTGGATGGGACCCCAACAGCAAATGCCACGGGCAGATGCTCGGCACTGAGGCAAAAGACTGCTCAAATGGAAGCCGCAACACCCGAGGCCGTGCTGTGATGATTGTGACTGGGCGAGAAGAGGCTGAGCTTGCGCGTGGGGGATCATGGGCGGCTTTCACCGGAGGCGTCCGAGCTCTCATCACCGTCATAATGGTGACAATCACACCACCAGATAATCATAAACGCGTTGTGCCAACAGCCGAGCATCGAGTCACGAGGACGGCAATTCAAGCACGGTTGTGTATATAATATTTCATGTCTTCCCTGGGCATTGGAGTATCCACTCATCAGTCATCACCACTGCAATCGTAATCATCAATACAAACAACCTGAACCAACTTACAAGGGTCACATCCCTACCAACATCACTCTCCCAGCACAACCGCTTTCACACCTCATCCAAATGCTCCCTGTCGCTCACGCTGCTTCCCTCAGTCCCAAGTAAGCACCAAAATACCTCCGTGCAGCCCAATACAAGTTACTAATACATACCGCCGGCAGGGTCCTTCCCGTTGTCCTGGCAGTCGGAAGCGCCACAGTTGCTGGCGGCTACGTGCGCTCCCAATCCCGCAGCTTCGGATCATTCGCGCAATCCAACAACACTGTGCAGAGCGAGCCAGTCCAAAAACCATTCTTAGAGAACTGTGCTCCCGAGGCTCGATCACCCTTCTTTAACTTGGTTCTCGACTCAATATTTGCATAGGCGCCTTAAAAAGAGTCAACAAGGGGCATGGTTAAAGGATTTCATGATGAATATATTTACGATATGAAACGATTACATGATAGAGCGAGCCCAGCATGCATGGAAGATTGCCTGCCTTTAAATGAATTTTTATTTGATTTTTTTTTACAGTCATCACTTTCTCCCTCCTGCCGTACAAATATTTACGTTACAGCCTTGAGGGCGGCGACCAGGTCGGTTCCAGACAAAGTTAGAGTGATCTACTACCATGTGGGATTGAATGCCTTCCCTGTAGCTCATCTTCAACAACCCAACATAGAAGATAGCATCCATTTCGGCATTAATTTCACTGGCAATGTCTCTATCAATGAGAGCAAATATTGCGTTGACACTCACTTGCGGCCCCTCTGAAGCATCCCCAGTCCTCACAGACGTCGAAATATCTTTACAACGACTGGGCTTGCCTGCACCTTCAGTCACAACGTAAACGGTCCGTGGGCTACAAGCAGTGCAGGGTGGCCAGAAAACTCAGCCTACTAACGGTATTTGTGGTTTGCCTCATATCATCCTGTAGAGGAGGTGCATGCGACAATTGGAAATGGGGTTAAAACACGATCAATGTATTTTTCAGGTAGACCTACTAGGACAGACAATATTCGCCGTTTTGTAGGCAGTAAAAGGTTCGTTGGAGCGGCGTGCACTACCATACTCACATGATGCTTTCTGACTCGGGAATCTTACATAGCAAAATAAGGAAGCCCTTGATTTCTAATTACTGTGCTGAGACACTCATTTTCCACCGATTTGGATCAATACTGAATTTTTCCTCTTTGCGTAATTTAGATAACGATGTTGACCAAATGGTTTTGTTTACACTACGAGATTTCCAGAACAAGGTCTCTCTGAAGCATCAACAGAATTTAGGCTAGAGATGGCATGGAATAGAGTAGTTTTGTACCGTTATTCCGGCACTCGTGGACCACTCGCTTACTTACCCAAGTAAGCCATTCGGGCAATTTGTTAAACTTAGATTGCAAACATGTGCGATCCATTTTTGAAGCAGCGATGGCCTCTAGGTCCAGCTCTGTCTGGTCCGGTTGCCGTTACAGAGCAATTCAGTGGATTTGGGGGAAGAGAAGAGAATTCTGGAAATTGCCCCGACCCTTGCTATAAACAGTATCGGTGGGGACGGCAAACGGATTGTCCACATCTCCGAGAGGTGCTAAACCTGGGCAAGGTGGATATTGCCAAACGGGAAAGGGTGAGTAATCCACTAGTCCCGAGATTAACTGCTTGATCCAGCCCACTGGAAAAGTCGCCTAACCTAGCGGTGAAATGGAACAATGGAGTTGAAAGGGTATACATGACAACTCGGAACCTGCCGGCCAATCGGTTGAGTCTTGGCTTTGCCGTCAACTTGGTAAACTTGGCGAGATGGACGCTGATCTTGTCGTGTAAACACGCGCTCCAATGATGCCCTTGCACAGCAACCCGGGCAAAAACCGGGGCGCTCTCGGTATGTAATATCAGCACTTTCAATTTGCAACCACAGGGGCGGGCAACCGAGATATGGACTGGGCAGAGTGAGTAACTGAAAATTTCACATCTGAAGTCGGCCCACCCTCGTCAGACACCGCTGAGTTGGCTGACAGGAGTAATGTGGGTTTGGCGTGGCCGCGGCAGCGCTTCCGCCCAAACCTTGATTTATAGTTCGCAGGGAGTTTTACCCGTTTCTGGCTTTAGTCCGCTGGGGCAGGGGGCCACATCCAATAGGGCATGTCAACCTCCAGCTGTTTATTATCCATTCATGTTTCAAACCCTTTGGCCTCCCGCGCCCGCCCCATGCAAGGGGATCGCGTCAAGGTACCCGTGCGCGGCTTGAGATTGCAGTAATAAGTAATCGAAACTGCCGTACACGTCGTGAATGGGACCAGTCACCTTGTCTCGTGTCTGTCTGTGGCCATTTGGAAGTGAAGACCCGATTCTGCTTCACGACTGCATAATGAACACCTCGTACCATCATGGACCTCGACCTACCCGCCCTCGCACCGCCAGAGGGCATAACGCCCAATTTCGACAACCCCTCCAATCGTAATGGGCTGGGCAGGTTCGTCATCAGCATATCCGCCACACTTACCACACTCTGCTTCCTTCTGCGGATGTATGGTAGAATAATATTGGTGAGGAAGTTTCAAGCCGAGGAAGGTAGGTTGTAAATTGTTGGGGTCTACCTATCATGCTCAATTCGTATGAGCCAAGGCGGTACTGCGAGAACATTTGCTGACATCTTCACTATACAGCCCTCGCCACCCTTGGATATGTATGAAACCCGCTACGAAAAACCAAACACCGATTCTAACATTTTCCCCAAGGGCTGTTTCTGGGGATGTATTTGGGCCATGATCAAATTCCAGAATACTCCGGGGTATTATGTGCATCAATGGGATATTCATCTTCGAGAACTCATCGCGACCCAATACGTATGCTTACCATCCTGTGCCGGGTCTCATACATTGATACTGACATGGGATAGCTGATTCTTATTTTTGGCGTTTGCTTCGCAGTCGTTTTACCGTCACTCAAGGCCGCAATTCTGACCGAGTGGTGCCGCATCTTCATTCCGGGTGAGAAGAGGAAGACTCCATTCTGGTGGATATGCGTTGTCGTCATCTTCTTCCAGGTAGTCGCCAGTGCCGCCATCATCGTAGCCCTAAACACTCAGTGCACTCCGTACACAAGTATCTGGTACATTACCATGGACAGAAAATGCTGGGACATTTATTCCCTGCAGGTCACCGTGGCCGCTATTCATCTAGCAGGCGATGTCGCCATCTTCCTTTTACCACAACAAAAGCTATGGAGACTAAAAATGTCGCTTCCAAGAAAACTGGGTATTTCGATTGTTTTTGGACTGGGCTTGGTGTAAGCTATTTCCCTCTATCCCACTAATTTCAGTACATGCTACAGCGAACTAACATTGAGTTTCTTGATACAGCGCCTGCGTCGCTGCGGGAGCCAGATTGACGACCATGGTCATCAATAAAAAGACCAAAGACAACACGTATAAACTTGCGACACCACTTATCTGGGCTGCAGCCGAGATGTCGTGTGGCTTCATTGTCTTCTGCATTCCTTGCCTCCCCAGTATCCTAAAAGAAAACGCAATTGCTCGTGGGATTCAGACAAAATATAGCATTAAGCCGGCCAAGGTTGGATCCAACTCAACGGGGCTAGAGACGTTCGGGGGCACAGGCGGAGCATCAAAACACGGGAGGACGCCGACACTGGGAAGCAGGTCGTATGCCAAGCTGGACGAAGAAGCATATCCTTTGGAAAGGCTGGCAGATTCCGAGTCTCGGGGAAACCTGCGTCTCAAGAGAAACTCATCGACATCGCCCAACAAGCTGGCTGTCGTTTGTACGACCAAGATTACGGTCGTGGAAGAGGATGGGACCGAGGAGGAGTGCGGGAACAGCAGTAAAGCATACACCAAATCAATCACATGACGATTTACGATTGAGTTGAATTACATAGAACGAATACCCTCATACAATATAGAATTAGACGAAATCCGACTTGAAGCTAAAAGGGGAAGACCAGGATTTCAAAATGCCAAATATTCGAAGTTAAGCCCTCCTAATCGCCCAACATCCACAAGGTGAGCTTTACCCCTCTATCTCGACAGCTGTTCTGTTTCAATAACAGGTATCAGATCCTTCAAGGAAAGGTGTGGACTATTCTTTGATACTGATACATGGCTGGGTTGAAAGCAGCTAGGCAGAGACTGTTATTCGCCATTAATATAAAGAGATCAGCTTCGAACCGGATATTTCATTTAATATCAAAGGTCCACCTCGAAACAAGCCCACTACCTATTCCTCGTAAGCTCCACCTTGCACGATCCAACGCACAACTCCAATAGACTGTAGTTTAGCAACAAAGACTAATGCCTATCAACTACAGATGTTTGGGGAACGCAATCGGGCTGCATGCTGCAAGTTGGGCAGTAGGTTGACCGGTCACTTTTGGGTCAGGCCCGAGAAGAGTGTGAGGGTAGCCGAGGTCGAACGTTTGGACTGACTCTAGGTATTCAATCTGCTTTGGAGTCAAGTGCAAAGACAGCGCTTGGATGTTGTCCTCCAGGTGAGAAGTCTTTCTGCCTCCCACCAAGGGATATACGCACGGCGCCTTTGCCATCACGTAGGCGATTGCAACGCTGGTGATGGAGTCAATGCCGTGCTCGGCTGCGACTTTTTCGAGCGCTTGACTCATAGCCACTTCAGCCGCGGTGAGCTCGGGTGCTCCCATCGAGTTTCGGCGAACTTCTTCCCCGGCCGTCTTGCGTGCCTCAAGCTGTTTGCTTGTCTGGAATCGTCCTCCACCCATAACGTTCCAAGGGCAGAGAGCCATGCCAAAATGACGCGCCATTGGAATAATCTCGCGTTCAAGGTCGCGGAACATTACGTTCCATTGACCTTGGTAGACGCTGAAAGGTGTCTTGCCATGCATGGTGGCATAAGTGTTGGCGGCGGCCACCACCCAGGCCGGAGCGTTGGAAATGCCCAGGTAAAGCACCTTTCCTTGCTGGACTAGTGTATGTAAAGAATCCATGATCTCGTTGACAGAGGTCGTCTGGTCCCACCAATGCAAGTAGAGGATGTCAATCCATTCTGTCTGCAGCTTCTGGAGTGAGTCTCGCACAGACGTATACATACTGCGCTTGGAGTTTCCAGAGTAGTTGACTGCATGGAGCTTCCCCAGCTCCCATGCTCGATATTGTGAAGTGTACTTGGTGGCAACAACGATTTGGTCGCGATTCTTTCTCTCCTTCATCCACTCGCCGATCCATACTTCAGATTCCTCATTCTGATATATGTTTGCCGTGTCGATAAAGTTGCCGCCGGCTTCGACAAATGCATCCAAGAGGGCAAATGCATCCTCTTTTGTCATTGCCCCCAGCCCGCCGCTCCACGCTGCGCCAATGGACATACCCCCGAGGCAAAGCGGTGAGACGCGAATCCCAGCCGTCGACGACAAGACTCGGTATCGGCCAAGCTCAGTCTTGGGCTCGGGGGCGGGAAGGTAGAAATCAGCCATTTTCAATTTCAGAATACGCGGCAAGCGACTAACGTAAGGTATCCGAGGAGGCACGTTGGTGATTCGAAATATGACCAGAGATGTATTCTCAGATATGAAATGAGAAAAGCTTGCTTCCGCGTCAGATATCCGCCAGGGCATAATTCTCAGTGGCCCATTCTGAGACATAGGCGGGTAATCAACGGGCATTAAGGATGTCTCAAAGAGTAAATTTAGCAGGCTGGCTGAAGCCATCTGACCAAATAGTTGCTAAGAAACCTTAAAAGCAAAGGCAGTAATCACTTAGTGTCACCCAAAACGCATAGCTAGTAGGTTGGTAGGTTCAGCGTTACATGGCTTCTATTCTTGTCACTATTCTCATGTGAAGTTGACACTGGGCGATATCAATCTGAAAGAAATACCTACCACTACCACCATAGCTTGGCACGCAGACACCGGTGGGTGTGAGGGAAGGTTTGGACCCGATGTCCGCGGTGTGTGTGAGGTGGTTCTTCCAAAGTCCCTTACTACTCTTACTTCATCTCACGTCTCAAGATAATGGAGCCGATTGGTTTTTCAAACGAATCATACTTGCTAAGCTTGATTCAAATACTGTAATCACTATGCCCGTTTTGGCCGAAAAGTACTATTTCGGTTTGTCGCCATTACGGACCAGCTCAAACAAGCGCATCCTCGCCCGCAAACTGCAACCCTCAGAGCAATCCCATCCAAATCCCTTAGTCCAACCTTCGTAGCTTCCTGCAACCTTCTGCGCCATCAACACTGTCTTTTGAGATACCAATCACCACCCTCCCCGTGTCCGTTTGCTCAGCCTCGTACCAATCACGAGGTTCGAGAATATCCAAGGATTCGAGCAAGGTTTGCGGCCCTTTTGGTTTGTATCAGCGCCAGTCCACTGTTCCTAATGTCATAGAAAAATACTTACTGTATGAGTTCCTCATCACGTCGCTTGTAGGGCTCATATCCATCAACATTCCATCCCCATCATCATGTGGACCAATGGGAGAAGAGTCTCCAACAGAAGACGGTGCTCTTGGCGAGTTGATTTGGGCCGTAAAACTTAACACGTTACTGTTTTCGATGCTACCTCCAAGTGCTCTAGGAACCTGCTGTCGTTGGCTGATGTCATTCTGCTTTTAGCCAGTGCTGGGGGGTTGTCTAGATGGCGTCCCGTTTTGTGCCTGGCGTTGAGTCGTCACTTCTGATCCAGAAGCGCTGTTTGACTCTAGCATCCAACAAGGTATGCAGCTATTTGAGAAGTGAACAATAGAGTCATGTTCTGAACGCTTAATCATAATTGCAAAGTACGCAGTGGCAAGTTGAAGTCCGTTTATTGCTGGAGACCCATCGAGGGGGTTGTGGATTAGTGTATAGCAACACGGGGCATTTCCGGTGCCACTTGGACCCCCTTTAGCGCTTGTAGCGCCAGATGGCCGACCAGTAACACAAGGCAGATCAAGCCCCTCAACTGGCAGTGAATGTTAGTCATGCGTTTTAGCACACAGAACCAGCGATACATACAGTCTTTTGTGATCAACAACTGCCGCAGATGCGAGCAGGTGGATTCGCGATGCAGCTGGAAAATTACCTCACCACAATCTCTCTAAGGAAGAGCTGCCGTATCTGATCCCAAGTGAAGTTTGACTATTATGCAATGGTTCTAAGCCAAAGCTGCCCCGATAATGACTGTGTGTATTACCAGAGTCTCATTTCCGCGTACATCAGCTCTCGTCTCTTGTGCCAACTGCTCGGGGGCTCGTCGTCTTTGTGAAACAGATTGGCCGGCAACACGTCCAAAAAAAATCGGCAAAAAGTGTCTTGGTTGTGTAGAAGAGGACGGTTGATTCTGTCAGAGTCTCCGATAAGCCGAGTTCTTGGATTCATTCGTCTCTTCGCAGCCATTTTTCGTGGGCTTTGACGACCTGATTTTCGGTGTCGTAGAATGTGTGGAGACAAAGCTGGCCTGCTTCGACATACTGCAGGATCATGTCCTTTGTCTGAGCGCAACTATGTAGGCAGGCCCGGATCAGTCGATCGACTTCTTTAGCAAAGTCGTCTCGAGGGATGCAGGCAATCTTGGCTTTGGAGAATCGTTTCTGTTGCTCACCGTTGGCGGTTCTTGCTAGTCGGTGCCAATCGAGTATAGACCAGTAGGACTCGGATAGCTCCACGCCCTCACGGCCTAGGCCGTGAATAGTCTTTTCGATGAGGTTGTTCTTGAGGGGTGAGATCAGCACATGGGTACGAGTCACATAAACATTTTAGCGTATCTTACCTCGGTCCTTTCCTTGGCTGAATAGTACCACTTGCTGGTGTCTGCGAAAATGTGATTTTTCAACCTTTGGGCTGTTTCTAGTCTCATCATATTTCCGACCATGGTGACTTCAGTATTTCGATTTCTTTGTATTGTTTCTATCTGCTATCTGGCTACAATACAACGATCTTTTTAGAGGAAAAACCTCGTGCTTAGGTTGCCGTCGGTGTCAAAACCTCTAGGAGATGGTGACTTCAGTATACTCAATTCTGGGCGAGACAAGCATTTCGTGCAAATGGACCACATATTCAGGCTTTTTAACGAGCACTTGATCCCAAATTTGGAGAATGACTCGGGATTCCTCTTCGGGGGTCGATAGGGTTTGTCTCTCTCGGTTTGTCGTACCGTCTTGGAAATTGTACCCGAACCTCGGTGGCCTGCCCGTCACACTGGCTGACTCGCGGCTTGAGGATTCTTTCAGTAAAAGGCCCTTCAGATAAATGTTCCCGCGAAGCCGGTCGTCGGAAATCAGATCCCCGCTAGAGGTTCTCAAAATTCCCTCGTCCTCGTTGACATCCTGCAGGAAAAGGGCTGACTTGCACCACGTCTGAAATCTTCCAAGGCGACGGGGTCGCGCATTCTCTGACCCCCCCTTTCATCTCGTCCCTTGGTTTTAGCACCAATGATAAACTGCACATCTTGATGCAAAGCTGACGTGAAAGGGAGTTTATTCTCCTTGAAGTCCTTTAGGATTCTTTTGTTTGTTGACAATATTTGCTTCGTAGTCATGCGACGCAGGCGGGCGACTAATTTTCCGGTATTAGTGAAGTTGAAGTTCCACTTGAATTCGCCAGTGAAACATTTCACCGAGTGGTTCTGTTGGCCTCTTTGAAGGACCAACAGAGCCAGCTTCAAGCCTTCGCCATGTGCCCCGGCTTGATCATTGCGTTCGGTCTTGCTGGTGCCTCCAATATCGAGATGCCCCGGCTCAAGAGTGGCACTGCGGTTCGTCATGTCGATAAAGCCGGTGTATACTTCCCCATCATTGTGGCCGCTGAATCCAATGTATCCCAGACATTCTGGAAAAGTTTCCCTTGGATTGGGGACCTTGTATAGAATTTCGACGTTTCGGTTGGTGAACGTTTCCTCGCGGGTGACTCTGAACTGGTCTTCGGGAAAACCATAGGAGCCAATGATGCCATCTCTCGTAGTAATAGAGTGATATGTTAGCGATTGACTGAGCAGTGACACAGGGCAATGAATGAATGTACCAGTTTTGCACTGATTCACGAAAGGCCTCGACAAGTCACCAGGAGGTGTAGGTGGACCGGATGGACAAGTTGATAGTATGTGCGTTACGTATGGAACAGAGCGTGATGCTAGACTCCACGTCGTATACTTCCGAGGATGAACCATCCGAGTCATAGTAGTTTTCGCTGTCGATTGTGTCTGGAGATGTGTGGGACAGACCGAGCCGTGCAGACGCAGTGGAGAAAGCGGACGCCATGAGCTGCAGGATCAATGGTTGTTAGAATGCAACTGGCCAAATCAAGACGTTGAGGGGTATTTTAGAACAAAGGAGACAACTTACTCTGGCGTATAGGTTGGGAAAATGAGTTGAATACGGCACAAGATTTGACATTGTAGACAGCGCCGGCACCAAAGTTTTATTGAATGAAGAGTGAATTATCTGCAATCAATTGCTAGACTCTGAGAGCTTGCAACAATTGCCATTTGTGTCCAGCACTTGTAATCCCACCATAATGTTCCTATTTGTTTGCAGGGTAGGTAGGTGCAGTGGCAGGTGCAGTGGCAGGTGGGACTGATGGGATGTTGTCAGTGAGCTGTGGCTGTGCGCGTGATTACGTGATGGTGAAATAGAGCAAAGTGTGGCGGATATACTCGACAGCCACGCAACTCTCAGAGCAAGGTGTAAATAAAGAAGTCACCAACTGATGGATAGTAACGGCTGAGGTACGAGGCAGGAGATTAACTAGTTAATGCATTGCGCCATGCTTTGCTTCTGCAGAGTAAAAATAGTCTCTCTTTGACCAATCCAAACCCAGCATCCCAGGCATGGCTTTTGTCCAAATGCTGGGGTTGACAAGTGCGGGGAAGCCTGAATCGGCTGTGTGTCTTTGAATCCCGGCGTTGTAGCGAGCCGAGGCTGTTGTTGAGTGGACCAGGCCATGTTTAAATGCCAGCACTAATTCATGACACTGTCGCTCCAGCTGCACGAGGCTGTACTGCAACTCGACTCATCCGCCATGTCCGAGAAGGGACCATCTTGTATCGGGGAGGCCCTGGCCTTTCGCCCGCTGAAGGATGAGGGCGAGGACGTCTTTGGCAATGTGCATCCGCTCTGGCAGCCCATCTGGGGCCGTGGCATCTTTGGCGGCGCCATCATCGCCCAGTCCCTCATCATTGCTCAACAGACTGTCCCGCCCAACTTTGCAGTCCACAGCATGCACTGCCATTTTCTCCGCCCGTCCCTGACAACCCTCCCCATTCGCTACCAGGTCGATCGTCTCAGCAATGGCAGACAGATTGCCGCCAGACGGGTGAGTGCGCTGCAGGCCGGAAAGTGCACCTTCACCACCACCATCAGCTTCAGCCTTCAAGCCCCATCGGCAGACAAGAAGATGTTGCAGCATCAGGTGTCGATGCCCACCGAGGCTAGAGGTTTTGGGCCCCCAACCCAACCCGGTGCACCTCTGGATGAGGCCTTACTGGCAAAGACGAGCCAGGCAGATCGAAGTAGTTTCTTTGAATGCGTGAGGTTTCCCTCGGCTCATCAGAGCGACCGCCCAGAGCAAAAACGCCTATTGCATTGGGTGCGAATGCGCGCGCCCGTTGGGAGCCACACGCAGGTCCCCACAGATGGAGGATTGATGCACCTCGCCTCACTCGCATACTTGAGTGATAGCTATTTCATAGGCACAATTGCCCGCGCCCACGGCGCCAATCGATTTAATAACAAAAACTCCATCCACCGAGTCATTGCCTCGTCAAGCGATGAAAACGGGTCCAGGAGCTTGCTGATTCGCGCCTTTAAAGATCTCGCAGAGGAAGAGGCAATGGAGATATCAATGACGACGTCTGCGATTAAAGAAGAAGCGGACCGCATCAATATGGAGATGATGGTGAGCCTGGACCATGCAATTTATTTTCACAACCAAGCCCGCGTCAAGGCCGACGAGTGGATGCTTTTGGAGATGGAGACTCCCTGGTCTGGGGATGAGCGGGGCCTCGTCACGCAGAGAATTTGGACGAGCGATGGTGTTTTGGTCGCCACAAGTTTCCAAGAAGGCCTTATACGAGCGCTGCAGGACAATTCGGGGAGCAAGCTATAGACTAGAATAATTCCCCTTTCACTCTCTCTGCGCTTACAAGTCAGATGCCATCTCGAGCGCTCTCCCATCCCAAGGGTTCTCCTTCAATACATGTAAGCCACATGTAAGCCACATGCATTGCATTGCATTGCATTGCGTGAGCGGCAAAAGAAAACCCTTCCGCCTTGGTTCCATATTTGAAGCACGTGGTCGGGAAGAGAATTTGAGCTGTGTATTGACAGGAAAACGCGACTCCAAAACAAGACTAGTGGCGTCGCTTCGCCCACGAGGCAAGAGTGCTAGCTCTTTTGCTCTAGCCTCTCTTGTTCGTTTTGAAAAATTTAGCCCGGGGTTGATTGAGGCAGTTTGTTGATTTGTGTGCCCTGAAACCACTGTGCTGGTCATATTGGGTGAAAGCCCATGGCGAGGTTGGTGTTTTCTCAAATTCAAGATGTGAGCCAGTTGTGGCCAAGTTTCAATTTGCCAAATCGTCCACCGTATTATTCACATCTAACTATTTACGATGTTGACAATGTCCATCAATTCTTTGTGGTCGATTGTCGGCCTCTGCTCCTAATATTGTGATCCAAAGGCATCAATGGCATACACTCTTTATTCTGATGTCACTGCCACCCACGCCTTGTTTCTCCAGCCCGCCTTGCCCGTTGGTCTCAATATTTCCGTTTCAGTGGATAGGCAGAGAATCCGCCGACAGGACTCGCCTTAGGCGCCTCATAAGGAAAGTGGCAGGGCTGAGCGAGACGCCACGACACGGATCCATTAGCCTGACATATCAGCGGAAAAGTACGATAATTATCCGTACATGCCGTGCTAATCCCGGTCCCTGATCTAGGACACATTGGGCTAGACGATGCCTTCGTCCCGCCCATCAGGCAACCTCGTTTGGAAACTGGCCAGCCTGGGAGGTTGCCTTATTGAGCAAGTCATGCAAATCTAATCCAAGAATGACAGAGGAAAAACGCCGACATGACGACGAGTATGCCTTTACGGGAAGATCGGCGTTTTGTGGTTCGTGTAGGTCTCCATTTTGACAGCCCATTCGCCTACGGCTTCTCAGCCCGTACAGCCGACCTGCGGGATCAACAGAACCCCATAATTAATTTGTCGTCAACCCGATAAATGCTACCCAAGACTTGGGGCCGTTCATGAAGCCTTACCCATACTGCGCTAGCGCTGAGCAGCAATTCTCTGGGCAGCGCGATCACTACTGAATTCGTTGCGATCAGATGCGGAGCTATCGAGAGAGGCATGTCACCCGGGATTGTCTTTTGGGCATCGGCGTCTCGTGGTGTTTCCGCTTGTGACCTGCAATGAAAGTACGCCTACGTCTTTCAAACGTACGCAAGCCATTCCGAGTCATTAACAATGTCCAACAATGCAACCGTGATAATTTGTGACAGGCACATGTGCGGCGGTATGAGGCAGAGCATATTGCCGCGTTTGCTCGTCTCCCCCCTCCCGGAGTCCCCCCACCTAGCTGATGTGCCGACTAGTGTGATCATCTCCCGGGCCCCAGGGATTACGGAGCCAACTAGTCTCTCTCACAGACCGTCCTATGTGATGTGATGGCAAGAATTTCAGCCGTCTGCACCCATGTCCGAAGCCAATTGAAGAAATTCAATGCTTGATGGTGGGTCTTGGACGTGTGACATTGTTGTTAAAAATCTCTCAGCTTCCCACATTCTGCCCGCTATTGCCTGAACCCGCTGGCATTTTTGCTGCTACTGCTGCTGCTCTGCACTCACCCGTCTGAACCTCGGTAGTTCTATGCCGTGTTCACGATGAAGGTGTGGTGGGGGATATGCTCGTTGGCTGTCCTGATACCAATGCCATCCGTGGCTGCAGATGGGGTACTCTTGAGCGCCCTCTCCGACTTTCCCGACTGCGCTGTAAGTGTCTTCGCTTTGAAATTCAAGCAGCAAAAGCAAGTTCAACCATTAATACCATTTTTTCATATTTTTTTTTTTTAGGTAACATGCTTTACCGCCGCGATCCCCAAATCCTCCTGCCTAGTTACCGATGATGCATGCCTTTGCGCCGATGAGTCGTTGGCAACTTCGGTTCAGGGTTGCATCAGGACTGGTTGCACCATCAAGCAGGCCCTCTGTATGCAATTCACGACATCCAATCCATCACACGCCCCGTATTGACCCCCTATAGCCACACAAAACCAAACTATGTCACTATGCGGTGCACCCATCCGAAACAAATCAGGCCCCTACGAAACCATCGCCTTGACGCTCCTCGCCGTAGCCGCCGTCTGTGTTATTCAGCGAATTATCCTAAAGCAGTGGCTAAAAACAGGGTTGGGGTCGGACGATTGGGTTATGATTGTCACTATTCTCAATGTCGTCGCCAACACCGTTATAAGCATCAAGGGCCTTATTGAGAACGGTTTCGGCCGAGATCTGTACACGCTTACGCCGAAGCAAATCACCACCTTTATGCGATACTTTCAAATTTCGGCACTCCTATATTTTACGCAAATCACCCTCCTCAAAGTCTCCCTCCTCCTCTTCTACTTGCGAATATTCCCAACCATTTCAGTACGCTATATATTATGGGGAACCATTGCCTTTAGCATCTTGTACGCAGTTGCTTTTGTCATTGTAACCATTTTTATGTGCCAGCCTATTAGCTATTTCTGGAACCAATGGGACGGCGAGCATCAGGGTAAATGTGCCAACCTCAACGCAATCACCATTTCAAGTGCTATAATAAGCATAATAACAGATGTGTGGATGTTGTTTATTCCATTGTCGCAGCTCAAGTCCCTAAACCTAGACTGGAAAAAGAAGATGGGGATTGGGTTGATGTTCTGTGTTGGTACCTTGTAAGGCTTCATCATCCTCATGAATACCCACGAAATCTAACAAAGTTTAGTGTCACCATCATGAGCATATTGCGATTTCAAGCCGTCCTGAAATTCGGGTCTGATAACAAAAACCCTACGTGGGACTACACGAGCATCGCTACCTGGTCCGTACTCGAAATCGACGTCGGAATTATTTGCGCCTGCATGCCGGCGATTCGCATGCTCCTTGCACATCTGTATCATAGTGTATTCGGCACAATACGACGGACAACTAGAGACGAAAGTAATGTAAATTCGGAGGGGCATACAAGGAGCCGGAGATTGAAGAAAAGCGCGGCGAATAGCATGAATCGAGATAACGAGGAAGGGCCTTCTTCGCATCGAGGTGGCCGCCAGGGCAGATTCTTTTCAAACTCATGGAGGGAAATTGATGAGGTGGACTCGGTTGAATTGAGGGATATGGACAAGAAGAGCGCTAATTCTGCAGTCTCTATATTATGACGCATGAAAATTGACAATGAATTCAAACCCAGACATGTTACAGACGCCATTGCGGATCGCGTTATCCAATAAAGCGATGGCACTGCATTGTTCAGTGGTGAAGAGATGCTTCTCTTATTGACTATCCTGGCATTCGATATAATGCCATGCGAACAGGGGGCAATTTGCTCATGACATTTTCACAGTAGGTGCAAAAGACCGAACCAGGGACCGAACCAGGGACCGAACCAGGTTACACTAGCTACTGCGTGAGCGCTGGGGTACAAGAAGTTCTAGCCTATTCTCGAAAGTTGAAGAGAATTCCCATGCCACACCGTAATACCAGTGAGCAAAGCCATAGTTTCCCATCGCCTACTCAGGTTCTCGGCCTTTGCACCTGGTAAGAATTAAAGGCATGCAAACTTGGTTAAGCACCTGCCATGGCACTATATACTTTTGATGCAAAACTCTATAACCTGCCATCCTTAACGCCACTCATTGCCCAATCTAGTATGGTATCTGACTTGGCTTGCCCCGTCCGTCGCAGAATTAACAGCTTCTCACTCAACAATGTCCGTCCTACTTTTACAACACCGTCCTCTTTCTCGAAGTCCTTGTATAGTGTGTCATCTGCCACTCAATATCACCATCTCGATTCTCCAAAGTGCAGTTTTTGATCTGGAATGCCCGCATCGTCATGCGAGGGCCAACTTCGGATAATTCATGGCTGTTATATCCTGTCCTCACGAATACATGATGCCTGACTTCAATGCTGTCGTCTTCCAAGCGCTTGAATGTGACAGTACGGTTGGCAGCCTTCATGGAAACATCTCTGGGAGGGAACAGGTGTTGCAAGATACGCTGCACGCGTTTTCCGAGCGGTGTTGTGAACCCATCGAAGATGAGGTGCGGGTAGCTTTCGGGGATATTTCCGCGGAGGGCATTTGGAATTTCGTGGCGGAATTTCACGTTGTGGATGCTGAAAGAAATGGTCGGGCCGTGAGGAAGATGAGAGATGGTTATAGCTGTGGGGTCTCCTCGGTGCTCATGCATGTAGACGATATCCGTGAGGCTGTTTGCATTGGCGGCGCCAACCAGGTCAGGAAGCGTCATACCACCACGGTTAATGCAGGTGGATGTTGGGAGGAGAAGACGAAATTCTTTGGAGAAAGTCTGAAGCCTGCTTGAGGGCGACCTCGATGTCGTGATGAGAACGCGCGGGTCTTGAACCCCGGAGAGAGTCTCATATTCGTCGTCCAAGCGGTCATCGTCGGCGGTTTCGTCGTAAGCAAAGTCTTTGCGCAACTGAGCGTCGTTGGCGATATCGGCAGGGAGTTTTTTGCCGGATGCAAGAGCTGCCTTCAGTTGGGCTCGTCGCTCGGCTACTTCACTCTGTTGCAGAGTAAGGGCTCGGCGGTAGAGGTAGTCCCTTCTTTGCCGTGCTTGGCTTCGTGCCTGGAGATAGTTAGCAATGCCACCAACGCCTCAAAGTCTCCCCGTCAAGAGGGTGCCTCTTACTTGGAACATGGTGTCTGGATTGACTGGACGTAAACGCTGGATCGCGTTTGCGTGACGGCGATTCCAGAATTTGGTTGGAGAAGAAAAAAAAATTGCAGAGCCGCGCGCGCTAGTCTGAAATTGGAAGCGGCAGGACCCCACCAAAGTTGCGCTCACGTGAATATTGTATCGTCCATTATGAGTGGGGCCTTGCAGGTGGGGGCTTCGCACAGAGGGCATGCGGGGGGATTGCGGGGTTGACTTTCCAATTCTTCCGGAGTTATCCCAGTCGATACAAGAAGAATTGCCCAAAACAAATCAGAACGGTTAAAGATGAGCAAAGATATATCATTTATATATGTACTTAATCCACCCGACCTTTGGTGGAATCAAGGACAGTAAACAGAGTCGGCGAGCATGACTTTACTATAGATCAACTTGCCCTGATGAATTCGGTCTACCATTATTGGATTTAGATCATGAACTCTTGGATACAAATCGATTGAGAGGACTTTAGATCAGATGAGAAATCCTTGGACAAATTGACCATTCATATGATAGATGTACGCCATTTGGCTTTCAATGCAATACAACTCGCTAGCTCGAATTTTCAACAAGACTAGTATCTAAAACGTCATTTCGGGCGATAGGCAATCAAATTTATATGGATGAGGGCAATGGATTAGGGCACCAAATCTGGTAACATCTAGTTCTCCCGCCGAGAAATATTTGCCCATGTTGCTGTAACAACTACGATACTGTTCAAGTACCAATAATTAATTCAATTACAATGTCATCACTATTAATACCCTCTAGCCCATTCTTACAAGATAAAAAAAAATTCTTATACCACGCCATAATACCAGTATGTAAGGCATTGACTTCCCGTTACCTTCCTAAGTTCTTAGGCTTTACTATTAGCAAAAAAAATTCCATGTATAAACTTGGCTATGTACCTATTATGAAATCAACTTCTGAATATTACCTATTGCCTTCTTATTCTAAATGTTAATACTTCTTCGTAGTTTTGAGACCCTTGCACTTACTTTGGACAAATTCCTCACGTCTACCCGGATAGTCATGCGAGACGGCAGAATATTAGCGCACTCGAACACTCTCAGATTCCCCCCAGCTGATGTGCTCCCCTAGCAGTGATCCTACTCCCGCACGCTCATAAAATATGCCATTTTCTTCTGATGCCAGTGACTTAATGACAAGAACCCAGTAAGATCTGGAATGCTCCGATTCTGAAAACTTCTTCTTCCCAACAATGACACACCGCAGAGACTTCTGCTCACGGCCGGATAAGTCGTCCAGGACAACTCTTTTGCGGAATTCGATTTCGTCCATGACAAATTCCCTTGCATTTGCGACCAATTCTAATGGCTTGTCTCGATTTTCAGAGTCCCAATAGTGCTTGTGTTGCGCACTCGTATTGTATTCGAATGGATTTTTGAGATCATCTGTCCACTCCACTTCATCCCATGTCATGTGTAAGTAGTCTATTCCCCCCTGATATGCCATCCAAGACCATGATGGTACATGGCGCATTTTGGAGAAATCGATCCGCTTTAGAATACTATCATCTCCACATTTCCACAATAGGGCTCTGCCAAGATAGCGCTCGAAAATGCCATAACCGGCTTTTGTCCCATAGGTACGCCCAAGTCGCTTCTCGAGGCCTGTGATGGCCACTGGTTTGTCTTCCGGCTTGGTAAACGATAGTCTTGAATACGTCTTGTAAAGGTGCTGAAATAAAAGGATTTTACCCGCTTTGTAATACTCCACTGACATATTGGGGAAATCGGAATCACCAAGGAACGCAGCTTTGGAACTAGAAAATGTCAGCATACCATGGTTGAAATCATTAATGAGATTTACGAAACTCGGAACACCAAACTTACTTTTTCAGTCTCGCCAGAGTCTCGCATCTGACACCGTTTCCACATTCCCAATAAACTTGTTTCAAGGTGAAATATACAGAGCGGCGAGATAGAGCTCTTTCCTGTAACACCCAGCCACGGCTGCTGAGCTTCGACTGCTCAACATCATCTTGAAAGTCGTCGATATTTTTGCATACGTATACTGAACCACTTGTCAAAGTGTTTAGTCTTACGTATGGTCGTGGCTGGCGTGTCCCTAAAAAGCCCGCGTGCGATGAAGACGCGGAACTCGCAGCAATCGTAAGGTACGCTGAGCTGAAGACGTCCTCCATCCGAACGGATTCGGCCTCCCAGTCATCTTCGTCGTCTTGAATAATACAGAGTGAGTCAATCCAAAGATAACGAACATTGAGCAAGCGGGTAATCCGAACAGCGTCCTGGAAAGTTTTTGGGAGAATGTTTTCATCGATATATTTCTTATACCTTTGTAAATTCCCCCTTCTAGTACAAAAGTCTTTGTTAACTAGAGCTCCCCATGAATGGCTGAGCGCCACATATCTGCCGCACTTTTTATGAGTTTCCCCCACAAGATGGAGAGTTGGGCTCGATGGATCCCCAACGTCAATGACCCTGGTAGGAAGAGGCACTGTTCCAGTCAGTACTGTTGTAGGCAAACAACTGTGAGATTCATCGCAAGACCGAAGCCATTCTCGACAAAGTGCGACTTCTTGTTCACTACCTGCTTTTGGCACAACTGGAAACCCAAGCTGAGCTAGATCCGAGGATGGAGATTTCATGCCTTTAAAAGCTTAACTGACACGTACTTTAGTTTCATGTAGTGAGTTGGACGTACTGGGGTCATTGTAAATGGACAGGACCGTATTGCCTGTCGTACCAAGGATGAATCGAGACTCGATACGGTTGAATATAATGGGGTTCTGGTTTTTCAGGTCGCTGTCATTTACAGACTGAGAAAATAAACTACACAGGTCGCAGATTTCTGAACCGGACTGCAAACTAGCAGTAGTGTATCCAAGCTTGAATCCAGGCTCCCAGATGTTCATGGTATTGCACCTCTCGCAAAGTCGAGTAGTTGTATGACGGCCTGGTTCTTTTAATTGTCCGACCTTTTCATATGCCTGGTTTTGGAAAGCCCTATCCTGTACTGTCTCCCAATCATCGTTTAACTGGCGGTCTTGCTGCAACTTGAATGAGTAAAAAAGACTCGCCATAGTTATGACTTGGATGACCTACAGCCTGTAATTTGGTTAGTTGAGGGTGATTATACGCCAGTGACGTACCTACCATCTAGAATAGTCGTGTTAAAAGATTATGTATACTAAATTTAATATTTATGCTAGTATTCTTACATTCTATTTCAATGTTGGTAAGCTTAAACTGGCGTCATTTTCGATTTGGTCTTTATGAACTTACATACTGTATGATGTTAGTAACGAGTTAAATCGACCTATGTACCTTGGGGACTTTCCTCGTCTGGTGTAATTATGATGCCTGGGCCATCCACTCCATCAACTCCAGAAAATGTTCTTGTGAGAGGGAGTTGAGGATTCTTCGGTCGATTTGGTATGCTGGGGACTCCTAGTTGGGTAGATGTAGTGCTTGTTTGCTTGGATCGAGTCCATATGATCTTGATGTAAGTCTGGTCATTCTTGGCTCTCTGGTAGATCTTGGAAATCTCTCTATGCAGTTCAACAGCGTTTGCACGTGTATCAGACCTGAACCGTTTATCCCTGTCTTCATTTAGCTGGTGATTATCTGCCAACTTTACCTTGAGAAGACGTTCTCTGATGAGTAAAAGTACATCCTTGAATGCATTTTCAGCACCGGGATTGCTACATTCCAGTCTTTTCGACAGGTCGTCCATATATTCCTGTACTTGAGCTTGGATACGATACTCATGTTTGCGTCCCTCCCAAAAGTGTTCGAAATTTCCTCGTCGGGTGAATTTTTCTAGTGCTTCTCGGCCATCCAGGAGCCAAATGAGAAACTCGAGATAGAAGCAACCCATTGACCAAACGTCATAATCTCGTGAACGAGGCTTCGACTCATCATGTTCCTCGCACTCGGGTGGCTCATATCGAGATGTGCCAGTTTTTGTGCCGGTCCGATTCTCCCGACTCTGTGTAACTTCATGGTGAAACTTTGTTAATCCCATATCGGCAAGCTGGAGGACACCTCGGCTATCTTTATCTAAGAATCGGAGAATATTTTCTGGTTTGATGTCCCCATGACGACCATTTTTGCTGTAGAGCTCTTTTAGACCACCGGCAAGGCCGGATAATTGCTCGAGTGACCATAAGAGCAACTCATCACCTTGAATGGTCATACTGCTATACTCCTTCTCACTGCCCCAGAACTGTGTTAGGTTGCCTCCATCTGCCCATGGGAACAAGAAGCAAAACGAATCTCCTTGTTGAAAGGAAGCAAGCGGTTTTATAATATGGCGATGTTCCAATCTGCTAATTATATCCAAGGAATCCGCTTCTCGGCGGAATCGTTGTGAGGCGTCTCGTTGGAGCTTCTTTACGGCAACTTTGAGCGGAATTTCACTTCCGACCTGAACGAGATCCAGTTAGACAGAAGGGGTTTTACACGGCCATAACACACTAACTGAGACTTTCTGGTGTGCACTATGAATCCGAGCACTGTTAACCTGTCCAAAAAAGCCTGTTTTGAATTCTGTATCATATGTGATGAATGGCAATGGTCTTTTTTCATGAATATTATGATGAAATGGATTTCCAGTGAATATGGGGGCCAAGAATAGCCATTGCGCTTGCTCAAAAAGAGTCAAATCCATGTATCTCCATTTGGAAAAGGCTTTGAAACAATCCGAGGGCTCAGTTTTCATTTCATTGGTTATTTCGTCCAGTGCCCCAACTTTAAACGTGGTGCGGCAGTAGCCTTTGGCATCAGTAACATTCTCGAGCTTGATTGGAATGCAATCATCATCAAAGTCATGCCTGAGAAAAACCGGAATGGTGTGGATCATTTCGATGTGCGCTAGAATTAGAATTAATCGTTTCGCACGGCCAGTCACGAAGTCTAAAAGTTTTTGGCTGGGCTCAATGCCATGGCCATCAAGTTCTGTTTTGATCACTTCATGTACTGGGAGTAGTCGAATCCCATTATTGGGTAGAAACTTGTACTTGTCCGAAGTGTGGCCTTGAAGCCCATTCAAGATCTTTTCTTGGAGGGAGAGTTTGTTCTGGACAAGCAAATCATTATAGAAGGCGTCAGATTCGGTCGTTTCTAGTGTTTGGTTTGTGACGCTTGTGCCCGTCATTTTGGGCAATAATGGTCGATGAATGAGAAAAGGGCAGTGAAACTGTGCTTATTTTTGGAAAGGATTGGATTGGCGTTGATGCAAGGTGAAAAGGAATAATTAAGATAAGCGTTCAGCAAACTTATGCAAGTTTACACCAGGACTACGGAGGCCACCGATGGCAATGTTTCATTCATGGTTCGCCCATTGTCAGCCCGGCTAATGATGACATTTGATCAGCTGCGTCTGCGCTAATGAAGCATTGTCATCACCGCAGCACCATCATGGACGGCCGAGGGTAGGATTACCCTGGAGCACCACACGAGGCCACGAATAGGAGTCCTGAGAGATGAATCTTGGGGGTGTCGGGTGACGTGTTCTCCACTGTGAAGCACGCACTAGCCCCCAAATTTACTGCACAACTTTTCCTCTCGTTCAGCCGCAGACCTGTGGAGTCCCACCGATGGCTAGACACGAAAAGAACTTTGAATTCAAACAAATATTGCAATTCTTCTCCGCATAATGTCATTGATCCAACGTTCCAACATCACCCAAGACCGAAACTAGGCTCTACCAAGACAGGGCCGACAGTAGAGAAAGAATAGACACCCTGGCATCGGGGCATAGCTGGGACCTCTTGTGCCAGACAGACATCCTGAACTGCAGTGGTTCTAGACTGGGGTGCAAAACGAACCAAAGTATAGTGAAATTGGTATTCTCCGACTCAGCATTGATATATCCTTGGTATTGTATCCCATTTCTCGTAATTATATCGTGTCAGTCATCACCGCTCGCAGTGCCAAAAGCCATCCATACCACTCATACACAATGCAGCCTCTGTTCGTGTGGGACATCGAGGTATATGGTGTAGATATTATGCAGCATTTCGACCCGGAATCTTTCCTTGCTATAGTATCGCTCGATTATTGCATTGAGCTCTTTTTGAGTGACTGACTTCGAATGAACGCGCACAATGCGGGGGGTTTTCGCTTTAATTTCGGCGGATGGCATGGTGAGAAGCAGGGGATATAGCTTGGTCCAGGTAAACAATGAATGAAGTTCACTAGATATAATGCATCAAAATTGCAGGACCGGTGAAGGTGGCGAGAGGCCTTGAAGTATGTATCGTGTGTTTGTTTTCAAAACGGGCGCCTAGGGCCAGTCACAGGGCCGTGGTGGCGATGAAAGCCGGAAAGTGGAAATGGAAATACAAGTTTGCATCCAAGGATCGACGCTTAACTCGCCTGGTATTTATTCATTGTCAGGTGACAAAGTGTCCGCACAAATGTGTACTGGCCATTCGTGGTTCGGAAGAAGAGATTCAGACACACTCGGCGTGTATCGGGAATAGCCCAACAAAGGATCCAGTACGCGAGGCGCACTTGGCCAAAACGCAGCACTTTTCGCCGAGACAGAATGCGGGCTTCCTGCGAGTTGACGCACTGGACATGCCAAGATGGGTTGGTGGCGTAGCCCAGCCTGATTGACCGTTCCCGCCCCGTTCTGGTGTTGCAAGGTCCGACACAGACACCGCGTCCAACATTAATCATGGCGTTGACCGGCTTGTTTTTCCATCTCTTGCCATGTGGAGTTCGATTGCGGGAACAAAAACCAAGCCTAATGCAAGTCATTCCCGCTTGATTCTTATGGCCAGGTAAATACGGTGAGTCAAATGAAGCGAGGTCGAACGCTGCCCTTCCACACCATCTCCGAACCAAACGGATGCTGCCTCATCTCAGCCCACACTGATTCCGGGCTCGAGTGGGAAAATGTCAAGACAGCATTGTCACGTTTGAGTCAATTCCGTCAGCTGCCCAGAATACTAGTACGCAATCAGATACAACCTTAACAAGAGTCGACAGCGTTGGACTGCCATGCCCCCCCTCTCGTTCAAACACACACACTACCTCTCACAGTATGTGTGTGGGTGTCTTCTCCGCCGTCATTGTCGCCAGCCTTTCAGAAACTTCTCGTCGGGTAGGGTCGCAGCCCTTTGTCTCTGATTTGGCGCATGATTGCCTTTGAAAGCGGTAGATTGGGGCCCTGTCTCAGTTGTGGCCAACACCTCAAGCCAAGTCCATTTCAGCTTTGGTCGCTAGCCTCCTGCGTGTCTTGCAAAGCCCCAGCGCTAATCACCACGGCACCATTGGATGCCTCTTCAACTCATTTGGGTAATCCTCCACACCCCATTTCCACTCAGTTACCTAGTAATGGGCTCTAAGTGTGATCCTCCTGATCATTAAACCCCGAAATTAGCCTAGATTTTGCAGAGCATGGCTTCTGTAGACGAAGCGTTCATCACGAGGCTCTGGATCTTGGGCATGACGGAGCTCCTCGTGATTCCCACCATCGCATTACCTAGCCCTGGTTCATGAACCGCCACCCAGCCGCACCCAGATTTGATTAGCTTGTCGCGGTTTCCAGCAGGCCATTCTGCCGGGCCGTCCCAGATGGCAGTTTGATCCTACTATTTGTGCATCTTAGGTCTCGCTTCATTTTCATATGATGATGGATTGATGCAAGCCAAACAAGTTGCCCATTGATTTTGTGTTCCGCAAGAAGCAGCCAATATATCCTGGATGGACAACCGAGCGCCCTTCCAAAACATTCCTACCACAAGCGTATTGCTTGTTTTATTTGGTTTCAAGCGCCAGGATGAATACCACGCTCCCTGAAACCGGCCAAGTCCGTGAACCAGTCCCGGAATCAGCCGGGGTGGACTCTGCAACAAACTCCTGCCACCAGGATACCCCCACCATCGACATACACCCCGTCCCAAGTCCAACAATCTCGACCTCGCCTGGATTATCGCAGCCCTCGTTTCGTGATAATCAATTTGAATCGGATTCCCTTCAAAATGGTACTCACGCTATCGTGCCTGGGGATCGTCACTCTGACCACCTGGGGCTGTTGGCTGGCCCGGGACGAACTCTATCGTACAAACGCCCTGCAAGATTATCTGTTTCGGGTTCCGAAGATGACCCCTCGGAAGGCATTCCAACAATTAAAACTATCAAGACTGTTAATGAATTGGGGTTCAGCGCATCAGAACGGCCTGGGTCATCCAGCATGTCACAAAATGAGACAGACGACAACGCCGTGGATATAAATCCTGCCGATAACAATGTGGCTTTGCTATGGGGTGTTGAGGGAGCCGGTAGCGGCCTTTCATGGCCCGATGTCGATCATCGTCAGATGGAGTCCGATCTGTCACTGCTTGGTCCTGATCAGACAAGTTCCAACCTGACTGTCGAGCGTATGGCTATTCGGATACGGGACTCAACGTGCAAATCTGACATTTATGAGGATCACTTTTTCCCGGCTGATGCCTTGGATAATCTTATCAATGAGCACAATGTTCGTCATTTGTTGATAAATATGGATCCCCGACAAACGGAACAACAAATCAGCTCTACTGTCCACGAAGTTATGAACGCAGGCTCAGAAATACTGCCCGGAAGACGTCGAATCTTTGCTACACTTATTCTCATGGAGTCACTGGAGAAGATCTTTGACTTCATTAAAGCCAAGGTTTATGATTTTGACCTTCCATTGAAATTCGATTGGATCAAGAAGATGAATAAATTCGAAGTTTATAATGCTTCTGGTGCGACTTTACTTGACTGCTGTAAAGCATGGCGCTTTAGGGACATATCACTATTCCAAATTCAGCAGATGGTCGTGATGGCGCCAGTTTTTCATCAGCCTGAGGATAATTTGCAACACTATAATTTGACTGACAAGACTATCCTTCCATACCTGGAACACAACCATAAAACGTGTGGCGGCTACGGAAATGTCTATAAAGTCAAAATACATCCCGCTCATTATAAGTTTCTTTCGCCCGCAGTAAGCCAAGCTGCCCGCCATTTCCGAACATGAGCTAATTATATATCTAAAGCCTTACATGGAAAGTGATCCCTATTTTGCAGTCAAGGCACTGGATGTCAGCAAACGTGAGCAATTTCGGGATGAGGTCGATATCTTAAAACGCTTTAGCATTATTAATAACCCGCATTCGCATCTGATACAGTTGCTGTTGACATATCAGCACCGAGACAACTATTATTTGATGTTTCATTGGGCACAGAGTAACCTGAAGGACTACTGGAGAGATGCATCTGACAGAGCACGAACTCCGGAAACCTTTGTGTGGTTTATGAAGCAGTGCGTAGGGATTGTTTCGGGGTTACAACAGATTCATCGCGTGAGATCAGGAGGTGCCAACTTGACCACAATTGACGACAAGAATTATGGAAGACATGGTGACATCAAGCCTGAGAATATCCTTTGTTTCGGAAAGGATGGCGACATCCATCTTGTAATTACAGACTTTGGGTTGTCCCGCTACCACTCACATCAATCAGTCTCGCAGAGTAGGGACGTCAAGGGTTTTTCAGGAACCTACCGGCCCCCAGAGTGTGACTCACCAAAATCAATTTCGCAGCGATACGATATGTGGACATTGGGTTGTCTATTCCTTGAATTTGTTTCCTGGTTGGTTCTGGGAAACGATGAAACGGAGACTGCGTTTGCTCGAGCACGAGTGGCGGATGACGAGCACCCAGATTCAATCTATGAAGACAAGTTTTTCAATTTCAATGGAAAGAAAGAAGCTAAAGTGAAGGACTCTGTCAGCCAAGTATGGCCATGCTCCCCACCAAGCTTGCTGAGTTGCCTACTAATACAGGTAAAGTGGATACTGAAAATACGCAATCATGGTGATTGCCCCCTATTTGTCCACGAAATGTTGGACCTAGTTGAGAATCATCTTTTGATTCCCGACTCAAAAAAGAGGTCAAGTTGTAGTCAAGTTCGTCAGGAGCTATACAGAATCATGGAGTTCCTCAACAGCTCATTTGATTCAACGAAGGAGATTCAAAGTCCGTCTTCCACCACAGACCGTGATATGTCAATAGTAAGTTCCTATAGCTGCTGAAATTAGACTTTATCTAATACAACGTGCCAGGCAACCGGAATTGAGAGCAATGTTTCCAAATTAAAAAGGTCTCCTTCTAGGTGCTCAATCGGTATATCTCAAAGAGGTTCTGAATTAAGTTCGAGTTCCTCAACTAATCATGTACCCATCTACTCTGAGGATACAACCCCGTCTGATACACAGACAAGCTCAGATCCGACAAATGACACCCTACAACCACAAATATTATCTTCTTCAAGTTCCTTGCACAATAAACAGAAAGTTCGACCTGTTTATGAACCAGAAGGTGATGTGCTTAAATCAGCCGCGGAGCTCGACGACTTTCTAAAAGGGATATCTTCACTTTTTGAGGACAAGAAACTGGATATTCTAATGGATAGTGGCGCATCAAACCTGGATGTCCCCACCATAGTTATTAACCAAAATAACGTTTTGTCTAGGGGTGAAACGACAGAGGCGATTACTAAACACCCAGAAGGAATTGCACAAGTCTTCGCACAAGTGCCGAATAAACAGGAAAATGATGCTTTGTTGCAGGCATCAGAGGGAACGAAATATCCGCGATTGAATAGATTAGGTAAACTTTGGTCAAAGGGTAAACATTTTATAGAGAAACTCAAGCTCCGGTATCGATCCAGATTCCCACCTAGGGGAGAGGCTCAAAGGGCTTGATGAAATAAAATATTAGATACATGTGGTATTTAGTAGACATGACGCCATGTTGCATATTAATGATACAAACAAATAAATAAACAATCCCCCAAGCAAATACCTCGGACTATACGCGAGTATTATATTGGCTTTATGAATTATCCTATGCTCTTCGAAGGGTTTTAAGTATACCTGGCTGCCACAGCTCTCACTGCACAACACATGACCAACCCTTCTCAGCTGCGTTAACCTGTAAAGCACTTTGGTCCTCAACGCTGGCAACATTTTGTCTATATGAAGCAGGTTGTATTCCAGTCCACAAATTCCCCAGGTCCAGGCTTTCAATGTCCTTGGTCCATAGCGGCGCGGGTGGCACTGAGAGCTTCCAGCCATGCCTATTGGCTGCCGCCAGCAACTGTGCCAAATTCATCTCGACATCCTCTGGGCTTTTGGCGCACACGACAAAGGTGGTGAGGACAAAACGAGCAAATGGAATTCGATCGTTCATTTCCTTGTGTATGTGGTATTGCCATACATGAGAAGACTGAGGTATGTCAAAAGGAACAACATTCCAGCTGAAAATCCGACCGTCAACAGTGCCAAATTCGGGAATGTTGAACCCAGCTGCCGACATTGGCCATGCGCAATAATGAACATGAAGTCTCCCTTTAGCAAAGACAGCATCGGGGTTGACTGATTTGAATCCTTCGGCAAAGCTTAGGAGGCTTTCGGGCAAGGGAGTGGCTTCAGCAGACACCAGATATCTTTGACGAAGCATGCTGTTCTCCAGAGACGTGGAAGAATAGTCAAAGTAAATGTCCTCAATACCATCAGTGCCTGGGGAAACATAACACGAAGCCAGTGTTGGTTGCCATTCCTTCAACATAGTGACGAGACGCTGGGATTCCATATCGGCCAGGATCCTAGTTGTAACCAGCATGTCTGATCTTGATGGGTTACCTTTGTCATGACTACCAGTAAGCCGAGGTGCATCATCTCCCATGTTCCATGCCCTTGCACGGTTTCCCTCATAATTCACGTTTGGGATGTGCAAGAAAACTGCAGGGGGTAGCTTTGTACAGTTATCTTCCAACCACTGCCGCTGCTGATCCTCTGGAATAGAAAGTCTTGCTGCCCGACCCATGATGTGCTGTATCGGGGGTTCAGCAGTGACCTGCACGAGGGCAGACGCCACATCATCCAAAATCGTGAAGCGGACCCCAGGTTCTCGATCCACAATAATAAACTCATAATAGTTTCCAATTATATTCTTTTCCCTGAGGTTCCGAACTAGAGTAAGATCGGAGAGAATGTCTTTAAAGGCTGATATGACCTCCCAAGACGCCTTCTGCAAATCTTGGTATTTGGGAGCCGATCGAGTGCGTGTTATCCACAAGCTCTCGTTTATCTCGGGACTCCGAGACACCACCTTGTTGGACTCTCTATCATAAACCACTATAATGTAACGGTTTATGCGGTTTATAAGCTCCTGGATAAGCTTCTTTGCGAGAGGCTCGTTCTTGGTCATTCTCCCTACTAAGTAACAGCGAGATTGCCGCTCTGTCGACACCTCCTCGCTTGTGGTAACCGAGGTAAGAAGTGGATCGAAATGCTCTTTGGTAATACCAATGAAACCTTGTAGCGTAGCGAGTGGACACTCTTGAGACACATCGTTGGCTTTGTCAAGCCATCCGAATCCATCGGCTTTGACGGGCCTGTACCGGCCCAACGCAATCAGCGTTTTAACGAGAGATATGTCTTCGGACCGGTAACAGAATTGTTCAATATTCCACCAGTTTGCGATATCCGAAAAGCATGAATGCAAAATGTCCCAACCTTCGATGGGCATCCTGCGCTGACTGTCTTCGGTCGCAATCAGTTCGCCTAGGATGAAGGTGCACGACGCAGCAGGGGCGAGAAGATAGTCGCAGATTGCATCCCGCAGAAAGTGCAGTGTATCTTCACGGCCAAATCTCTCAAAGAAGTTGACGTATTCGCATATTTCAAGCGAGGAGCAACTCCGGAGAAAGGTGTCGATACTCCGTGTCTGGTTTGCCAGTGCAAGAATGTCGACATCGCCCTTCCAAAGCAAGAACTCACGAAACACAAAGCGCAAAATATAGTCTCCTTGATTCATTTCTCCCGATGCTTTCATGGCGCTGCCTTCGACCATTCCAACAGAGTCATCCAGGGACGGGACAATGGTGTATAGCTTTTCCACCAGGCCTGCAACATTGAAGCGCATCTGGCGATTGATCAATTTGACAGGGTGAGCTGGTGGTGAATGAGCCAGTTCAGGCATGGATCGTTCGGGTGAGATCAACGACATGGCGACAGACTGGTCAAAACTCCCAGCATCACTGGGCTCAATATTGTCGAATGTAGGAAATGACCTCTTGTCGTAGATTCCCGGCTTCATGCCTCGGTCTAGTGCGTTGACATCGGCCTCAAGCTTCAAGTCGCGTTTGACGTGGCCTTTATTCTTCGCGTATTCGCCAACAAAGCGACGATTGAGTTCGTTTCCCAAGTGCAGAGTCTGTCGACCCCATCTAATCTTTTCCTTTCGTTGTTCCACTTCAAACCCTCTCTCGGGCTGAATCATGCGGCGATATCTTGCTTCTGTGCCCTTGTACTGTTTGTATAGAGTTTTGTATTCCTGATTGTGATGCGGGCAAAACTTGTGGATGGGTTGTTGCGTGGGGTTCCTACATCCTTCGCGATTCTGCGAAAGGGCACCACAGCAACGGGGTGCTCGGGTTTGCCATGTTTGAATGAGATCATCTTCGGCCATGATTTGGGTTGTGTTGTGTTGTATTGTTGACGTCCGGTTTTGTAAATCCCCGACAATATATATGAGGGGATCATATATGCCAGAATTTCAAGGGTTAAAAAGTTTTTACGACAAGACATGAACGACAGCGCATAAACAACATCACGTTGGGCCATTGGGTGTCAGTGGGGATTCCGGCGTCTTCCTGTTGGTCAGCCCACCAGAATCAACAACACATGCACGCGCGGACTTGGATCACCCCGGTCACGTGTAGCCGCTATCTATGCAGGCCGAGTTAGTATGACTCGACTCGTTTAAAAGCGGACGACTGCGACGTGTCACAGTCTGTTCTTGGAAACCACTGGTCCAATTAACTGTGCATTCTTTACAAGCCTAAGTTGCACCAATAAAGGGACATACTGTTTGGGAGTTTCATGTGTTTCGTCCAAAGCCTATCAGATTCTTACTACTACAAGATAGATATGTAGTTTGCAAAGCCGCTACGTATAATAAAGGCTCAAGCATGATAAACCACTAACAGAAGATGAGATGGGAATGTTCTAAAAAATATCAATGATATTGATATTAAGATATATCATGTGTTACTAATTCAATTCTATGGGCATATCCTGGTACCTTAACGGTTTGATGTAATTTTGTGAATAAAAACCCTATGATATTTTTAACCTTTAATGCCTTAATGTAAAGTTTTCCTTGTGTTGTGCAGCGCTATTTTGGTTACATCGAGCTATGGAAGAGAGGTTTGAAAAAGCCTTGATTTCTCTATGAATAGGGGTTCGTGCATTGTCGGTTATGAGCACAATAACTAGAGCAGGGTTTCGTTGTGGGACTGCTACGGCCAATCATAAAACGGCCTATTGCAACAGCTTGGATTCCATCCGCTCCGTTGTCTATGTATTGCACTTTAAAGCACAAGGAATTGCCTTATCTATTGTTCGAATAGATGTTTTGGCATTGCTATTTACTATTGAAAAATTTCAGGTTAAAATGCTACTCGATTATGTACAGTAGCTTGCAAAATGTGCGATTTGCTTATCTACTATGAAATTATCACTGTGGTCACGTGACTTGTATATTACCTTGTTAGGGACCGACTGATCTATATGGGAGTCGGTGTGGAAGCTGGGGTATGCTAGCTAACTTTTAGGGTATTAAAGGTAGAATAGCCCTAATTTCCACTGTACAAAAGGATTTATAAGGGGGGATTATATAGAAAGGATAAGAAGTAGTTAATTATTATGAGGATAATTATGAGTTAGCTGTTACTTAGCTATATTCCATGCCCTGATCTTTTTGCTCTGTGATATCTATTGTTCTGACAACTTCAATCACAATACCCCAGATAGCCTCATATGGGACGGATAGTCTTTCTGCAGCGGCGTTTCACCTGACATATGTCAAGAACAACCCGGTCGTCGTCCAAGTCAATGTCCCTCAAAGATTACTGGACGCTGCGTTGCACTATGGTGAATGGCCAACAGACGCCTGGAAATCGGCGAGGACCTACATTGTTAAACCACTGCGAATGTCCACCAATAATACTGTAAAAGAGAGTCAATTTCGACCGCAAAGGCATCCCCGATGCAGGCCTCCTGGACAAACATCCAGAGTTGGTTGACGCTCGCCAGGCTGATGTTACCATTGGCCAGAGTCAATAGTCCCGAATAGGCCCTATGAGTAGTCAGCGGGGTGGCTCATGATTGAGCAGATGAAACCAATTTCACAGAGGCCTTTAACAACTACAATATACCTTTAAAAGTAATGTATTGGGCCGAATGAATACCTTTGAACGAACATACAAGAAGTGTTTTAGAAGCTCATATGGGTGGTTGGGGAATTTATACCATTAACCCGCATCTTCTACCTGCTTTATTTAACAAAAAAGAAGTTGGGGCGTCTTAGGCTGACTTTTCCACCAAAAGTCTTATACTCGAGCCACTTTGTGCCTATTCATAAACACAAAAATATGGCTCAGACTATCATAGACTGAATGCAGTCAAGGGCCTTGGTGAGATGAGGACTTGACAGCAATTGCGATCAGCCTTGAAGTCCTCATAACAATTGGCATGGTGTTTTGATTGCTCCAGACAAAACTCTCCATGCTGGATTCCTGTATGTATTCACATAATGGTAGATAGGAAACTCAATATGAATCTTGGAACAGTCCTTACAGGTATCTATGATATTAGCACTATGGAAGTAATATCGCTAGGTGCACAATTAAGATGCCATCGCCTGTGATGAATCAATTCAAGGCCTGGTCGATGTATTTTTGAATAAAGGTACTTCTCCAGCTACCCAAAATAGCAAGATGTGGTGTAACTTTGCAATCACCTTCACCGTAGATACTGAACAGGATGGGCTTGTGTGATCACATCATACCAGGTACATTATGCTCACGTTGTCCACAGCATGTGGAACAGCTTGGTTATAGAACTTGACAGCAATGCACCTTTACTTGGCTCAGTATTTGCATATTTCTGTGGGTGAACAAATGCACTATTCAAAGAGCGATCCCAGGTGCTAAAGGACTTGTTTGCCTTTCTATTTCCCTTCCATATTCACCTAACGTGAATTTAGAACTGGAGGGCTGTAGACATATCTTGCTGATTCAAAAACAGACCCTTCAGCAAAGAAAATGGGATTTTCCAAAGATAAAAGTTACAAGTGCAATTTCATGCCGACGCCGAGTTTGAAAGCTCACAGCTTATCGCGCGCCTGTGCCTCAACCCCCATTTTCGAATCAACGTCTTCATACGCAACCGGTCGGTTAAGACGCGACCAAAGCTTTTCTTCCTCGCTCCCAAATAGGGGAGGAATAAACCCATTGATTCTCCAGAGCCTACGCTCTGTCTCGTCGATATGATATTCGTAATCATAGTCTTTATCCTTGATGTGAGGCTTGAGAATTGTTTCCACTTTGGCAGTGCATGCATGGTACGTTTCATCGGCATTGTCTAGATGAACGGCAATGTGGTCGATTACCAGTCTAATGAAGGGTTTCTCTGGTTGTTGGCCCCCAACCCAAGTCGACCCAGTCGGCATTTGAATGAATTCGACGACGACATAGAAAGCGGGAAGACCGATCGCGGTGTATATAGTTGTAATGTCCTTGGAGAGTGCTTGCCTAGACGCGTTGTCTTGGAAGGTTCCAGGAGGATGGAAAACGACCCAGAGAGGCATTGTGGACAAAATTTAGAGGATAGTAGTATGACTAGTGTGTAGATGGAGAAACTGATGGAGTGTAAGTTGGGTATGAATGCCATGATTGACTGATAAGTCGACTAAATAAATATGTTCGCATTAAGTCAGCGCTCGGCGAGTTGACTGCTTTGAAATGCACTGTACTGCCGAAGTTCGTTGTATTATAATCACCCCGACGGATAGATTATTATTTCTCTCGTAGTCCGTATTGCGCCATCAATTCCGCTCCTGAGTCACGAATAAAAGGCGGTGGATAAGAACAGGCCCCACCCAAACAACATGTGGACGGGCAGATTATAATTATAAGTCCGCAATGATTGACCACGTGCGAAATAGGGTGGTGTCCTTGCCGAAATCAATGCAAAGTACAAACCATCACATGCCCGAGCACACGAGTACACGACAGGTAATGGAAATCTTAAGCGACTATTGACGTAATGTGCGTCTAGACTTCCACCTTCCCTGCACCGGATGTTAACTAGATTGATTTACAAGCTCACCATTGACGATTTGAAATCTAGCCACTGCTTACTGTGAAGTTCGGCCCGCAAATGTGCCTTTAAACGGCAGTCCAGCCAACCGTATTGGAATAACCCATCCCAAGCATTTCTACACGTCTCTTACACACCGGCAGATGTTTTTAAATGCATCTGATCATGTCTAGCCCTCTAGTTTTCATCACTGGTGCCACTGGCTTCATCGGCTCCCAGATTACAGCTGTCGCTCTGCAGACTGGGTACCGTGTTAAGCTCAGCATTCGCCGAGCGGAACAGGAAGCTACACTGAGAGAGACCTTTAGCGAGTTCACGGACAAGCTGTCATTTGCAATTGTTCCCGACTTTACAATTCCCGGTGCCTTTCTCCAGGCAGTTCAGGGAGTCGACCATGTGGTTCACGTGGCCTCTCCGATGCTTGGGAAGGGGGAGGACTTTAGAAAGGACTACATCGAGCCAGCAGTTATGGGAACAACATCTATTCTAGACGCCTCCAATGCATCTGCCTCGGTTAAAAAGGTCTTGGTAATGTCTTCAATCTTGGCCTTGCTTCCTTTTGGAGCCTTATTCCAGAAATCAGAAAAGCCCGTTCACATTAAAGGTTTGTGCACTGCTCCCCCCTCTCAATGACTGACTAACCACATATTAGAAAACTCCGGAATCAAGTACGAGGTGAATCCCGACATGGATTTCCCAGTGCCTGGGCATAGTCATGGGATAAAGTATCAAGGTTCCAAGATCCTTGCACATCAAGCAACCCAAGATTGGCTACAACAGAACAAGCCTGCATTTTCCGTCCTAATCTTCCACCCCACGTTTGTCATTGGCCCCAGTCTTCTTCAGAAGACGCCAGAGGCCATTGACAGCATCAACCAATTCTTCTTTGACACGGTCAAGACCGGCTCAGGCGTGATACCGCCCGTGCTGGTCGATGTGCGCGATGTTGCAGAGGCGCTTGTCAAGGCGCTTGAAGCTTCCGCTCCTTCCGGGCGCGAGTTTATTTTGTCAGGGCCGCCTGTCAGCTGGGGCAACATAACTGATGTGGCACAATTGTTGTACCCGGGCTTGGTCACGAAGCCAATTGAACAGACGCCCGCTGGCTTTTCGGTGGAAACAAAAGGTGCGGAGGAAATTTTGAACATCAAATGGAAATCACCCGAGGAGCTTGTTCGTGGGGTGATTGATCAGCAGCTTGGTCTCTTGAGCAAGGAAAAACATTAGTAATGGTGTAATGCTTGAAGACATGTCTCATGTCGTCATTTGGTTAATAGAGTAGGATTTGCGTTTTGAGATGATTGAGCCGAGATCCACGCGAATCCAGAGAATATGACAGGCGAAGAGTCATCTAAACAACATATCTTCTCTGTTCATTAAACCCTACAGGATGCCAGGATTGACTGAACGATCGGAGTCAATTATAAATTGATCCGGTTCATTGCACTCAAAGTGGGGCAGCTGTGGCCTGGCGTCGTCAACTTTCCCTGCTTACATCCTTCGTATTTAGTTATATGGGTGCGGCTGATGCGCTGACTTGGCCAAGATTCAGCTCATTTTGCGATGAAATTTGCTGTGAGGGCTTGAATATCGCACAAGTCTAATTCAATGTCACTAGTAATGGGCGCTGCCGCAAACGATCCACTCACTGCTCTTCCCAATATGAAGCAACGCGGCAGACCCCCGGTAAGACTCGACGAATGACCCGAGCTTGAATGTAAGATTGATTTCACACCACAGATGTACCCAGTCCTCTGACCTATTATTACGTGGTGCTAAATACCGGCAGGCTCGGAGGAGGAAGAATCGCGAGGCACAACAAACATTTCGACTTTGCCAAGAAACAGCGACGCAAAGCAGGAAGAGACCCAGAGCTCCGAAGGCCTTACTAGTCGTATAATTTCACCAACCAGAAAACGGACCCAGGTCAAGGGAATGCGTTTATAGCTCCCGCGTGGTTTTCCGGTCTTGAAACCTCATTAACTAATTTCTGGGCAACGAATCAGTCACAGTTACAGTACATAAACATGATGGTGGTTTCAAAATCACTCTTTTTATGGAACATTACCAAATTAGGGAGGGATATGCTGCGGTATTGGTCCGGGGTTCAGGAGGGATTCTCTGGAAGGAGTCCTCCGTGCCTCTGTAGTTCCAGGACCCTTTGCGACGCAACATATTTTCGAGGAGAATACAATCACGTGGTATGGCATAGACGGATTTAGTACCACAATCTGTAGAAGTGTTTTATCTATATTACTAAAATGACCCGTTCAGTACTATAGAGTTCTTAAAATCAGCAATATATATAATATATCTTCATTTTTTGGAGGCCAGGCATCCGGGGTACACCCAGAGACCAAATTCCCCTAACCAAAACCTAACCAGATTTTTCCACTACATCCCATTGACTTCTATCAACACTCATCGCTGATTGGAGAGATTGTACCGCACTCCACTCATTTATATATGCGGGGTCACCAGGCTGTCATCATTGACACGTTTCTTATTACGTCAAGTGATGCAGTAGCATTCTTCTTCGTTTTATCCATTGAATCCTGCCTCGACATTTCTATATGGATTCCAGAACCTTTCCTCAATTCCCGAAGCTTCCGCCGGAACTTCGCGATCGCATATGGGACCATGCGGTTCACCCGGTACCGGGTGAACGACATGTGCAAAGATTCATCATTGTTTACAATCACTATGGTCATCATGCATACTCTCCGTACCCAATCCCGGGAAGCTTTCTAAAATTGCATCCCAAAAGTCATGATGGTTACAAAGTCCAACTTGCCGTTCCGTGGGAGCGTCCCGGATACGGAAAAAACGATTCAGTATACACTTTGAATAGCGGCCTATGGATGGCGTGTCGGGACTCACGAGCCGCTATGGAGAGATGTTTTTCCAAGAATGAATGGTGGTCGGATTTGGAAATCAAAAACCGTCCAAAATGCCTGGCCGGCCCGGGAAAGTACTTTGGAGAAAATGGCGCATCACACACCGCTTCATACATTGACCACGGCGGGCAAGAAAGGATTATAACTTTCCGCCCTGGTGTTGATCTCATACAACTTGATACGCTGGGCCTAGGTTGTGTCGACTGGTTCTACTTTTATGCGGGCGACACGGAAACTATTTTGGATTATAGGGGATACGAAAATGCTGTTCCAAAGCCGAGCTTCCTTGGCTGCGACATAGCTATAGACTATGACCCGGCCATGTTGGATATTATAGAAGCACGACCAGTTCACAGATGCTTTACGGATATCAAAATCAACAACGAGTCTATAGTGGAAATGGTCAACATATTCCATTACGAAACCAGTCGAACGCTGTGGTTTATTGACTACAGACTTCGAAGGCAGCGTGTCGAATCGGTCCATCCAGGCCCGCTGCAAGCGGGAGGCGCCGTAAACTCGGACGCAGACTCGCCCAGCACTTTGAGAACCGTGTTCCATTCTGGCGAGTCTCAGTTTATTGAAGTCACCCGCGAGGACATGGCGAATTGGACTATTGAACCGGAAGAAGAGTTGATGAGCAACAACAAATCGGTTTTTGAATTTTTCGACATTCTCTTCGTTCGTGGTAGCCCTCGAATTGAACTCGAAGATCCAAAGAGATTGAGGGTCTTAGCATGTCAACCATTCTCCAAATCCCCAGCATCGCGATCCATTAAGGCTTCGGAGACGGAATGCAAAGTTTGTCACCCCCCTTCCCCAATTCGAAGGAATACAAGGTTCGAAAAGGGGCCGCACTCGGATTGCCTGGATGAAGACCTGTCGTTTAGCGACTTTAATCTGTTTGATTAAACTAGAACGCAAGAGGGCATTACAGAAGCCCTATGAAACTCGTCGTGTTATTGGAAGTTCAATATAACCAAAGGTCTACAAATGTTCTATCTCATCCTTTCTATGTCGCATCTTATTAATGGCTTCTCTGCCCCCATTAAGTATCCTAAATATGTTCTGATCTCACCGAGCCGAACATGGTTCGAATTATTACTTTTTAGGTACTCCAATTCCAAACAAATATCTAAGTCTACAGAAGGAAAGCTCTAATGTGTATGTTGCACCACAGTTTCATTGATGAGAGTATTTCCCCTATGGTAGACATAACTTAAAGATTATGCCACCCAGTATTCCCCGGGAATACTGGAATGAATCCCTTTCATCTTGAGCACAGGGCAATGATTGATGGACTTTATCCGAGAGACCGATGCCAGTGCCTTCAAAATCGTCTTGATGCCTCTTCTCGAGGCGGGAAACAAATGAAACCGGGGTATTCATCATTTGAAGAAACTTATGTGGATTGTTGTAGCATTCTAGTCGGTGGCTTGCGCTCATCCGGCAAATTCTTTGAGGTCGATTTTACGAGTACGCCACTGCTTCCTTTGAACACAAATTCCCACACCAATGGCGACGGAACTAATCATTATAACGAGTTGCAACATCAAAATTACGACTAATTGTCTGCCTTATATCTAAACTAGATGGTTTTTTTTATTAGGTCCCTGCATTTGCATAAACTAGACATGGGAAAACCGAATTGCGTCAAACGGGAAAACCCATGTCAGGACCATAATTCACTCTCAATTTTCCTTCCTTGCTCTCAGAATCCTCCATGACTTTTTATCTAAAAGCTGGCAACTGTTAAAGGTGGCATCGACAGTTGACATGACATTTTCGCCGTCCTTGCGCAAATAGCATGTCTTTTTATCAGTACCCTGGAAGGTTGCCTGAGAACATTTGAAGTCCTTGTCCTCGTTGTATTTGCCTGCACAATCAGAGCTTTTATCAGCATCGGTAAGAATATCATTTATGTCTGAGCCACTTCCTAGAGGAATATGAGCGAAATTCAAGTACTATAGCACTAGTATGTTGCTTACCGTTAATGCAGGTTATGAGGTACTTTTCGCCTTGGTTGAAGTTGTCAAGGTGGTTGACTTCTTTGAAGTGGTTGAAGATGTAGAGGATGTGGAAGATTTGGAAGAGCTCGATGAGGTAGACGAGGCAGATGAGGTAGACGAGGCAGATGAGGTAGATGAAGTAGATGAGGTAGAAGATTTAGGAGATTTAGAAGAGCTAGATGAGGCAGATGCGGTAGAAGTGGCAGATGAGGTAGAAGATGTGGGTGTTGTTGTTGAGTCTGTGGCAGTTGTAGTGCTTGAGTCAGAGCCAGACTCTTGGACCTTCTTCAAATAAACCGCATCATCTTGTGGTTCAAATCTAGTCCAAGATCTATCTGTGTTGAGATAACATAGACCAGAGTCCCCACCCAACCAGCCGCCAAAACTCCCCGAGATACCAGAACTCCATGAGCTGCCAGTGCAAGTGGATTGTTGTTTGCAAAGTTCGGCACAGTCCTTGGGGGTGGCAGCGGCGCTGCCAACACCATCATTAGGTCCTAGGGTGCCGCACTTGTATTCCACGAAATATCCCTGACTAATTTCGTGAGGCTTACCATCATCCAACTTTGGACAGACTTTCTTATATGAGAAACCCTGAACCGTGGCAGCAAAAGCCAGGAGGGAAAGGTTGATAGTTGACAGCTTCATATTGATTCAATAGCTTTTTCCAAATTAAACGAAAGTTTCAGCTTTAGTGACCCGGGTTTGTCGGTGATTGAGTATGACGGTCGACATATGGAGAACCAGCCGCCTTTGGGAGCCTTTTATAATTTTCATTCTTATCTATTTCCTGGTATTTAACTTTGTATCTTCCCGAAAGGGGCAACAATATCACAAAGACTGTCACAAACTTTCGTAGTCGACACCACGGACCATGCTCAATATCACAATCCAAAAATACCATTATTCTATATCTGGCTTGGTTGTCTGATCATCGGCGAAATTAACTTCACGTGTCACCACAACAGATTGAGAGAATGTTTATGTAAGGTTAATATACAACCATAATGACGTATTATGAACACCACATTTGACCTTGGATCTCGATTAAAAAATCATAATTGCAATCACACAAGACCTTTTACGGTTCAAGGCGGAATATATATCACAAATCACATTTTCAATAAGTGAAACATGTATAAACTGATTCGTAGGCAGCAGCCACGGATGCTTAGCATCACATACATGCGGCATTGATTCTATATCAAAGCTGAGGTAAGAATAGATGTTGAAAGGCCACCCCAAAAGGTCCCAATAATAGCAACTAACGAAAAATGCATTGGTCAATTCTCATTTTCATAAAGTGCTCCCTTAGTTTGTATCACACGATTAGCATTACTCGAATTATAAAGTTTGTTTACATGGTAAAAAGGTCAGTCTGCCTTTTCTGATCCAATATTGCCTCATACTTGATGGAGGTTCGATGCTTGATATATGATCGCGGCAGCTAAACCCGATTTCCAAGATGTGGCATGAATCATCGATATGTATCAGTGCCGCAGGATACACGATAAAGAGCCGTTGTAGTCTTGTAGCTCCTTGTAATTTTTACTTCTGCATACCCGCCTATTGGCCAGGCTTCCCAATCACAGGCGGGTCCTTTGATTGAAATCCGCCGGTATCTGCTTGACCCGGAGGTGGGACTCAACTTTGTGTTTCACACATGTGCACGTCACAATTCATCACATAGGAGTCACATCTACCTCAACAAGCCCTCCTAGCAAGAGGGATCCGTAGCCCCAACATTTTGACATGGAAGCCGTGGTTACAATTAATACAATACCACAGCCGGTATCCTGGCCACGTTTCTTTGATTGGATTTGATGCAATCGGATGCATGTCCACGATACGTAACAATGGAAGCTATCAAAGTTACATCATGATCCAGTGGCAGCATCCGCCAATCGTGTATCTCTTGAGGCAATAACAAAATATACGCCATAGCCACCACCGATATGATTGTAGTATGTTGGGGTTGAAGTATTGTTCTTTCCAACACATTTAGGCGTTACAACCAACCTAGAATCATATGACCACAATCAAACATGAAATAAGAGCTAGGCCCTTGGTTAAAAAATGAAACGTTCATCAATTTGCCATCTCATGGCCTAGACTGGGACAATGGTAAAGGTACCTACATGCTGATCTCGTATACAGTCAATTGCAGGGATAACGACCTTGTCAATTGCTTACCCAGCCCAGTCAGGTGAGACAAAATAACGAACACTATATTACCACGATGCGGAGGAAATTCTAAATACTAAGCGAATATGGTTAATTACTCATTCGACATGGCGTACTTTCACAGCATGTGCCAATACGCATGTTTTAGTTCTTACTCTCGCAGGCTCTGCAGCCGTCGGGAGACTTTTGTATATTAGATGACGTCCTTTTAGCAAGGCCGTCAAGTTTCTAAGATATAATGCGCGAATTTGGACTAGAACTATTGAGATGGCCACTTCTTTCCTGTACGGCAAGAATGTACAAGAAGGTAAGCCAGGCAATTCAGACTTGCCCGAGAAGATCAATATTGAGCTTATGACGTCGCAGCCACTAAAAATAAGGTGATTAGGGCCATAAACATGCCTCGGGAGGTGACGCTCAGGTGTAGTAGCATTAATGCAGTCCTGTGGGCGTGGAGCGAACCCGAAGCACTACCACAACTCCAAAGCCCGTGGATATTAACCTCAGCATTTCAGCACAGTCCGGTGTAAGCGATTTATGCCTCTCTGGCTGTACTTGCCACTTCAAGGATGTGTCTCAGCTGTACGACATGCAAGCAGAAAGTCGTCATGTTCTGCTCATCATCGGACCAGATCAACTCAACTGAGCATTATCCCTCAGCCTTCAGGCGTAAGGGATTCTTCCTCATCAGCACTACCCACGACGATGGCAGACATAAATTTGCTGCATCCATTGTACCTAAGGCATATTGCAATGCAAGCCACATGCGGCTCAAGCCACAAGTGCTGAGACCAGGTGGGCCGGACCAACTTCGGCTCTGTTGTTTTGCTGGTCAGCATCAGCTCAGCAACAGTCCCCCAATTTCTGGGGCTGGGGTGCCTGACTACTGGTAAATCTCAGCTGCCTTTGCACGCTAACATGCAACAGAATCAGGCGCCAGGGGTATTTTGGTGGTGATGGTGGTGGTGATGGTGGTGGTGGTAACTAACTCATGGCTTGTGAAACTACGCCATACACTTGCAGAATTATTCACTCGCTTCACCTGCGATGCTCCAAAAGGGGACTGTTGCCTAAAATAGGAGCGAGCTTAGTTAGTTAGCCAACAACCTCCCTAGTTACCGAGTAACTATTTAATCTCGCTGACCCCCACAACCACCACGACCATGACAACCACGGCCAAACCCTCTCCACTCCAGCACCACCATGGGCAATCCCGGCTCCCCTGGCCGCGATTTTCGCGACGATCCGGATGCCCTGTCCCTACACACGGCCCCTGGAGAAACCTACACTGACGACGTTGCCGACGTTGGCGACGTTGCCGACGTTGCCGATGATGGGCTTGCTGCTGACAGCGACGCTGGAGCCAGAAACGCCAATCCCCAGCCCCAAGGTGGCCATGACGTGGAGACATTCTACAATGGCGTCACGCCACCCGAGACGCACATCTCCTCCACGTCGTGGCGCGTCGGCAACAAGCGCACCCGCATCGCCAACGAGGTGATCCCGCTGCAAGACGCGCGCTCCGACGCCGACCCTGGCTTTCTGGAGTCGTGGGTCAACTTCATGGCCACGCTGCCGCCGGCGCCCTACATTCACATCGTGGGCACGCACAGGGAAACCAAGCGCGACAGGGACGGGAAAAACACCCGCCAGCATGTGACCGACTTCCGCATCATGGTCAGCCTGCAGAACTATCTGTGGCCCAACTTTGACCCCAGCGGCCCCAGCGAGGTGAGCCTCGCCACTGTCGAGGGCGGCGAGAAGACGTATCGGGGCACTGTTCTCAAGCAGCGCGCCCCCGGGGTCAAGGGCGACATTGAGGTTGGCCACGCAAAGCCCGGTCTGAAGGAGTGGTGCCATCGCTATTGTGCCAAGGCGACGGCCACCAAAGTGTAAGCCCATTGCACCCCGTCCCCCTTTTGTCTGGTCCGTCTTTTTTCTCCCTCTAACATGCCCTCGCAGATTCCGTCTGAGTCGCACCGTCACTGGCCTGGACGAGCAACTGTTTCGCTCTCGTCTCGAGGGCCTCATCAGGGGCACCAACTACATGGGCAAACTCACCATTGAATTCCCCGTGGCCGACCGCGCAGTCGACATCTACTCCTCCAGTCGACTCAACGGCTGGCGGCTGACGACTTGGATCCGCTGGTTCTTTTACCTCACCTTCCTATGGATCTTCTCGTGGCCTGTACTATTCTTCACCACCACGCGCTACCACGTCGTCCGCGCCGAGTGGCCCTTCTCCAAGACCGATGCACAGGGCCTGAAAAGATATACCACAGTCAGCGAAGAACAGTGGATCAGCAGGTATGGGCCTGCAATTAGGCAGTTGTGCCTGGATCGGTACGATGGCCTGGCAGGCGACAGCTTCCTGAACCAGGTACTAGACCGAGGCGAGACGCGTCTGAGCGAACAGGCTCAGATCAATGGCCGAGCCGCTCTGAGTGTTGCCTCAGCTGCTTTCCAGGGTGGCACCTTCAATGCCGTCAGTACTGCCAGCAGCCTGATGCGCTGGGTAGGTGGATCAAACGATCAGGTCGGATGGGGATTCGACACGTAAGGACCAAGATGAAGGGGTCGACCACGTCAACAGAGTCGTAATCCCGCATTGTTGTAAATATCATGGCTCTTTCCAACCGGTAGAGGATCCGGTTGTATTTTCACCTAGCCATTGGCAATCGTAAATATCAATGTAAAAGAGTCAATTGAAACAAACCAATAGATGTGGCAGTCAATCCCTAGTCGCCCGATTGATGCTTTAACAACAACAACAACAACAACAACAAAAAAAAAAGCCATGTCTCGAGAAAAGCGTAATAGACAAAACCCAAGGTGTCTAGAATGCCTTCATTCCACACACATCTTATCCCCAAGTTTGCGTCTGGGGATTTAGACGTCACGAGCTGAATCCGCGCAGTAGCCTCTCGGTCATTTACTTACCTAGTACGGTACATAAAAACTCAAGCTACGAAAGTATGTTGACAAGTGGAGATAAGGCGGCGAGAGACGTTACTATCGCACCCTCAATACAATTATTAAATCTTGATACCAATCAAGTTTTTACAACAAGGTGTGACTGACACTTTTGAAGAATGGCTACATACGAGGTGCTTCATTGGTTACCTACTAGGAAAGAATCTCTCATCTACGACATAATGACGATTGTACTTGAATGCATTCAATAATCGTTTTTTTATTAAATACGGTATTTGCAAGCTTGTTGCAAACCCGGCCAATGCTCGTGGCTAGAAAGTGTATACATGAAAATGCGGTTTTGGGTTTGCGAAGCGGGCAGCTGTGCCATATTCTCAGCCACCAGCTTTCCTACCTCTCGCAAGCCACCTTGTTGCTAATGCAGTTTGTTTTTAGGGTCTAGGCCTTGGTCATTCGGCTTCGCGAGGTCCATCCAAAGGCATCGACGGATCGCTTGCCCATCAACTTGACACTCTCAGCATAGTCGCTCGTTCCCAGGGTGGGCTCGGAGTCGGCAGGCGTGCAGGAAGGCTGCTCGCCCGAGTTGCCCAGGGCACCGTTGACGGCAGAGTAGTGGTACTTGGCCTCGGTGGTGGCGACCATGTTCTGGGCAGCCTCCTCGGTCCAGCCGTTGATGAAGTCGCCGTGCGAGCAGTAGGCGTTTCCGCAAGCCAGCTTGAGGGGCGCGGTGCCGCTCCAGCCGTTGGGCAGGGCCTTGCGCAGGTCGTATCGGATGCTGAAGCGCAGCTGGGGCATGGACTTCATGCCGTTGGGGCAAGTCTTGCCGCTCTTGTAGGCGTACTCGAGCGTCTGCTCGTTGACGCAGCTGGGGAAGTAGAGGAGGGTCTGCAGATGCGTGCTGCATGTGCTGCTGGGGAAGCCGTTGGCGTCAGCCTCGATGCTGTCACCCTCGCAGAACCACTCGATTTTGGCGTCTGCAGGCATTCTGTTGGCGTCCTGGTTTGTGGCTTCCCCGGCCACCATCTTCAGGTTCTGCGGCATGGCAACCTCGGCCGGCGACTCGCCGAGGTTGTAGTATGCGCTGAAGCGGAACAGGGGGACGGGCTCATAGGTGCTGCCGTCGGTCGTGTAGAGGAGGGTCGGGACCCAGTAGACGGACAAGTCGTTGGGGTTCTCGGCGTTGGTGCAGCCGGCCCGGAGCTCGGCGCTGGTGTTGGTGTGGGCCGTCACGCCGTCGGAGCCGAAGAAGGAGTGCAAGTGCGACTCGGTGTAGCTGCCGGGGAAGACGATGGGATCCACGTTCTTGTAAAAGATGGGCGACATGATGTTGACCTGGGTGTAGCCCTGGGCGAGCTGGGCCATGAGGCCGCTGACGAGGGCGGCGCGAAACATGTTTCCGGTAGAAGGCATCCTGTGCGTTCAAGTGAGTGAATGAAGGGATTGAATAAAGTTGGATAGAAAACGAAAGTGGTGATTACAAACGAAGGGAAGAGCGAAAAACTGGCAGACCTGGCCGAAACGATTGAAACGACTTGTAGAACACAATGGCAAAGCAGAGTTGAGCAGCAGGCTTGAGATATTTATCATTGTTTCTGGTGATGCGCCTCTTGAGAGCCCTTGAGTCCTCCTAACCGACCCTCCCCCCCCCGGCGCAGTTGGCCCATGCCCTCAGTTGGCAGCTCGGGTCTATCCTTCCTAGCACAGCACTAAAAGCCGCGGGAGGTAAGATGGAATCCTTGGCGGTGTTTCAATGCGGCTGGTTCCTCTTTCTTTTCTTTTCCAGTTTGTTCAGATGAAGGCGGCCACAGCATGGAGGCACCCTGCCAACCCTGCCCGGTGTTCACCTCGACGGTGATGCTGCCTCTTCATCGGGATAAGCTTGAAATCAGACGGGCGGTAGACAGATTGAGCAAGGGTGCTCATTGGTGTAAATATAAGTCGCCTGTTAGATCCAGATGCGCACTGGGCAACGATCAACGCGTTTAGGAACCGTGGATCTGGCACTTAATTTCGCTTGCTCGTCCCAAATGCCTGCGGCCCAGGTATATGACGGCGGATATAGTCCATTGTGGGGTTGCACCGTTATTGCCGGTTGGTCGACACATTGTTTCACAAGTCTCCGTGCGACACGGCATAAACCGCATTCCCGAAGGCGTTTCAGGCCCCACGGTCCAGCTGTGAAAGACCGGGTCTGCTAAGCGGACGAATTCAGAATTGGGAGCCAAACGCATTCCTCTCTTGACAGCGTCCTGATTTGGTTCCGCTGATCGACCCGAACTTGTACGAGTTTTGTAATGCGCTTTATGATTGTGATCGGATTGACCCTTGCCAATTCCGGCACTGTTACTGCATGGGATCGCACCCATTTGTAAGGTCACAATGATATATGTAGGCATACTATTTCTGGCCAATGGATCCGTTACGACTCACTCTCCTTAGTCCCTGGTTGCTCACAAAGACAGGCATCTCAATCTTAAGGATGGTCAAACCGTCCAAGCAAAACGATTTCCGAAACATGAGCTACCCTACATCAAGCACTTACCTCGAGCAGTTCATCTAATTCTACACAGTAGAATTGCAAACGATGGGAACTCGGCAATTATTAGTAATTATATAAAATTGATTGTTTCCAATAAAGTTGGCACTGTCCCACAGATAGCCCCTAAAGCAACGAGATCTTTGTGTCAAGAACTGCGTGGTTGCCAAATCTGACATAGTGGTGCTAGTGGAAATGTCCGCTGTAGACCGATTCTCAATAGAGGAGAAATGCAACCACAGTCTAGTTTTGGCCAAGGCATCAATTAGGAAGTTGTCTGGTGTCGAGGTGTCTGGGTCCAAGTTGAAGCGCAAAGACACATTGGGTGCAAGGGTAAGGGGTGGTGCCTCGGATACGATGACGCTGGCCAATGGCAAGGCCAACAGCAATCTCGGGGTATTTCTGCACACGACCAACAAAGCTGGGTTCTTCGATTCACCAATAAAGTGTTGTAACCCCCGCAGGGATCATGTTAAGAATCCCATTCTTTATTGATTAAATACTAGACAAATTTGCACAACTTGTACAAATATGACGCCAAAGCACCCATGCTGTGATGATGGGAAAAAAAAAAAAAAAACCCTAGCCGCATCTGGCACCCGCCGACCGAAGATCCACATCGTCTTCTATTCTGAGAAGGCCCTTATTAGTGCTGTTCTGGGCTGTCCATATACCTGCTGGTTCTCCTGTCACGCCAATCCCTCATTTGTATCACTGGCGACCGAAGTGTCGTCGTTTCCTGTGGCCTATCCTGCGAGACATCCCCTTCAAGCCCGAAACCCTGCTTTGTCTCTCCAGAAACATCCTGCACCCTGCCAAACCCAACCTTCAGCTTCTTCTTTCCTTCGTCATCTTCCCACATGACTGTATTCAGACTCTGGCCGCGCGTCACGGCAACAATGGACGAGAACCTCGTGTCTCGGTATGTGCGCTCGTGGCGCATCCCGTTGATGCCCAGTATGACTGCGATGAGTGCCAGGAAGATGGCGATGCTGTACACGAGCCACAAGTCGCGTTCGTGGTACTTGTAGCGGTTGCTCGTTTGCGTCTTTATGCAGTCGTACCGGTAGTTTTTGCGACCGTAGCTGGCGTTTTGCCCTGCCATTGTCTCAGGGTGCTTCGCCCAAGACACGGCTGCGAATTGTGGAGTGGACAAGAGTGACAGCACAATGTCCTCGTAAAATTTCTCAACCTCTGTTGCAAAGTTGTCGACGGTCAAGTAATTGCGCGTTTCGATAAGCCGCGTCACAATGGCTTTGGTATTGGCCTTTCTGTCCACAAGTGCAATTGTTCCATTAAGCGCATCTCGTAATTGCTTCCCAACTGCATGGTAGGCGGCGGTGGTTCGGTATTTCTCCAAATCTGTTGGAAACACATATCTGCTCTCAGGTGTTGCCGTTGTGTTGTCGACCAAGCCTCGATTTCCTGCAGAGTTCCTATCAGGGAGGAAACGCGTGTCCAGAACCAACGAAATATTGTCGCGCTTTGTTACCGTAGAATACTGAATGCCGTTTAGATAGGTCAAATTCACACTATAGTTTGTCATATAGTGTTCACAGCCGATGATTTTTGGAATGAACTTGTCTTTGGTCAAGTTGGTATCTGACCTGTTTGTTGTTGGCACAGCGTAGGCTATCCACACCAAGGGCTCTGTTCGGAACGCCCCTAGGTTTTTGGGATATGGGGGCTTTGTTTTTGGCATCCCCCCTATTTCGGTTTCGTTGAGCTGCATTCCATAGTCGCCCGCATCGGTTTTTGAGTAGTAAATCCATTCACCGTCTGGTACGAGAATGCTGGTATTGAATGGTGCCTCCGAGCCACGAATAGCTCTCGCTGTCTCGTTGGCTCCTGATGCAACTTCCTCACATTTATAGCCAGGGCCAACGAAGTCTATGACGACGGAGCAATTCCAGCCCTTGCCACAGACTGTGTCACTGATGCCGTCTCGCCACACGGCGTCCCCAAGATACACACTTTTCATTGCAACTTGCTCCCATTGTGGACTGGGTGAGGTCCAGTAGTCAAACTCGCTCGGATCGGTGAGATTTCGATCTTCCTGGTACCACGGAGTGGTTGCATTCCATAAAGATACTGACAGTTGAAAAAATCCATTGTCAGCCCTAGTCTCATTACGCCAATAATTCGTTACTTCATGATCAAAGTTGAGAGTGTAGACCTCGGAGCAAGTATCATTTTTTCGCATCATTTTTGGCTGGACTGAAAGTGTTTCTGACGTCAAGATAACCACCAGTGGGGTTGACCAGATATATAGAGCAAGGAACATGGCAACCTTGGCGCGCTTGAAGGCCTCCCAGTGGATCAAAGCAGTCAGATCTTCGGCTGCCGCAAATAACGAGTCAACGACACCCAGTGTCAACATCTTGCGACGGACAACCATCCATACACGTTGGCGATAGGCCAAGATAACAGAGGTGATGAGGCATGTCTTGGCGAAGAAAGCTAGTGCTGTTCCATATCGGAGCTTCCGTAACTGTTGATCAGGTTGTGTGCCATCAAGATGACGATAGTAGACATGGTGACCGATGGCAAAGGCGATGCCAGCCATGAGAAAGAAGCACATGCTCCACGCAGGTGTCCAATGCTTCTTGTATAACTCGATAGTCTTTGACCAAAATCCTCGCGGTGGTTTCCTGGGTGCACTTGGTCGGTCTGGTGTTTGATCCCGCGGGGTACGCGAGTTGAGAAGGCCCAGGAAGCTTTCGCTCCGCTGATTGTAAAAGGGAGGATTCTGTTGCAGAGGATCCCATATGTTCGGTGGTGATGGATACCCCGGCTCTGTTGGTGGATTGTGAGGGTATATGCCAAAGTAGTTTGGGCTGGAGTGGGCTGAGTGGCCCATGTATGGGGTTTCGGAATTTGTTGGCGGATTGGACGTTTCTTGGGATGCAGAATACTGCGTCGGGCTTCTGTAGACAGTGTCGGCTGGTTCCCAGCCTGTCTTCTGAGGGTTCTGAGCCATTTTCCGGGGTTGGACGCGTTGGCATCGATCGAGGCCTTTGATGCAGCCTTCTGACTGTGGGGGACGGGGGGGGGGGGGGGGGGGAAAAAGGGAAGACAACGGGCCCGTTGGTTTTATTTTTAGACCAAGTAGCCACGGGGGTTCTGCCTTTTTTAAATAAATTAGAAACCGGATTTTTACCCGGCCAAGCCGTCCAATTCTGAGCCCCCCCCCAAGATGGGATTCCGACGGCGCCCGAATTTGCCCGTTGCTTGTGGCCCGGGGGGGTCTAAAAATCGGGTAC